>NW_004624783.1:3671648-3720046 GCF_000247695.1 Heterocephalus glaber | reverse complement strand
TTCATATGTATCTAGGAATCTGTCCATTTCTTCTGTGTTGTCCATCTTATTGGCATATAGGTTCTTGAAGTAGGTATTGATGATCCTCTGGATTTCTGCTGGATCTGTTATAATTTCATCCTTTTCATTCCAAACTGCATGGATTTGGGCCTTCTCTTTCCTTTTTCTGCTACAGTTGGCTAAGGGTTTGTCAATTGTGTTTATTCTTTCAAAGAACTAACTCTTGGTTTCATTGATTTTTGATTTTTGATACATTGATTTTTGTATCATTCTCTTAGTCTCCATTGCATTGATTTCTTCTCTGATCTTTATGATTTCTTCCCTTGTATGAGCTTTGGGTTTGTCTTGCACTTCTTTTTCTAGGAGCTTGAGGTTCAGCATCAAGTTGTTTAATTGGGCTCACTTCTTTTCCTAATATGAGTATTCAATGCTATGAATTTCCCTCATAAAGCTGCTTTCATTGTGTCCCATAGATTCTGATATGTTGCACTGGCATTGTCATTTAGTTGTAGGAACTGTCTGATTTCGTCTTTAATTTCCTTTGTGACCCATTGGTTATTCAAAAGTGTGTTGTTCAATTTCCATGTGTTTATGAATTTCTTGCAGTTTCTTTTGCTATTGATCTCCAATTTCATGGCACTATGGTCTGATAATATACAGGGAATAACTTCAATTCCTTTGCACTTAAACATGTTCTATGAGCAAGTATATGGTCTATTTTGGAGAACGACCTGTGTGCAGAAGAAAAGAATGTATATTCTGATTTTGTGGGGTGGAACACTTTGTAAACATCTGTTAAGTTCATTTCTTCAAGAGTTTGATTGAGTTCTAGTATTTCAGTGCTTATTTTTTGTCTAGTTGATCTATCTATTTGTGACAGTGGGGTGTTAAGGTCCCCCACTACTATTGTATTAGTGCATAGATGATTTTTCATGTCTGTATTTGTTTTATATAGTTGGGTGCACTAGTGTTTGGTGCATAGATATTTATGATTATCATCTCTTCCTCTTGGATTTTTCCCTTTACAAGGATGTAGTGTCCTTCTTTATCTCTCATAACCAGAGTTGGTTTGAAATCCGCTTGATCTGCAAAGAGGATAGCTACTCCTGCTTTTGGGGGGCGGGGGTATTGTTTTCCACCCTTTAACTTTCAGTCTATGGGTTTGTTTTTGAATTAAGTGTGTTTCTTGTATGCAGCATATTGTTGGATCTTGCTTCTTGACCTATTGTGCCAGTCTATTTCTTTTGATTGGTGTATTGAGACCATTAACATAGATGGTTATAACTGATACTTATTAACTTATCATGACTTTTTCTTTTTGTTGGATTCTCCCACTTTGCATTTAATTTCTTGTCATGCCCAATGGATTCATTCTGCTGTGTTTCCTGGGATTGTAATCCTCATTGTCTTTTCCTAGGATATTGCATAAAATTTTTTTCGAGTGATGGTTGGTATTCATGAAGTTCCTAAGGTGCTCTTTGTCATGAAAGTATCTTATTTCTCCATTAATTTTGAAAGATAGTTTTGCAGGGTACATCAATCTGGGTTGGAGGCTGTTTTCCTTTAGGGGTTGAAATATGTCACTCCAATCTCTTCCTGCCTTGAGGGTTTATGTTGAGAAGTCTGCTGTGATTCTGATGGGCTTTCCTTTGTATGTGATTTGTTTCTTTTCTCTCACTGCTTGTAGAATTTTGTTCTTCTCTTGGGTTTCTGGAATCTTAACTATTACATGCCTATGTGTAGAATTTTTTTGATCAAGACTAGTTGGAGTCCTATATGCCTCACTTATCTGTATGTCAAGTTCTTTTCCCCTGCATGGGAAGTTTTCTGCCATCACTTCTGTGAACATTTTTTTTTATGCATTCTGCACTCTCTCCTGTTTCTTCATTGACTCTGATCAGTCTTATGTTATTCTTCTTTGCATTGTCTAGCAGCTGCTGGATTGATTTTTCATGGTGCCTTACTACTTTAAATTAATTTTTCTTTTTCTGGTCACTAATTGCAATCTTTTCTTCTATATCTGAAATTTTGTCCTCACATTGGCTCATTCTGCTGCATAGACTTTTACTGGAGTTTTTAATCTCCTAGAAATCTGTTTGCATATGTTTTATGGGTTCCTTTTGTTTCCTATGTTGGGATTCCATCATGTACCTCAGCTCCTCTATTTTTTTATCTGTGTCCTCTCTCGATTTATTAATCATATCTTTCACTCTGGGCACAATCTCTGCTGTTATCTGAGAAATTATTTCTGATTTCATTTTTTCCAGATCTTCTTTTGTTGCCAGTGCAGGGAGTCCAGGTGGCTGGGTATCAGATTATTCCATCTCATTTCCCTTTCGGGTTGCTTTAGGTGATCTGGAAGTCTGGTTTTGAGACTTGTTTCCATGTCTTCTCATTTCAACAGGGATGGAGGGTGGGGGCAATATGTGCTGCTGGTGCCTGCACAGCTCACCTCCTCTGCACTGTGGGCAGCTTTGCTCCTTGGTGCTGGTGGAGGTGGTATGGAGGCCCGGAAGGTTCACCGGGATTTGTTCATCTTAATAAAACTGGAAAATACTGGAAGTCTCTGTGGACTCTTGAGTCAGTCTTGCAACCAAGGCACTCATTGACTTTTGTTCCCTGTTACCTTAACAAGAATGTTTGTATTGCACACAGCCCTAGAAGATAGAGATAGGTTCCAACTACAGAACTGAGTAGAAATGCTTGCTGCCCACCATAAAAGATTTGGGTTCCTTAAGGTCAGGGTTCCCTTCCTGTAATGAAATTCTCTGTGTGTACACATGTGCCCATCTGGCCATTTTCTTTCCCACTATGAGGCCAACACAAATAAGCTGACAACTGGCTACTGCTGAGTCTTTTATCTCTGATCCATGAATCACATGTCCTCTGCCAACCTGAAATAATAACAGACTAGCTTATTAGTTTATAAGTAGATTAAATCTCACACCCTTCATAATTCTTGGCATTAATAGATGGTACAGCTTTCAATAAAAAAGAACTGTATGTCCTCAAAGAGGTAAAAAAATCTTTATTCCTCCCTCACTGAAACCTCAAGAATATTCTCTTAAACTGTAGAAAGAAACATGGAACCAGGCTTTAGGAATATTAAATTTGCTAATACTTGTATGGCTCACTCAGCACAATTTTCAATATTCCATGCTAGAAGATATTGAAGGATAACCTAGTTACCTTCCATGTGATACAGGTTAGGCCTAAACACACCTGAATACATAGTCAGAGAGAAGCACTAATATGTTACAGTGCCTTTGGTATGACAGTACCTATCCAATACCCTAATGTCTTAAAAAGTAACCCTTTCCATGCTTGGCCTGGCTCTTTTTTCCATAGGAAATATCCACAACACATCAGGCACTTTCCCAGTGTGTTAGCTTAAACTTGGTCAACACTAATGCAAAGTTTCTATGATCCCCTCAAAGCAGTGGGGCCCCCAAATAAGCCTTTTTAAAAAATGAATCCTCCCACTGTTGCTTAAGGCCTTCCTAGAGGTGCTACTGATAGATTCAGAAGATAACCAGAGTGGGGAGTAGATGGTACCGATCTTCAGGACCCAGAAGCTCAGATGGCTCCTATCCTCTTCACTTTACAATCCCTCCATATTCCCCTCTCTTTGTCTTCCCCAGAATATCCTCACAAGGATGGCTTGAGGAATGACTAGATAAACCATTGGGTAGTCTCAATGATTCATCATTTCCCATGGCCAGCAGATGATGAAGGAAGCAATAATGATAGCATAAAGTTCTAAGCATCAGAGAAGAAAGTCTGACTTGCTCACTTTCATACAAAATACAGCACATTCAATAACCCTCTTATATATATTCTTTCTGATGAAGAACTCAAAGCTTTCCACATTAAATATTCTTCACATTATTGTTCCATTAGCACTACTTCAATTTTGTACAGATATTTTCTTCTCTGAAAGCACTATCGTCATAACTGATTCTAAGGAAAGCTCATTGACAGGGCAAATATTAGTACACCCACTCTACAGGGGAAGAAGTTGAGGATTATAGGGTTAAAACTATTGCTGAAGGTCACAAGGTTTCTATTATGTCACATTACTAAAAATGGAACCCAGATGCATGACTTCAGGTTGACGATCCTTTTTTTTGTACCTTATAGGAAGAAATGCAAGCAGTAGCCATTGGTAAGATCTTCCCATTTTTGTAGAAAGAATCAAGTGATTTTTCCATGGTCATGTACTGTGTGAGCTATAGTGGAACTAGAACTAGATCCAGTCTTCAGAATCTGTGGTCCCAGGTCCTTCCCAATATTCCCCTTGTCAGAATGGATGAGAATTCATGTTCAAGAGGAAAGTCACTGAGCAAATGACAGTTAATCACTGAGTCCCTGCACTCTGGACACCAGAACCAACAGACAGATTCATTTATCTTTGATCTCTTATAAAACAGGTTCCCTCTTGCTTCCCTGTGGTGATAAGGTCTTTGGCATTAGACTAATTAGGACTGAGTTCTAGCTCTGATATTTACTCTCCATAAGATCTAGGACAAATGACTTACTATTTCCTTGGTAGCCTCTTCTGTAAGATGGGATAATAACAGTAGCTATCTCACAGAGGCACCATGAGGAAAAGCAATCATATATATAGAGAATTAAGCAAATGGAAGCTACCATTATCAACCATGAGATGGATGAAATCTAGAGGAAAAGTAAATGAAACTGAGGACACTGACAACAAAGTGTGTCATGGGAGTACTGGGCCACAATTGCCAGAGTGCCTTGCTGAGTACAAGGATGGGAATGAATCCTTAGGCCTCTGGGAAGCTCTTGCTCTTGACTTTCAGACTAGAGCTGGCTTAGATGCTAGGAAATCTTATGGCTCTGGAAAATGGTCATGAGTCAACCTGTTCCCTCCCCTGCCTTTCCCTCTGAGGTGTTTCAGATTGCAGCATTGCCAAGCACTGTCTGATAAGCTGCAGTGCTCTAGACCTGGCCTAGCCTCCATCACCAGAAGAGAGCTACATTTTCTGCTAGAGGGACAGGAGAGACCAGACACAGAGAGCTGCATCTACTGCAGTGGATATTCACTTGCCTGGGCCCAAGGCATGAAAACATCCAACCATGTCAAAAAAAAACCTAGGGAAAAATGTTTATAGACACAGAAAATAGGGTCTTGATCCTTCTTCAAATCACTCCAGCTCCTGTGTCTAATGCAGTATTTCCATGGCATTAGTAGAGCAAAGGCAGTGGAAAATATTGGCTGCTGGATAATTTTGTTTAAAAAAAAAAAAGCTGCTTGAAGCTGACAGGGACTTATTATCTATCTGCAAGATGAGCTCAGCCATTAGACAGGTTTCTTTGCCTGCTGCCTAACCAGATGGAGAGGATTCCTGTAAAACACAGAAGTTCCCAGGTGATCTAAATGGTCTGAAGCAACCTACTTCAAACGTGAGCTGTTAGCACAGGAGAAACACACTGGTCATAGATCAGTGCTATGAAGAGCATTGTGGAATGGGCCACATCTGTAGAAGAACAGAAATGAGATATTTACCTCTCCACCACACTGGGGCTTAATCACTCCACCCCTCCCCTCATCACACATCATACATCCACCAAGTTGATCCTCTCTCTTTTCTCTCTGCCACTTTCTCTTGGTTGTTTCATTATAGCCCCACCTGGCCATTTTTCTTCCATAGTGCTGTCTTGGCTGCCAGCATCCTTCACCCCAATTATTCATTGCCTACCCACAACCTACTATCTGGCCATTCCTCATAAACGTCAGAACTACAGATGACTTCAGAATTCACTGCTCTAATTTCCACATTTTATAGACAAAGATACTGAGACAAAGACAGACACAGTGACTTGCCCAAGGTTATCCAGCTAGCGTTGGGATAGTTGGTCCTAGAACCTAAGAGTCCTAGCTACAAACTCAGTATTTTTTCTAGCACAGTCTCATCTACTCTGGAAGATATCCTTCATGAAACTGAAATGTAGCAACTGGCTTCTGAAAACCACATTTCCCCCAAACCTAGTTCCCTTTGCCATGTCCTTCAGGGGAAAAAAATTAAGTGTGATTAATGTTAATCTGTCCTACACCTCTGAAACAAAATCTTGAGAGACTAAGAAGCCCTCTTTAAAATGTTCAGTTCAGCCCTCAAGGCTACATGAGAAGTAGAAGCTGACCTTCTTACTAAGTTTTGCAGAGAAATTGGGCAGGATGTAAAAGATAGCACTCCTCTGTACAAATAGATGGTGATGTAGTCAACCTGGAGAGGGCTGGTTAACAGAAATCCTTCTGGCTCTCAAGTTCTGATTCGAAGATTCTTAGAATGGGAATGATTTGGCCCAGAGAACATAAGGCTGAGGGAAATGAGGTAAGACTTACATAATGGGCTTCCACTTTAAAAAGACAGAGAGGACCAAGTGAAGACCAACAAAAAAGAAATAGGTTTCCCTTACATAAGGAAGACTCAGAACCAAACTCCTCAATGATAAAAACCACAAGTCAGGAAATCAAGAAAGAATGCAGAGCCAAGAAATGCCTTGACCTCAGAAGCCTTCTTCAGCACAGGGGTCCTAGGATGAAGTGGTCCTCTGAAGACAGTATTGATGATAAGAAGGAGAAAGTCAACCATGTTTTGGAGTTACTGGGCAGCTGACCACACAGGACTGTTCAGTGGACACCATTAGCACCATGTCTCTTTGGATTAAGCTTTTCCAGCTCCTATGAAAAATAAAAATTATCAGTAAAAAATAAAAACCATTCAGTACCATCTTCTCCTGCCAGCACAGTTTTGCTTGAAGAAGTACAGGTTTAGCTTTCCTTCCTATCATGGAGCCCTTAAGTTATGAATTTACTGGGGGCAAGCAGTGTGCACCAATAACACCCAGGTTCTCTGAAGAAGATTCAGGCACACTCAACACTGGACTGCATGGAGGGGGAGGTCTGTGCAGCACAGGGACAACATAGGGGTGACAGCCAGAGAACACTCCAACAACCAAGTCCCCTGTTTTCCTCTTTTCTCTCCCCCTTTCCCTGCTCAGTGTCCATTCTAATGAAAATAAGCCTGCACAGCTTCTTCTGCAGCCCAAAAATTCATTCAGAGCAATTTGAAGCCAATTGAATGAACGGGAATAAATGAGCAGATATTGCAGTTTATGGCCGACTGCTCCAAGACCCCAGGCAGTGATTAGAGGCCCTCGGTCCTTTTTATGCCCACAGTAAGAAAACGGGTGAAATTTGTTCCAGTTAAGAGCTCCAAACAGGAGGCATAGTGGTGAGGAATAGGATGGGTAATTATAGTCTGTGTTAATACTGGGGTGGTGGCTCTGCCCCCCAGACCTGAGAAATCATTAAGTGATTGAGTAAAAGATTGAAACAGTGGGAGGCAGTGATTGCTTTGTTAGGGCCATGGATAGATAGGGATGAAGTGTTCTTGGGGGAGGGAAAGATGATTGCTACTCCTGGTCGACCTTGGCTGCTGCCGGACTCTGTCCCAGTACTGATTCACTCTCCCTAAGCAGCAGGGAAAACAAGTGTGATTCACACATGTACCATCTGCCCCTCTTCCTTCTCCACCACCACTGCTGGGAAGCAGACAAGTAGCCCTGAGGGCCTCCATGGAGTTTTATGTCCTCCCCTCCCCACAATGGAAAGAAAGGATCCATTTGCACTGGTCTCTCCGTGATCCAGCACCAGTGCTTCCTTATAGTGAAGGACACTGATTTCCAGGCTCACCCAAACATTTGTGGCTTTGGAATAAAGATTTTCTCTTGGTCAAGTAAAAAGCTTCCTCTGAGGGGTGGCATGCACAGTCTTGAACTCAGAACTAAAGAAAGAGTTGAGCAGATATGGTTGACCTTGACTGAGCACCTGAATATCAGTGAAGTATTTTAGGAAGAAGCCCCCGGGATGAATACACAAAGAAGAAACATTCTCTTTATTAGGACATCCTATGTCCTTAGGCATTTTGCTCCCCTCCACTATTCTGGGAATAAAATCAAAGGTAGTGTTTTCACTAAAACTCTTATCACACACAAACTTTGTTCTGCTTTGTAGTAACAGCACTGAAGCTACAAAAATTAGTGAAGTTCTCAAGAAACCAAAGTCTAGTGGAGATAGATAAGTAAATATATCATTTCTATCTATAACAGAAAATCCCATGTTGGATGTCAGTACAAGGTGTCACATGTGCAAAGAAGAATGCCACCTAATCCAGCTACAAGGAATGATATAAGCCGTGTCCTAAAAGACAAGGAGCAACAATGAGCCAAAAACGAGACCAGGACTGCATTGGTTGTTGTGGCAGAGAAAATAGTACCAGCAAAAGCACAAAGGTGGAAAACTGTATGGCTTGCTTGAAGAAGTACTGTTGGTCAAGTATTATGAAAACATAAGATGTGGTACAGATAGATAGGCAAAATAAGATCAGCAGTCCCCATGCTAGAAAACATAGACTTTGCTGAGTAAATAATGGGAACCACTGAAGGGCAAGGGATAGGAAGAAGAGGAAGGGTACAGATAAATTTAAATTGGAGGGAGAGGGGGTTGAGGAAGCCTGGGGATAAGGAGTCCAGTTAGGAACCTATGGTAAAAGCCCAGTCCAGGTGAAACATAAAGGAGGATTTGAAGAATCCTCAGGAAAGCAAGTTGGTGTTTGATTGGAAGCTGGTCACAATGAAGTCATAAAAGGTAGGATGGCTACCAGACATCTGGCCTGGATGAAACTGGGTAAGCCTGACTAAAAGGGTATGGTATGGGAGAGAACACGTTAGTTGTGTTTAACCAGCTGAAGCGCAGGGGTTTGGAAGTATTCTATTGGAGAAATTCTCAAAAAGCCCCTGTCGCTATGCACCTCAATGATGTAAGGAAGGGATGTACCCCCTCTGTGCTTCAGTTTCCGTATCTGCAGACTAGAACCCTCACTCTCCTCAATTTACTTTCTGAAAATAGATTGTGGAGGCCAAATATGAAAATGTACTTCAGGAACTTTAGAAATAAAGCTGCTATATAAATACAATGCATTTAAACAGTCTCTTCATTGGACAGCCTTAGGTTTCCTATCACTGCAAAATGTTCGCAGTTTGTGCAGTTGCTCTTTGTTAAGTTTTGAGATGTGTTTGAAAGATATACACATCGACAAGTACTTGGCTTTAACTCATTTCTTCTTGGAGGGACCTGGGAGGCCACTTGGTCCAATGCCCTCACTTTACAAATGAGGACACTGGCCAGAGAGAGGAAGGGATGCACTGGGAGAACAGAGGTAAAGCAGGAGCAGTATGCAGATCCTCCATCCCTCACTGCAGCCCTTCCCGCTCAGCAGGGTCTATAAGGACTGCAACACCAGAGCTGAGTGTTCCTGCCACAGGCCTCTGGGCCTCCTGTGGGCCTCTGCTCTTTCCAACAAAGAAAGAGCTATTTGGAATAATGGTTGCAGAGCCTTCTGAAGTTCTAAACAGATATATATATATATACACATACATACATATATATATATATACACATATATATATCCCAGATTAATAAGTCTCTCTCTCCTCATTTCAGGACCAGAACATTTTCTAGATTTAAATAATGCAAGGCAGAATATGAGTGGGGCCAGTGACTGAGAGCAGCAGGGTAGAGATGTAGAACCGCAAATAAATTATAGCACTTGGGCTAGAGTGGGGTACAAAAGAGAACTGAAGAAGTGCAGAGGATAAATGAGCCTTCAGTTGGGAAATGATGGCTGCTGAGCAGAGCTTACTGCCCACCCACAGCTTGAGCCATGATAGGATGACCAGAGAGGGCTCTCAGCAAGGCAGGTGGAGGGACCAGGTACACTGAAGACCCTTGGTTCCTCCAGGGGCTGGACCCCATGAGAAGGTATGTGAGGACTTCTATGTGGAGTCCATGCAGGTAGAAGGTTCCCTAAGACTGAGCCATGAAACCCAGCTCCTGGTAGATAATGCTCACCAGGGGATGGCAGAGTGAGATGCATGTGGAAGCACCACACATTGGGAGCCGCATACACATTTGTGTTTTAAAGAATTAGAGAGGTCCCACCACAGACAAAACAGTTTAAGTTAGCTTACACCATTCCTAAAGCTATCTGACCCTAACAGCCCTCCCTCATCACTTCACTTTGGAAGACCCAGCTGGAGACCATGCCCTAGCCTGCCTTCCTGTCTTTGGGTGGCCTCCCTTCTCGGAATGATACATTTGCCTACAGTGTGGTGGCTGAGTACAGGGGCTCCAGGGTCCTCAGAAAGTGCTTACACAAGTGAACCTGTTTTGCCAAAGTTCAGGGCACCCTAGTCACCCAAAGTGAAAAGTCTGGTCTCTTGGGATACTTCAGACTAGGATCCCATTTCATTCACTATAACAGGTGCTTCTTGAACCCTAAATATTCAGCAGTGGAGCAAAGACAAAGGTAAGCAGAGTCCCTCACGATAGTCAGGGGGAAAGGTAGTGCTCCAAAACCAGAAGGAAGAGATCCAAGTTCAAGGGGGTATGGTAAAATTGGGGATCCAGGAAGAAGCTGTGTAGATGTTCAGAAAAGGGAGGAAGAAATCGAGTCTTTTTATCATAATAAAATATGCATAATAAACAATTTACCATTTTATCTCTTTTAATATGATTGTTTTATTTATTAGCACATGTTCGTAGTACGTAATGTTTGCGTTCCTCATGGGGAGTCGATACACGTACATAATACATTCTAATTCCTTTGTTTCATCCCCTTTCCTCCTCCTCCCTCCACCCATTTCTTGCTCCCTTTCCTTTTTTCACCCATTTTTAAGTGTATAGTTCAGTAATACTAAATAGCCATAATCTTTTACAAACTCACTGCATCTCCGTAACTCCCATCATTTTGTGAGGCTGAAACTGTACCCATGAAACAACTTTCCACTCACTTTCCCCAGCCCGTGGAAATCACTACTCTTTTCTGTCTTTGTGAATTTAAGTATAGTGGCGTTGTGGTTTGTGTCTAGATGTCTCCGGAAAAGCCTCATGCAATCATAGGGCTCTTTCAGAGGTGGCTGAATCTAGAGTGTGTGAGGCTGGGATTAAGGGCATATGATTACTAAATCATCCACTGATTGGTTTGGCACCGCCCTAATCCTGGTAGTCTGAATAAATTAAAAGGGCCAGAAAGACCTCTTAAGGTCCCTTGTTGCTTTTGCTTCTGTATGGGTGCCAAGAACTGTTTCTGTCCCACTGCCATGTGCCACCCTGCCTTGGAGCCAGCCGATTATGGACTGCAATCTCTACAAACTGTGAGCTAAATAAACCCTTTTCCCTTTAACTTTGCATGTCCTGTATTTTGTCTCAGCAATGAGAAAAAAGTAACTAACACAAGCAGGTACCTTGTATTAGTGGAGTTATACAGTATTTGTCCTTTTGTCTCATAGTTGGTCCATGCGGTAGCCTATGTCAGAATTTCCTTCCTTTTTAGGCTGAATAATATTCCACTGTATAATATCACAGTTTGCTTATCTAAGCAACCTTCATACAAGAGGTGAGAAGGGAGCTTTCAAGGGTAGAGGAGAACAAGTGACAGTCCATGTGTGCAGTGGCAGTGGGAAGCTCAATGGCCCCATGCACGTGGCACATTGGGCACCCAGAATTGAGCTGGCTGAGGGTGCTGTGTGTGCACAGGTGTGTGAGGATGTACCAGGATCCTGGACCTGCTAGGGACTGAGGCGGTGGCAGAGGCTCCTCGACTAGAGGACAGCAGACAGGCAAGGATGCCCAGCCCTTCAGGTAGCTAAAAAAACAAGCCCAACTACTTAGGGATGGATGAACAGACCTCTCACTCTTGGAGGTCTCTGATTCCAAGACAGGTTCTGGAAGGAGAATTGTTCAATTGAGAGCAATCACAATACGTTTCTAAAAGTAACCCAGTATTGAGGGAAATTTCCTGCAAGCCAAATGGCTTCTCAAGATCTGCCCCTTGGGCCAGGGATTTAGCTCAATGGTGCCGCCTCCTGCCTCGCAACTGCAAGGTCCCGAGGAGAAAAAAAAAAGATCTGCCCCTTGAAGGAAGTCATCTTGCCTATTGCCAAAGCCACCCAACCATCCAGGCCCAGTTTTGTCCCCATAGATCATATCTCTAATGAGGTCTGTCATATCTCAGAGGAGACCAGCTGCTCCCACAGTGAAGACATCTAAAATGCACTGTGACTACCACTCCCTCCCTACCAGCCCAGCCCAGGTGACCCAGTGGATGCCCCCCCACAACACACCTTCCCTGTAAGGAGCTCAGCTCCAGGACCCTAGACCTTTCTCATATCCCACTTCCCCTCAGCACAGAACAATGGCCCTCTCATTAGCTGGCCTCCTTCCCTGTCTGCAGGCCTTTATTACAGTAACTATGGAGTCAGCCACTGCACTTTCTGACAAGAAGGAAAAGAGCAATTACGGGCCTTTGTCTCTGCCTTGCGGCCTGGCTGACATCATCCTCTATCCCCCCAGCATCCTGGGCTCATCATTAACCCCCTTCTCTCCCTGCTGCTTCCTGGTCAGGAAGTCGAGC
This sequence comes from Heterocephalus glaber, assembly GCF_000247695.1. The sequence continues at coordinate 3,707,546 of NW_004624783.1, read as the reverse complement.
CAGGCACACATGGAGGTTCAGTGATGCGTTGCAGCCCTGTGTCCAGAGAGGCCAGTGCCCTGGGGATTCTGGGAGAGAAAGGAAATGAAGGGGGAAGCCCAGATAATCACTGAGGTCACTGGGGCATCTCATTATCCCCCCTAGGCTACTCCTGGCTCCATGGCCATTTCTCATCTAGTTTCTGATACAGTGGAGAAGACTGCAGGACTGGTGGCCAGTGGCTGCTGCCACTCCCTGCTCCATGCCCACAACACTGCCTACTCTGAACCAATCCTACTTGGTGAGGCAGGGCTAAGAACTAAGAAGGTATAAGCCAAGGTACAAAGCCCAGTGGATATGAACCATTCCACAGCACCAAAGTATTCCTGGATCTTAGACAATGTTGTTAATCCTCAAAGCCTTTATTAAGTACATACTGTGTGCTCAGGTATGAGACTAGGACAGAATATAAAGCAGACCCAAGCCCTGTCCTTAGGGAACCTCAAACAGACACTGAGCTAGCCAACCTGCATGTGCTGAGGACCTCCCAGAGGGGCACCTAATCCAATGCTGAGCATCAGGAATCACTTCCTGTGTGGAAAGGGATATTTTGATTAAAGCAAGAAAGGTGGGCAGAAGTTAGCTATGGGATGTGGGTGATGGACTAAGGTGTGAAAATGTTCTAGCATGGGATGAAAGGTAGCCTGTTGAAGGTTCTCCCAGGGCTGTGCAGCTGAAATGTAGCAGATGAGGCCAGAGAAGAAGACATAGATCCGTGACACCCAAGCCCACCCTCCCCCACACCCCACTTCACAGGCACCAATGAAGAACCCTAAGAGTCTCATCCAGCTTCTGCCAAAACATTCCTGGGGAAGAAAGCACACTATGGTCCATTTATTTACAGTGACATTTGCTAGAAGCATCTTCCTCAAATGAAGGGGAAATCAGAGTCAAGGTGGTGAGCAGGAAATAAAACGAGACTTTAAATTCAGACAGATAAGATTCAGATCCTATCTCACCCACTTCTAGCTCTATGAACACATCTGAATTACACTAACTTCTCTGAGCTTTTGTTTCCTTATCTTTGGAAAGGAAAAATACTGTCTCCTCTAGACCTGTTGAGAACACTAAATGAATGAGTGCCTAGCACAAAACTCAAGTCATTTTTTTCTTAGCCACTGGTCCTCTTTCTGCTTCTGAAATGTATAGCATTTATTGGAAGCTATGACCCTTTGTTTTTATGACGCTTCCCTAAATCTCATTATTCCTTGGACCATTTTTCATATCACATGATTTCCAAGCTCTTTACCATCTGGCTACAGATCCCAGGATAATTCTATCCCTAAATTCAGATGCATGCAGACAGGATGCAGCTGTCTCCCTCCCTGCTTCACCCCTAGTACCCAGCACAATGCCTAGCACACAGTAAGCAATCAATATATAGTTGGTGAGTGAATGATTGCAGACTGGGCCTGATGCTTCTATTAATGGTGTTCTTCATTTTTAAAGAGTCTGTCATTCTCTGGACTCATATGAGTCCAACAGACAATAAGAACCCCAGCACTTTCATATTTAAGCTATTATGCAGAGCCTCCCTCATTCTGTCCTCATTCAGATCATTTTTAAACTAAAGGCAGGACTTTGATTTACACCTTCTACATTTTATCTTGTCAGTTTCAGTCCATTGTTCTGTCCTGCCCAGACCTTTTCTGAATCTTCCCTTTGTCACCCAACTATTAGCTCTCCCATTTACCTTTGTTTTATCTATCAATTTGCTAAGCATGCCTCCTACGTCTTTGTGTAGAGGATAAAACGTCAAAGAAGACAGACACATTGTATGGTTCTTTAGGGAAATGGACAAGTTCCATGACCCAGCACTAGGAATTTTCTACTTGACATCGTTTATTAATCAACACATCTTGGGGAAATTGTTCAATCAGTGAGGAAACCTACAATACTTCACTTTTTCCACAACAATATTACAAGAGTGACTGTCAGATTTAAAAACAACAACAACAACAACCTTGCTACATTAATAACTGCTCGGTATAAGGTGAGGGTACCAAGTGCCAAACCTACTACACACTATTGTATCTCATTTAATCCCCCCCCCAAAAAAACACCCCAAGGCAGCTGCTCAATGGTAGTGGGTAAGCCAGACTGCCTGAGTTTGAGTCCTGACTGCCCCCTGCTGGCTGAGCAATTTTAGACAATGAATTGTGAGAGTCGGCCTCTTGTTAAAACAAATAACTTCAAATCCTAAGTGACTTAAGACTATAAAGGTTTATTTCTTGCTCAGCCCAATCCCATGGGAGTGACCTACAGAATGGTTTGGGGACCAACGCTCTAGATATCCAGTAGTTCCTTCTCTGAGGCTTCCATGTGTTTTCTCCATTCAGGCAAATATTAAGTACCTGGGTGGGGAATTCCAAGGCAGGTATAGTTCTGACATGGCACTGTGCCCACATTCCAGCGCCCAAAACTAGTCACATGACCAATCTCAATGCACAGGAGGCTGGGAAATGTAGAGTGTGTGGGTTAATGAATACTGTCCTCTGTTTAGGGTGGGAGTCTGACCATTTTCTCATCTGTGACATTGACATACCTGATCATCCTCCCTGCCTCAGAATGGCTGTATTAGTGAGAGTTCTCCAGACAACAGAACCAATAGGAGAGGAAAAGGGGAGAGAAAGGAGGAGAGACTTACTTTAAGGAATAGGTTCACCTGATTGTGGGGGCTGTAAGTCTGAAATGTGCAGCACAGAGTAAAAATTCTAGCAGGTCCCTGTTGCAGGCTTGAGTCCAAGGGAAATCCGGAGGCTGAATCCCTTTCTCTTGGGGGAATCTCAGTCTTTTCATGTAAAGCCTTCAATTGATTGGATGAGGACCACCCACAGGGTCACCTGCTTTACTCAAAGGCTACTGTCTTAACTGTCAATCTCATTTTTTAAAAAATACCTCCACAGGAGCCGGGGATTTAGCTCAGTGGTTCCAGCACCTGTGCCCAAGCTCAAGGTCCTGAGTTCAATCTCTGGTACCAAAAAAAAGAAAAAGAAAAAAAAAATACCTTAACAGCAACATTTAGACTGTAGTTTGACCAAATAAGTGGGCACTGTGGCCTAGACAAGTTGATACACAAAATTAAACAAGCACAGATCTGAGGGTATAGCTCAGTGGTTAAGCACTTGCCTAGTATAAACAAGGCCCTATGTTCAATCCCTAGCACTGCAAAATAAATACTCATCACAATGCCATTTTGATAATTAAATGAGCTATAACTAAAAACTGTGTATAACTCCATTTAGATCAGTTCCTGATACATAATAAATATTCAGTAAATACTTACAATTATTATTGCCCTTTTATTATTGGCCCATTTTACAGAAGGAGAGAGTAGGGTTAATAAAGAAACTTGCCCCAAACCACCACTGCCAGACAACCCATGTCAGTTTCCCTCCAGACCTCCTCATGGCTGCTCAGCGCGTGTTACTTATGAGGAACTTCAGTCTGTGGGTAGAGGGTCGGGCAGAAGGTAAGTTTGGATATAAGCTAGTCAAATGGCAGGTTCCATGCCGGCAGAGTGCCCACTATGTAAGTACGTCACGTGTGCCTAGAAATACTTGCCAACTAAATACTAAGGCACCTATGAAATAAAGATGTTATTATTCTAACCAGATAGTTCCTCCTACTTGTGATCCTGAATGTTTCTAGATTCACCAGCTTCAGTCTAGATCATTGTGAGATGGCCCAGAACCATCTCTAGATGCTTCCTCCAGCTGAACAGAACCTTGATCTAGAAATTAAAAGCCCCAGATTTTGTCATGAAGCCATCAATAACACTGAGGAAACCCTGGCCCATACTTGTATCCCAGTTCCACCCTCGGCAGCATGGGTCTAGTTTCCCCAAGACCAACAGCTGCACACTACCCTGTTTGTACATGGCTTTGAAACCCATAAAGCATCATCCAAGGTGCAGCATTATCACTGGCATAACTGCTTTCAGGAAAGAGACTGAAGGCAGCCCTCAGTCAGCAGGCCTCTCTCTCCCCATTCCAGCTGGTGCAGACTTTGGCACTGTTGCCCACATGCACCAATTTTTCAATGTTGTCTGCCTATGGCCATGGCATCCACGGCTGTGAATGCTGATTACATCTGGCTCCATCCTGATTACCAGGCATTTCAGCCAAATGAAAGGAATTCGAGCAACAAGGCTTCAGTTTATGCAGCTATATAGGCAAAATGACCCTTCCAAATGATATGTACATAGTAAGCCTCAGAACCTGTGACTGTATCACCTTACATGGCCAAAGGAACTTTGTAGATGTGATTAAGATTAAGCCTAATAGAGAGTGTCTTTGATTGCCCAGTAGACTCAATCGAGCCATCAGGGTCCAAGGGAACATTTCCCAGCTGCAGCCAGGGAGAGATGTGACCATAGAAAGAGAGCCAGAGACATGGGGCAATGTTGACTTGGAAGACAAAAGAAAGGGTGACCTTTCTTTCACACTGAGAGTGACCTCTAGAATGTAGAAAAGTCAAAGAAGCCAGCCTCTCCTGGGGGCTCTGGAGAGAGATGCATCCCTGTCCACACTTTGATCTTCACCTGGCAAAACCCATGTGAGAATTCTGAACTTAAAACTGTAAGATAAGAAATTTGTGTTGTTTAAGCCACTAACTGTAGCAATTTGTTATAGCAGCTGTAGAAAACTAATCCACATACCAAGAGGATGGAAGAAGCAGACTTATGTAACCTGGAACAAAGGTGGAGAAAGACTAGGTCTAGAAACCAAGAGACTCCAGCAAGTCCTAGACCAACGCTTCTATCCTTCCTCTCCTTCAGGTACAGTGGTTACCACTCAGGCCTGAGGAGCTTGTGGGATGGGGCCGATGGTGTGGGGAGCGATGTGGGAGTTATTTTTGGATTCAAAGTTAGACTTTATCTCCACATCTTGCCAGACCTACCTTCATGATCTTGATGTATTTCTGGGCCGTGCGTGCGTGCGTGCGTGCGTGCGTGTGTGTGTGTGTGTGTGTGTGTGTGATAGGCAGGAGAGTATGAAAGCCTTTCCTACATCCACCTCCATTCCAAGAATGAGTGACAATCCTCTGTCTCCTCCTTCCTCCTTTCTTCCCTCCAATATCCACCAAGAGACAGTCCATCACACAACCTCTCCCCAGTGCCTCCTTCTCTCCCCAGCAAGAGCAAGCAAACATCCATTCTCAGCTCCAAGTCATCTCTTCACAGCAATGAACACCATCGTTAGGAGCCTTTCATTATCAGCGGCTTGCACGCAGCTGATGTTGATTTGATAGAATCCAATTTAGCATCCACTCTGGGCTCTGCTCCATAAGCATTTGGGTTTAGCATGTACAGGCAGTTTGATGCTGTCTTGATGGCCTTTTAAGCGGCTGAGAAAATTGCTGGCATGGCAATTTGGTAGCAGTCAGGCTCTTGGCAGGTGGGGCTGCAGGAATGGAGGAAGGGGCAAGAGATCAAGGGGACATTTCAGCCCACATCTGTAAAAGGTTGCATTCATTAACCTGACGAGAGAACAGATAAATGCCCAGAGTATCTGAGGGGGCTCAGCCCAATAAGTGTGTGGTGCCTCCTAGTGATGGGCCCAGCACCGCCCCCCAAATCAAAACACCAGCAAAGGGCACACCACCGTGCACAAAATGCTTTCCCCCATTATCTGTCAGTTCCTTGCAGAGGGGTTGTGATTCCCTGATGGCAGTAGAATGCTGGCAATTGCATAACCCTTGGATATCCAAATTAAAGGGCTATGATTTGCAGTATCTGCCAATTAATCTGGTGTAAAGACTCCCACTTTGCCCATGTCAAGCTACAATGAGATGCATACTTGGGAAGAGATGTCCTCTGTGGGCTCTGTGAGTTTGAGTATGCTTCACCGCACTCACACTAGAAGGCCATGACATTATTTTGAATTTGAGCCCATTTTATGCCTGAACAATCTGAGGCTCAGAATAATTCTGATTTAGTCATGAGCCACTGGCTAAAGCCTGTGTCCCAACCATGTGCCACAGATGCCAAGGATGCTGAGAATCCTTCCTGTGGACAGACACGCTGCCTGAGACCTGAGAGTCCAGCCGGTGCCAGCGTCAGGGCATTTCTGACCCACTATCACCACACTGAAAGTTAGAAAGCCAACCTTCTCCTGGGAAGCAATTTATCATGGGGCATCAGGGCAAGGGCAGGGCCTGCTGCTCCCGGGAGGCAGAGAATAATACTCTTCTCTAGTACAACCTGATTGCAGTTCAGTAGGGAGCCTGTGATATCTCACTCTTCTTTTTTCCCTACTGGCTCTTCTCTCTGTGCATAGTCAGAGACCTCAGAAAACCACTGGCTTGAAGTCTTCTCCCTCCTGAGGGTTGTATGAGTGTGTGTAACACCATCAGTTTGTCTTCTTCTCTCCTCTTAGGGCCTCTCACCCCAGAAGCATCTTAGGAGATGCAACAAGATCTGGAGCTGTGACTCAGGGCCACCTCTGATCTCTATTTCCACCTCTGCAGCGGAAAGCTCTGGCTGAGCTCAGACTCATGCTGACAGTGTCCTGCTTCAGAAACTGACCTCCTTCCACCTCTAGAACTTTCTCTGTCACTGTGGTTTTGGCTTCAGGCAAGCAGCAGCAAAAACACAGCCCAGTTTACACTCCCAAGCGTTACACTTCATCAACAGGGCAGAAGCTGGTGGGAAAGCGCCCCACCTCCCAGTCTCTAGGCAGAACCTTCTGGTGTCTCCACTAATCTGCTGTAGAAGCCCAGGGACCCCATGACATTCCTTCCCCTACTGCCTGCTCCATAACAAACCACCTGCACTGAACTCCTTATCTCAGGACCTGCTTGCAGATATAAATGCAAACCTTCTGAGATGGTATCATCGATATCCTCATTTAACAGATGAGGAAGCTAGGGCTGCACATCTACCTGACTTATGCTAAACAGGCCCGAGAGTGATTGTCCACCCACCCAGCCTGTCCATAAAGACACTGGTTATCATTAATGCAATCACAGCCTATATTCACTGAAATGTCTGGAATAAGACCACCCATGCTGGAATATCATCTGGTTTAAGAGCCACTTTGGCTATAAAGAGCACCCTACAAGTAATGAGTGGCTCTCTCTGACCTTGAACTATTTTCTTTGAAAAGAGCTGTCTCATGTTTGCCCTCATTGTAGTTTTGTTTTTGTTAATATGTATACACACACACACACACACAAACACCCATATATGGATTTATGTACATACAGGTTGAACATCCTTGATCCAAAAATCTGAAATCTAAACATTTTAATGCTGAAATGATGCTCAGTTTAGGATTTGGAAGCTCAAACGGCCAAGGTCCATATGAATACAATCAGGCATTGCTTAATGAAGGCAGGGATACATTCATCGCAGAGTGTACCACACAAGCTATGCCAGCTATACCATCACTAAGTATTGGGAAGTTTAAGCTCCTTATAGTCTTATGGGACTACCATGGCTGATCAAAACATTATGTAGTATGTGTCTATATTCCAAATTCAAATAACCTCTTAAATCTGAAACACTTCTAGCCCCAAGCATTTTGGAAAGCAGATACTCAGTTTGTGTATATGTGTAAATAAGTATCCAAATATATGTACATGTACAAATGTATATTAACATACGTGTATATTGTGTGTGTGTTTAAAAGGTTAGAAAAGAAATTCACCAAAATGTGAACGGTAGTTATTCCCAGATAGTGGCAGATGATATTTTTATTTTTTGTGTGCTTTTCTATATTTTCTAATTTTTCTCCACAAGATGTTATCATGGTAAGATGCAAATACATTCTTTTTTAAAGGAAAAATCAAAACTCTCTGAAAGAATCGATCTAAAACACTGACTGCTGGCCAGCAGAAGCCTCAGCAGACATGGAAAACTCTGTCCCCAGAAGCCAACTCTGTCACTTCCTAGGAAACCCAGATTGTGGAGAGGGCAGAGATAAGACAGATGAAAGTGGGGGAAGGGAGACATAAGTCAGACCCTGTGCCTCCCCCAGGTACACAAGTGCACGAGGGTGGGAAGAGGTGAGGGAAGAGAGACAGAGAGCCAGGCACGGACATAGCAGGGGCCGTGTGTACAGGACGTGTGACAGTCATGGTGATCCTGGGAGTGAAGGATCTCAAGATGGACAAGATGCTGACAAAGGGCTCTAAAAACTCAGAAGACCTCAGTTTCTGTCCCTACCCTCTAGCAACCAACCTCAAGACCTTCGGGTGGGCACCTTCTTATTTTGTGGTTCAGTTTCCCTGAAGGAGGAAGCAATGCTCTAAAAGAAAATTCAGAGAAGAAATAAATAAATATATTTTTGTATTAACAATATATATTATGCATTATTCCTTGTGATAAACAACTGACATAAATGGAGAGCGTAAATTAGTCCTGTCCTTGACCCCTTAGAACCATGGGCGTATCTAACAGGGTCAAACCAGGCAGCTTCATGGGACTCTGAGACTAAAGCAGAGGTACGGGGGGCAGGGAGGGGAGGGATGATGCTTGGGTTGGGTGTGGATCTTCAGGTTTCTCTTCAGTGGCCTCTCCTCGGGGGCCTTGTGGTCTTAATGGAGGCTGCATTAGCTCATCTAGTGATTCAATTAGTTCTAAATGCTCCTGGCCTGAGAAGGAGGGATGGCAAGGTGAGGATTTGCTGACTCCTATTTGCCGGAAAGGGTTTCCCAAGACAATGGAGATGCAATTTGAATTCCCAAGCCCCTCACTTCCTTCTCCATTCAAGAGCCCCTGGGTCATCAACCCAAATGAGATCATGCCTGTGAAAGCACTCATTCCCCCCTTCGGGGGAGAGCCCCCACTGTTTTCTCCTGCCATATCTGGCCCAGAGGCAGAAGGGCCAGGGTCTTTGTGAGGGAGCCCCCAGGCCTAACTCTGAAGAATCCCAGGTCAGTGGTTTTCTGACAACCTCAATGTAAATGGGTTTCTGACTCTGTACCACAAACATCAACTCTTTCTCTAGCAACAGCTCTGCTCAATTCTGAGCCACTGTGCTTAGATGGAAAACCCTGCACCATCCAGTAGGGGCACAGTCCCACACTGTCCCCACCACCTTTATATACTCAAGTGACCTTGTTCCTGACAGACCTCACTTTGAGAACCAGGGCCACATGTTAGATGTCAGTTCCTAGAAAGTATTGCTGGTACCTGGCAGGAGATGCCAGGTAAAAGGAAATGTGGCCATGAGAAGACAGCAGGAGAGGACAAAGAGGCACAGAAGTGAGGCTGTCATTTGTGGGCTCTTTTTCCTCTCTGGAGAAAGATAAGCTTTTTCTAGAATCCAGGGGTCATTCCAAATTCTCTGGAAGCTGTTGAATTGGGAGGAGTCATTTTGCTCCTTTGATCACAACTTCTGGGTATAAATTAGGAGGGTTGAATTGGAAAATTGATTCCAACTTTGGCCACACATTGGAATTACTTGAGAAACTTTAAAAACTATTTGTGCCTTGACCCACATACAAAGATTCTAAATTCATTGGCCAGGAGTGCAGCCTGAATGTGAAGTGATTGGGTGGGGAAGAGACCTGGCTGCTAGAAATTGAAACCAGGGCCTTGAGCATTTCAGCATGCTCGACAAGTGCTCTGCCACTGAACTACATGCCTACCCATTTTTATTTTATTCTGAGACAGGAGCTTGGTAAATTGTTTGGGCTGGCCTCAAACTTCAGCTTTTCCTGCCTCAGCCTCCAGAGTGCTTGAATTACAAGCAAGCATCATTGTACCCAGCTTGGATGTAAGATGATTTTCATTTCCCTAAGCATTAGTGTGCTGGTAAATGGACTCTTAAAATAAAAAGCATCCGATTTGTACTGTTTGCCAATTCTCATGATACAAATACTCCCACAATAGCTTTTGAGTAGTTCATAGTACAACAACTGGCACAGCACAACACTGTCTCCTGATGCTTCTAACTTGAAATAAGGTAGAAAGATCCTACAGCCAACCCAATAGACTACATGAGGAAAAGACAAATATTTACCAGGGGATTCCAAGTCCCCAGAGCAGAGGTGAGAAGGAAGGATACAGTCATAACTCACAAAGAACCCTCCCCCAGCCCTTCCTCTCCTCCTGACTCCACCAGCTACAGGGACCATCTTCTCATCCCATTCCCCTTGCCAAGGCATCCCACTGTGGTTTCGGGGAATAAAGGTCAAAGGAGGGAAGAAAGTCCTAGGGGCTTCCGGATGCTATCAAGACCCTTTCCAGGAAACAACCTTGCAGCTGTTCATCAACCTTCCTATCCATCCAGAAAAACCTTATAGTGAAGGCAGTGAGCCAGATCCATGAGATGTCAATGTTTAGCACATTATCCACTTTTGCTCCCCAGAAGTCAGTCAGACCTGGAGGAAAGAGGGAAAGGGAGGGCCGCAGGAAGAAGGCAGACAGCTGCTTCTCCTGGCTATGGTGGGCGCTGGGGCGTGTCACCTAGGGCCACATCTAGGCCCCTTCTTCCAAAAGCACTTATTTAAGAACATTGACAAATTCAACTCTTTTGAAAATCAGGTTTTTGAAATGGAAAACTTTGTCCTTTGAGACATTTAACAAATAATAGGAAGAGAGTCGTGACTTAAGCTTACGAACTCCAAATCATGCAAATATGACAAGAGTTTGGTCCGTGTTTTACATATGAGTGTCAGTGGAATTCGAAGTATGTTGATAAATATTTTACACCCCCACCAGTTTCCAAAGTGGAGTATAAATGGGTGATAATCCAGTGCAGGCTCAAACTGGGGGTCCTCATGATGGGAAAATTTGTGGTGATAAAGCTATCAGTGGTCCCATGGTAAAGGAAGCCCAAGTATACTCTGCCTCAGAGAAGAGAACTTACCTATCACAGGCAAAGATAAAATGCAAATGGGCTTTGGATTGAACAGTCATCTTTTGCAGGGTGATCATGCAGACTCGCCAAACCGTGAAGAATGATGTATCCAACTCAGAGGGGCACCTTGGCCTAATTTGCTCAAAAGCATCCAATTAGCCACAAAAGCCCAAAACAAGCCCATCCTGCCAACACCACAGGGCAGAGATTTTCCTCACCAACATTCAGTCAGATCTGAGATCTGAGCCCCCACTCAGCACTAAATAAGATTTATTGCTAAGATTCAAGGATGTTCTCAAGGGTCAGGGAGGGTACACATGGATAATGAACAAAATAACCAATAAGCATTTAGCATGTGAGCCTTTGATCATTGCTGTCTTGGACTTACCATAGGTTTAGGCCAATAGTTTATATCTCCCCAATTGACCTGGTGGTAGTTAGATGCCTGGGCAAGTCATCATGAAATACAAAACTAACACAAAGACTCTTATGCAAGTTACTATGAGTTGAATGTTTCTATAGTTTGGATATTGAAATGTCCTCAAAGAACCACATGTTAATGGCTCGGCCCCTGGGGTGGTACTAACAGGAGGTAGAATCTTTAGGAGGTGGGGCCTCAGGGAAGGTCCTTAGGTCATTTGGGACATCCCCCTTGAAGGGGATGGCGGGAATCTGGCCCCTTCTTTTTCTCTCTTTTGCATCCTGGTCACAAAAGGAGCAATTTTCTCTGCAGTATGGTCTATGCCATTACCATCCAGCACCACATCAAAGGCTCAGATTGCCTGACTTTCCCCTGGAACCCCCAGAACGGTGAGCTAAATAATTCTTTTTTCTTATAAGTTAATTATCTCAGGTATTTTGTTATGATAATGAGAAGCTAATACCACGGCTTTCCTATGTATTAAAATAGAGTGAATATTTGCCATCAGCCAAATCCTCTGAACCGCAGAACTAACTGGTATTAAAGCTAAAGGGAAGCTTAGAGATGATCAGTTCAGATCATCCAATTTTAGATATAAAAACCAAGAGTAAAGAAGTAAAGTGCCTGGGTCAGTCTCGCAGCTCCTTAGATGAGGACCTCGGCCTTGGGAAGTCTGCAAGATGGAGGGCATGGCCCAAGCAATCACTACTATTCACAAGTCCACATAATACACCTGAAAGGATGTTATGGGTAGAAAGAGCTGAATTGCAAAAGAAATATACAAGTAGACAGCTACACTGATGCAATTCAATGGCAAGTTGGGGGGTAGGGAGAGGAAAAAATAGATTTTAGAATTAGGCAAGGCCCAGATCAGTCAAGGGTGAACAGAGAGAATTGTGAATGAAAGACGAATGGGTACAGAACCATGGAGGAAGATGAAACAAGTGAAGTATGAAATCAACCCTCCCTGGCTGCATTGTGCAGGGCATACTTGAAATGTGCCACTCACTGCCTGCCACTGGGGGTGGAGGGGACACAAGGGTGACAGTGAGTTAGATAGCAATGGGGATGGCCTTCTGTGTAAGGCCAGGACACAGCTGAGGGCCTGTGAGGCAAGCTTTCTGGAAGAAGTTCTGGAGACTAAGGGGTTAACTCATTTGAGTGGATGAGCAGCCTTCTTACCAGCCTGGAGGGGACAGTCTGCCCTTCTTCACCCTCAGTGGACCTCTTTCAGCCACACCATCTCCTTCTCTGTGTGGTTCTTTCCTGAGAGCTGGGTTTGAGTGGCAGGCCAAGACCCCAGTGTACACCCTGCCGCTTCCCCGTATGCTCTGTACTGCCATATAGATATCCACACCCAACCCAGGCCTGAGTCCAGGTGCTTCAGAATGAGGGCACGGTGGCAATGCAAGCCTCTGGCCATCACCACCTGGGTATGAGAACAGACGACTCCTTCATACTGGATTCAACCCCAAAGAGGATGAAAGGGAGCAGAGGAATCCACTGTAGGCAGATGTGATTCAGGGAGTAGACCTCTCTTCCACCTCTGTGTTCTGGGTAGGGCCCTTGTGACCTATAGATGGGCCCTTGAGCCACACAACTGCACAGGTTCTCCCCTTTGGGAGAAAGATACGGACTTGAAAACTAGTGTGATAGCCAGGAAAGCAACAGACAAAGCTGGACATGGGGCTGGGAACGGGGTGGTCACCAGCTGACTCCTCATCAAGGCTCCATGCTGCTTTCTGACTGTGTGAGGGAAGCCCTGCAACAGAGCTCAAGGTCCCATGATGGGAGCCAGGCCTACCTGAAGGTGCTCACAGCTGGGTGGCCACTGCAAAACCAGACCAATGAGCCTAAACACCCACTTGCTCCCCTCAGCCCTTCTTTCACAAGTCCAAAGAAAAGAAAGTAGGTGCCCTGCAAATGAGTTGAGCTGGAGTATAAGAATCATCTGCAGAGTGAGTTTTAAATGCAGAATCCTGTGGCTTCCATAGCTTCCATTTCAGCAGGTCTGGGACAGGGCCTGATAATCTATATTTCTAACAAGCAACCCTGTCATCTCTGATGGTATCGGTTTCTGAACCACACTTTGAAAAGTCTTGGTGAGAGTATGATTTAAAGAACTAGCAGAAGGCAAAATTGTCAGAAGGAAGGGGGAGCCATGAGGTCAAAATTTAATCATTTGTCTCAAATCTACATTATTTCACTGGAACAATAATGAACCTTCAGATTCTAAGTTACTTCCCTACTCATCTAACTTGGTCTTCCCTGTCCCCAAGGATATACTCCAAGTATATGTTAATCATTTCAGTTTCAAAAGGAGGAAACTGAGGCTCTGAATGAAGTTAGATGATTGTCCAGGGCCAAATATTTAGTTACATAGCAGAAACTAGAACCAACTCCTCTTCTGATTTTACCAAGGGGCCCCCAAAGATAGTCAGATTGGCACCTGCACACAGATGGAGGGGGATTTATGAAATGGAGTTTCCTATTTGTCCCCAAAGGCCACAGCCAGCATCACCATGACAACCCCATGTGCCTGAGCCTGGGTGCCGGTGGAGTGAAGCACCCTGAATTGCCTCTGTCCTGTAGCTTCTGTGACACACCCTGTCTACCTACTTCCTCCCCAAAGAGGGCCACGTCAGTGTCAAAGTCACCAAGAGGGGTGGATGCAGTGAGAGCAGCATAGGAAAAGAGGGTCTAAGTTTATGTCCCCCGCTCTGCAATTTAATCCTTATGTGACCTTGAACAAAGATTTCGCCCCTTCCTGCCCCCCTTCATCACTAAGATGGGACCACAAAATGGACCTCTCAGGTTGTCTCAAGAGTAAATGTAACAGTGAAGAAAACCCCCAATGCACGGAGATTAATGTTGTCCTTTCCCTCCTCCTCACTCCTGTGAAGGGACCCAGTGTGAAGACAGCATGGTATTTCCCTAAAATCAGCACTGGTGTTGCACTAATGGAAAGAGCCAGGAGCAGCTGTGTGGGATGTGTGGGTGCTCAGAGAGGCCTCTTGCTGAGGAAAACCTTCTCCCATTTGCCCCATGGCTCCTGCCCCCTGCAAACAGAGTAATTGGGAATCTGAAGAGCAAGATGCTGGCTCAGCAGAGACCCCATACATAAAAATTATTCTTGATGGCTTCAATGGAGTTTGCACTGTCCAGACCAAAATGAAATATGAAGGCGGGGCAGTGGAGGATGACTCAGTGACACCCGGGAGCAGTGATTGAATGCAGCCCATGAGTTGCATTCAATACTTATTGAAGTATAAAGATGAGGTTATATGCCGACGGGCTAGCTCTTCTCGGGTCCAGACACTATCTCCAGAGTCACATTATGCAATTCTGTTTTCTCTGCCCACTCCCTCCCTTGCAGAACTGAAAACTAATTCCATGTTTCCCCGCAAATAAGAATCTCCTTAGAGCAGGGCATGATGGCACATGCTTGTAATCCCAGCACTCTGGGAGGCTGAGGCCGGAGGACTGAAAGTTTGAGCCCTACCTGGTCAACTTAGTAACTTAGAGAGACCTTGTTTCAAAATTTAAAAATTAATAAAAGGCAGGGGGTACTGAGTTAGGTACCTCAATGTGGAGCCCCTGGGTTCAATCCTTAGTGCCACTAAAGAAAAAAACATTCCTTATAATTTTTTGTCCTTGTCTAATGGATCTGCCTGAGGTGGGGGAAGGGCCATATTTCCATGATCGAGGGAAGGCTAGAATGCCATAAGGGGGAGGTAGGAGACATGAGTCACTTTATCCATCCCCTGCCTGGCCACAGGGCCCCGGGGAAGCCATTCACATCACTGGGACTCGGTTTCTTCACCAGAAAAATAAGAATGCTGCCACCTTGCTCCATTAAATCCCAGAGATCAGCTGATAAAAGTTTCTCAATTCAGCTGATGGAGCAAAAGTTTACCAAGACACCTGGAAAAAACTAATTGGTCCCACCATGGTTAATTTGGTGGCTCTATAAAGAAGCAGCTACAGAGGCAGGGGCAAAACCTAGGAGGATTTTCCAAGAGGGATATTCTACCCGGGGTGTTGGAGGAAAGTTAAAAATAAGTGAGACTCACTCTTTGTTCTCCTTGCCCAGTGACAGATCAGGGGTGAATATCATTAATTTTGGAGGCTTTGTTCACTCAAAAATGAGAAGTCTTTTGCCTAATGAAGAACTCTTAATAGGTGTTGTTTTTCCTAAATTATCATATTAACCGCAGATAATTAACAAGCGTATCCTTAATGCTGCAGGATACTGACAAACCCACTGAATGCATCTTGTTGCCTATAAATCATCCAGCCATCCTTCAAGGCAGCTGTGTAATTACTCTGGCATTTGGGAGGAGCAATATTGAGGCTCTCTCTAAATTTGGTTGCCAGTGAAATAAAGTCAGCAACATTTCAGCTCTTTATCATCATTGTTCCATCTTCAGATGTTGCTGCCAGTTCTATTTATAATGGTGAAAAACTGGAAACAACCCAAATGTCCAGCAATGGGGGAATAGCTTAGCGAAACCAATTAAAGGGTATAAATTTAATGGGCTAGCATACAGCTACCTAAATGGCAAGGCTCAGTCTATGTCAGTACATGGAAAACACACATTCTCAATCATGTTAAGTGGGAAACCAACATAAAATACTTTGTACACAGTGATTACAACCATATTAAAAGGTATATGCTTATTGACAAATAACAGATAAGAATTTCTAAGGATATAAAGTTGCTGCATTTCATGCTTATTTTCTATTCTAAACTGGATTAAATTTATTTTTTTTTTTTTAAAATTGCTAGTAGCAGTTGGCCCAGCCAGTTCTGACTCTGGCCAGCAGTGCCAAGGTTCCTGAAATCTGGAGAAAAAGAGCTCAGGCCCTCTCAGTGCCCTATACCAGTTTGGACCCCTTCTCTAAAGTTTGCCAGATGTTTTCAGAATTCATGTTGTCTAGGGTAGCAATCAGCTAGATAAGTTTTTCTTGCCTTATTGTCCATGGCATCATGGACCTCCGAGCCAGAAGGAACCTTTTCCTCAGCAGGGACATGTATTCTACTCTCCTAGGCCAAAATTCCTTTCCATAAGGTACATGGTGGTTACCACTGCCCAGCGCTGGTGCCCAAGGGCCTCAGGCTGGGCTCTGACTATGGGTGGCACGAGAAGTCAGAAGGGATGAGGAGACCGGGGTATTTGCTGCCCCCACAAATACCCAGCAAGGCATGGGTTGGGGACTCAACCAGGGAGCGATAGGGAAGGGGACCCTTAGCTTGCCTCAGTTTGGGAGAGCACTTCCTTATCAAAGTATATGGAAGCTGAATTCAACACAATCCTCCCTGTAAAGCCACTTTGCTGGGACTTTATTCCCAAGTGAATTTTTCCCATTTTTCCCAAAAGAAGGAGAGAAGGCAGTGGAAGATGGCAAAGGGATGCCCAAGGAAGGATCACTTTGGTTAAAATCTGGGTGCCAAGTGGCAGAGGCCCAGCAAGTGGCTGGCCTAGATTCTCTGCCTGTTCTCTCCCATTGTCCATGCACGATCCCTGGCTTTCTGGTCAGGCCCCTGGAACATGCAAGGAGCAGAGACAGGCAGAGCCAAAGGCCCTGGCCAGTCTCAGCATCCCCAGCCCTAACATGTGATGCTCTGGAGTCCTCTTCCTGCAGCTTTGAATCTTAAACAGAGTGAGTTTGCTCACCAGCCCATCCCTGCAGGGAACCAGCTTGGTGTCAGCCTGGGCTGCTGCTGGGCGTGGAGCTGTGACATGTGCCCCTCTGTGGAGACAGATGGAGGATGGCACCTTCTCTCTCCCACCAGTTCGGGTGTTTGGGAGAGGTCTCCATCTTCTCCCACTCACATCTGTTTGCCGTCCGTTATCTCCCTGGCCTGATCTCCTTCTTGCTGCCTCCTACTTCTAGTTAGAATTTTATTTCTGGTTCTCATTAGCATATGTAAGCAAAGTTGGAGATAAAGTCCTGAGGTGACCCCAGCAACTATGATGGGCTAATTTCTGTCCCTTTCGGTGCCCCATGGGTAGCCTTTACATCTAACCAGAAGCACTGAGCTGAGGGTGTAGTTCAGGGGTAGAGCATTTGCTCAATACCTGCAAGACTCTGGGTTCCATTCCCAGCACAGTGCCAAAATACATACACACACACACACACACACACACACACACACACACATATGCAGAAGTACAAATAAGACGTACAGTTATAAAGAGGAAGAAGGTCCAGCCATCATTTGCATGTTGTCTGAATCTGAAAAAGCAAATCCAATGGGACAGGATAGTGGGAAACTGGGTGGATGGAGACTCCTTTGAGTATGAAGCCAGTTCATGAAAATACAGACCTTCCCAGGGCACCTGTGGGATATGGGAACTGTTTGCATCTTATTTTAGGCAGGAAAGATTTGATGCTCAGAGAAGTCAAATAATGTTTCCAAACTTACACAGCTGGTAAATAATGAAGCCAAACTGTAAAGTCACATGGACTCCAGACGTATGCTCTTTAGCATGCTATTCTGTCCTACTGATGACCATTATAGGAAGGACCATACGGTGAATGAAGGACTAAAATTGGGGAAAAAATTGAAAATCAATGCACAGACCATCCAGAGGGAAGACTGAAGTGCCTGTGCAGTAACCTGCCCTTGGCATAGAATCTAGGCGATTATTTTCTAATCCCTTTAGCTCTGGTCCTGCATCCATGAAACAAGCTTATAACCCACCATTTGATTTCCGGAAAGGAGGTAGAACCTGGGGAAGGGACTAGAGCAAGCCCCCTGGGAGGTTCCTGGGCCACCATCACTTCTTCACTTCATTTTCTGCTTGGCAGTGCAGCCCCTGGTGGCTTCAGGGTGAGTGAAGTGGTGCGGCCTGCTTCTGGTCACATTAGGCCAGGAACTGTCCTAAGGTGCCACTGGACATGCTGCCAGTCAGCAGAGCCCCCAAGAGCTCCTGGGGGACAGCAGGAAAGTTCTCAGGTCTCCAGTGTTGGGGCCAGCAGGAGAAAGAGGCTGTTCTATCCCTCACAAGACTCAGCCAGTTTGTACTGCTATCACAGAATACCAGAGCCTGAGTGCTCTATAAAGAATTAAAATTTCTTTCTCATAATTCTGGAGGCTGGGGAGTCTAAGATCAAGGTGTTAGCAGGGTCAGTGTCCGGTGAGGGCTCCCCTCTGCTTCCAAGATGGCGCCTTGACATGACTTCCTACAGAGTGAAGGAAATTAGTATCCTCACATGGCAGAAGGTAGAAAGACAAAAATGAACTAACTCCCTCCATCACAGCCTTTTATAAGGCACTTAATCTTATACACAGGAGGAACTCTCATGGCCCAGTCTTACCTCTCCATACTATCATATTGGCAGCATCTGAATTTTAGAGACACATAGAAACCCACCTGTCCCTTCTCTCATCTGCCTCCTTATCTCTAACTTAACCTACATCTTCACTCCAAATTCCATCAGGAACTCTTCCCATATAATCCCCAAGCTGCAACTCCAGCCATGAAACAACTGCTGGCCAGACCGCCCTCTCCCACCATTCAGCTAGCCCTACAACCATCCCCAAGAAAACCACAAAATAAAGGGTGATGCGCCACCATAGTCACCAATAAGAAAATCTACAAATACAAAACAGGATCCAAGACAGAAAAAGAAAAGAAAGCACATTCAGCCTGATGGGATTCCATTTGTGTAAATTTTCTAATTATGCATGTGTATGTGCCCAGAGGGAGCCCACGAAACTGGTAGGCTGGAGTGTGAGGTGAGGGATTTCAGGGTGATATTCCTCTCTTTTATACTTCTCTGCATCATTTGATAGTCTACAACAAACACAGACTGCCTCCCTAAATAGAAAATGCATAAAAAGTCCTAAATTTAAACTACAACCTTCTTGACAAAGGCCTTCTCAGATTGGCCCAGGGAGAACTACAACCTGCACCAATTGCTGGGAAATTGTTATTTCTCACTGAATCGAGGCCCCTATCTTGCGCTCTCCTTCCCAAACTGTAGCATTTTACACTCTTGGGGATCTCAAGGCCAGCGCAGGAAAGAAGCTCCTCTTCTCCAGCTGGGACCTGCACTGTCCTCGTGTGACCTGCCAGAGCCCGAGCTCCTCAGGCTGCCTGCTCATTCCCAGGAAGGACACATGGGTGAAGGTCCTAAGATGATTGAATCAATTGTCATTGGCTTCCTCTCCCTCTGAAGCAACCTCAGGGATGCTCACAGACCCTGCCCTTCCTAACAGCTCCACCAAGCAGATGTGATCCTCACCATCTTCTCCTGTCCCTGCCAAGCTGTGCCAATGAGTTCCTCCACCAAAGCCAAGTTTGGACAGAGCATTGAGCTCCTCTTGCCTCTGAGCCTCTGTCTCTGAGCTCAAGTTCTCAACAGGCACACAGGTAGCCCTTGTGTACCCACTGGTTTTTAATGTCCTCTCTCAAATGTCCTCCCTTCTCCATACGGCTCCTCTGCATTCCACCTAGCTTCTGAAATGATGTGTCAGTCTGAAATATGTTCAGTTACAAATAATATGAAACCTAACTTACAGTGGCTTGAACAAATAGGGTTTTATTTCCCTCAAATGAGTCTGAAGGTAGTAGCTGATGACATTGATTTCATTGATTCATGACTACAGAGTGAGTGGTCTCTATAATTTATTAAATTTTGTTTTCATGGGCTCAAAATGGTTCCCCCAGCTCCAGACATGAAGCCTACAGTCAAGGTAGAAAGAAAGTGAGTTTGTAAGAGCTTGGCCATGACTTCCTTTTCATCAGGACACCACAAGATTAAACAGAACACTCCTCCGAGCAGACTTCCATTTATTCCTGATCAGCTTCACTGTACACTATGATCACTCCTGGATGCAAAGAAGACTGGAAAAGGAATATTTAGTGCTTCCAGCTACTAATATGGCATACTGTGAAGATTCATAGGGCTAGCAAAGTATCAGTTTACATCACAGGGACCAAACCCTTTTCCCTGAGAAGTGTGACAAACAGTAACCATGACAAATCTTTACTGAGCATTTATTCTGCACCAGACCTTAGCTGGGTGCCTTGTGAGCATCTGCTGTCTCAAGTAATCCTAAAACCCCATGACAGAGATATTCTTTTTACTGCTTTTTACTGCATTTTATAGATGAAAAACCTGCACTATGGCCTACAACTTACAGAGGCTGGAGAACATGCCCAGAGCCCCCCACCAGTAAGTGCTAAATCCCTCTTAGCCAGGATGAATACGCTTTCTGGAAAGCACAAGACAACAAATGTTTAAGGTTATGTGAGCCATACAGTCTGTCCTCTCATCTCTGCTGACACAGCACAAAAGCAGCCATAGCCACTGTGGACAATCGAGCTGGATTCCAATAAAACCTTATTTATGGACAGTAAAATTTGAATTTCATATCATTTCACCTGTCAAAAAATACTATTCTTCTTTGAGTTTTTTTTTAGCTATTTAAAAATGTAAGAACCATGCTTAGCTCAAGGGCCATACAAAAGCAGACCTTTCATCAGATGGGGCCCCAGGGCCACAGGGTCTACTAGTAACCATTCCTGATCCTAAGTGTATATGGGTTTTAATCTCCACTTCTCTCCCTATCATCTGCTTGCCACAAGTTCCTGCTTTGGCTTAAACCTCTCCGTGCTGCTGTTTTGACTCTTGCTGCCATATGCCCGGGTCCTGAAGATCATGAGGGGCTCCACAACACATCCCCAGAACCTTAGCAAGTGCCTCTGGCCACTGCTGCTGCCAGGCTGGTGATCTGTGTCACAAGAGAGCTGACCCAGCCAGAAGACCTGGCCTGCCAGATTTGGCGCTTGCCTGCTGAGCCCTGGAGCTCTCGCTGGGTGCAGGCTTTGTGGCTCTTGTGATGTTTTTCTGCCCTTCGCACCAGGCACTCCTTAAGCTGTCAGGAAAGAAGAAACGCAGGCGCAAATGCCCCCACTGCTTCTCTGCCTCAATCTAAGTAACAGTCGATCCTCTGCTTAAGGATGTGCAGAAGGAGTGAAAGGAAGAGGGAGGCATCCGGCTGCTGCCTTTCCTGGCCCCTCAGGCACAGACACCCTGGGTGCACAGTGCAGCCTTTGTCACCTGCACAAAGGGAGGTGGGGGTCTTCTCTGACTTTGCAATTACCCTCCGTGGAAGGCACGTTTGTTCACAAAAGCAACTGCTGTCTGGGCCTGCTTGCCTCCCCTTCTCTCTGCACAGGGTTCTACTGGCCAAGTCATAAATGCCTGCAGAGGTTTGCTTGGTTCCAGGGGCCACATCCTCTCCTACCCTTAATCCACTTGTGCTAAATTTTAATTCCCTTGAGATGATTCCCCAAATTGTGCTGTTGGCTTAATTTAGCTCTGACCTCATGCAGCCAGTGATCATTTTAAAGCTTCCCAGGATGATTCTAGCAGCATGTTCAGCCTCTTGTGCCTCAGTTTACTCCCCGCAAAAACAACACTTATCAGATGGACTTGGAAAGATTATAATGAAAAATGCATGAAGATGTTCTGTGATGACACCTGATACAACCCTAGCACACAGCAGGTGCTCAGTCCCTGGGGTGTCCCTCCTGCTCTGTAGCCTGAGGCCGTATCACTGAGGTAACTCTTGACAACTCTGCATTTTGGTACTTTAGATTCCCTTCTGTCCAAGGAGCCCCATCCTCCAGCCATGAAGAGACAGAGCTGAGTACAGATGAATCAATACCACTAGCCTCTTTACAAGATAAATAACCCAGTAATTGTAGTCAACTCCTTAGCAAGCATGCTGGCTTTACACATGGAAAATGGCAGCTTTACCCCATGGCTCTGGGGAGTGTATTCGTTGGTTTTCCATTACTTTAGCAAAATACTTGAGGCTAAGCATGTATAAAGACAAGGAGTTTATGTGGCTCACAGTTCTGGATATTCGAGGGCATAGTGCCAGCATCTGGTGAGGACCTCATGGCAGATGGCATTAAGATGGCAGGAGTGCGTGCTAACAGACAAGACCACCGGCTGAGACAGGAAGCCACAGGTCAGGCTCAGTCTTATAATGACTCTCTCAGCAGAACTAATGGGGGCCCCCAGGAACCATTTCATCCCCTTTGAAGACAGCACCACAGACTTTGCACTAGGCTCTACCACCTCTTGACACAGCACCCAGGGCACTAAGCTTCTCTCACATGGATGCTTGGGGTACAAGCCCCATCCAGACCACAGAAGGGAGTGTGGGTTAATGACCCCAGAGTTCCCACCTGGCTCCTCGGTGGTTCTGCCAGTCCTACCTGAGGGGCAGGTCACCTCCAAAAGAGACAGCAAAGACTTCTGATGACGCTGACTCCTTCGACAGTGGGGCTGGTCTCAGCTGTGAGGCTGTTCTGATTCCTAATTTATTGATAGCAAAGTTTTGAATGAAGGAGAGAGGAAGTGGAAACAGAGGAGTTGCAGGGGGCAACCCAGAGATCTATGGCTTCCTCCTTGCAGACGAGTGCTGAGGTTGAGGAAGTGTTTTAGCCACAAAGAGCATCTCTCAGCCTTCACTCTCCCTTTCAGAACCTTTAACCACATTGCTTGGCTTCTGCCCCTCTTGGCTCCATGGAGGGAGACTGGCTCAGCTTAGCGACTCTGAAAAGCAGCTCTAGAGAGGAATTTAAAAGGAAGCCCTGAGAAGGTCTGGTGTCCTCTCTATATCAAGCCATAAAGAACAGGGACAGGCTTATCTTGAAACCTACACAGCTTGGCTTCGCTCATTCATCCCCACATAGAGTGGGGGCTGAGCTGTCTGCAGCTCTGCATTTCCTCGGTCTCTGATGACACAGTCAGATTGGAAGGACGTGGCCAACCTCCTCCTCATCTAGGCCAGAGGTAAATAGAGCAAAAGCGCTCATCTCCGCTCTCCCCAAGCCCATGGGCTGTGAATCGTGTTCTTTCACGGGAGTTTCCAGCCTGCCTTGTTTAACTCCTCAGCACACAGGCCGGGGCTCCCATGCATTTTCCAGCAGTTTTCTCCCTGCGCTTGTACGCCCTGCTGCCTGGGAACCTTACCTCCACTGCTGTCATCAGACCCTGTCCGGTCACCAGTCCGTGTACTGACCCCCTGCTGCACCACATCCATCCAGGACACCCTCCAAGCTTCCTGCTCTTAGATCTTCTGCAAGTCCCACTTCCGGCCCTGGGAGGCATCAGGAGCACAGTTCCCATTTAGAAATGTGGAAAGTGCTCAGAAAGAAGAGAAATTGTGCTATATATCAGCTCACCTGGTTTTAAGTGCACAATTCAGTGGCATTAAGCACATTCACATTGTTGGGCAACCATTACAAAGAATTCCAGTTTTTTCATACGCTTTCCAGCATTTATTTCCTATTTGTTGTTGTTTGATAGTAGCCCTCCTAAAGGGCTTGAGGTACCAGAGGTTCTTTAAAAGCAGCCAGATGCATGAATGTGAGTGTGTGTGCATATGCATGAACACATATGTGTGGTGAGATGCATGAGAGTAAGTTAGACCAGATATTTACCCTCCTGTGATCCCTAACATTGGCCTCCTCACAAACATTAGCAGAAGCTTCAAAGAAATTTACAAAGTTGTTATGCCTCCAAAATTCTTCAGTCCCGGTACCTCACAATGTGATCTTATCTGGAAACAGGGTCATTACGGAAGCCATCAGTTAAGATGAAGTCCTACAGGAGCAGGGTTGGTCCTAGTGAAGTAGGAAGAGTGTCCTTACAAAAAGGAAGGCATGGTGAGGAGACAGAGACTGGCCCACCAGGAGGTGAAGTAAAGAGATACAGGGACTATCATCTAGAAGCCTTGGGGGTGTTGAGGATACCAGGGGCTTGACAAAAGTCTGGGACAGACCCTCCTCCAGTGCCTTTGGAGGGAAAGTGGCCCTGCTAACACCCTAATCCTGGACGTCTAGCCTCTAGAACTGGGAGGTGCTAAATTTCTGTTATTGCGAGCCACCCTATTTGTGGTGCTTAATTACAGCAGCCCTAAGAAACTAATACAGATGTCAACTGGTGAAAGTGACTATGAGCAATATCAAGGATGGGGCATTCTCCCTTGTGAACATGGGCACAGCCAATGATGCTTCTGAGCCTCTAGCTCAAGTGTTGAAGTCATTTCTATGGTACCAGCACAGGGGGCCCAGGGCATTTAAAGGCATAGCACTCACAGTTTTAACTATTCGTGAATGACCCCATAACTTATGACACATGATGTGCAGTCTTTTCTCATTTTGCCAAAGCACAAACTTGAATCATGAACTCTGAGCTCAGTGCACGGTCAGAGCATTTGCCAGGGGCTTTGTTCCTCTCTGATTGTTACAGCACTCACAGCAGGGATAAAGTTTGTGCTTCTCTATAGGAATCTAGGTCTGCAAAGAAAGGCAGTTGCTGGCCCAGAGAGGAAAAAGAAGAGGTCTAATCACAAAATGACTGAGGCTACAGAGTAGCTTTATGAACTAACTGAGACCCATATTGATAGAACCATACGCCTCTGAAAAAGGCAGTAGATTTTCCAATTATACTTTATCACCTTGCTGAGTTAGGAATGATATGACTCAATGTCATTCTCAAATTTGACAATTCACTAAGGTCTGAGGCCATATCTTTTAAGAATGTCAGGGTCTACCATGTAGCAACAAGAATTTACCATGTAGTCTAAACCTTCTTTTGCCTTTGGGTACTAAACTATCACTGATGCTGTATTCTTAAACCACTGGCAGGGCAAAAGGCCACTTGTGTGGTGTGATCTGCAGAGATCTTGAGAAGGACCTTGCACTAATTCATCCATTCCTCAGTACATCCCTCCTGTCATGGCACACACATGAGATCTGAAATTCTATCGTCACAGACCCCTCCTCTGGGTGCAGACAGGGCCTCAACTTTCAGAGCACCCATGAGAGGGAAGCAACAATTCTGATTCCTCAGTGCTGAGGAATTTCTCAGAGTCTTGTGGCATTAAGAGGAAAGTGGGAAGAACACACATCCCCCTGGTGTCTGGCAGGAAGGACACTAGAGAGCCTTCCAGACTTCACCAAGACTAGCCCTGGCAGGACCCTCATGTGTAAGGCCAGGATGGAGGGAGCTCTGGATCTTCCCCAGTGAGCTGATGGAGTACAAAGAATATCTGAACAGAGAACACCTCTAGCAACATCCAATTATTAGGGCCGTGAGTTGTTGCTGTTATTTGTGGTGTTGTTTCTATTGCAGATAAATTCATAACCACACACATTAGCTGTAGTAAATCATCTGTTGTAAAGAAAGAAAATAAATCAGATGCTAAGTCTTGACTTTCAAGATGATGTTCACATATAGTGTGTCTCTAGAGTGCTCACTTTAAAGTTCCCCTTTGGTGCCTTTTATTCTTTTAGAGTTCCATCCTGCCCTACCAACTCCAGAAAACTTTGAAGGTAATTCCCCAAAACAAAGCAATGTTAGTAAGGACCATCTCACAGCTAGTCTGTCAGATAACCACACTACTCTTTTCAAGGAGGACTATAAAGGAGGACCAGTTTTGAAACATTCTTGGGTTTGTGAAAATAAGATGGATTAAGTTCATCATGAAATAGACAGCCAGGGTGCACAGTGTTAGCAACATTATTGATCCCGTGGATATAACACAATGCCTGAGTGGCACACCTTAAAATCTATGTATTTTTGTCTACATTTAAAGAAATTTTCTTTACTTATGTGCTATATATTTGTAATTTATACCCTTTCAGAAAAATCACCATCATATTCCTTAGACTCATCCTACAACATGAGACTCCTCAGCTAACTGACACCGATGGTGATGCCGAGGCTGGTGGTGAGGAGAAGGGTGACAATGATGACCATGCCAACAGTGATGGATGGATGGAGGGTTGAGGGGTTACAGCAGCTGACATCGATCAGGAACATAACTAGGCCACATTGGAGCCCAAAGAAGTAGGCCTTATCATTATTTCCTCCACCTTACCGAAAAGGAAACTGAGGCTGTAAGAAGCTAGGGAAATAGGGGAGAAGGCAGTTTTGTCTGACTTTGGAGCAGAGTCAAGAATAGATGGAAGTCACCAAGGAAACCGTCCCAAAGAGAATGGAGTTGGAGTCTGAGGGGGATAGGGAGACAGACATTATTGTGTAGTTAAGCTCTATTGAGAAGGTGTAAGACCTCAACAGCTGAGTTTATAGACCTTCTGGCCCAAAATAAGGTGTCACCATAGGTTTCTAGAAAGAAGAGTGATATGACAATTCTGCTATTGAGGAAAATACATTTGGTAGTAATGTATGGATAGAATCTGGAAAAGTTCTACTCATTTTCTCAGGCTCTCCTCTTTAAAAAAAACAAAACCTGGAAGTCATAACCATTTTGAAAAGCTAATATTCCCTGAGATAAATCCTTCACCATCATATTTTTACATTGATTCTTCTTCCCATTTTTCAAAAAAAAAGTGAAAAGCTACAGCAATGTCATAGAGCTCAGGGCTTCCTGGACTGCTGAGGTCCCAAGGCCATCTGCTCCTGAACTTGGCTGTCCTCTGAGGGGTAGGCAGGAAACCAAGGAGAGAGAGCCACGTGGACCAAGCAGCAGCTAAAGTCTTACAGGGCAGAACTGAGCTCACCTAGACACAGAGAGTAGAGCATGCTAGTTTCTTTACCTAAACTTGTATTGGTACAGTTTTTTCCTCCCACTAAATTGCATTCCTAAAGTAAAAATTTCAATGTAAGAATTGTTGGTGAAAATCTAGGTGCTGAGGGACTCTCAAAATCTCCATGAGGTCTAGGCCTCATTGGGCTGCACCTAAGTACCCTGGACCCAAGATTCCCCAGGAGAACAACTCAGTTCCCACAACTTCCTCCATTTAGGGATCTCTGGTCTGAAAGCTGCTCAAGACTTGGTGTGAGTTGTGTGCTCTACCCTAGAGTTCCCAGGCATGCAAAGGAACTCACTGAAGTCAGAGAAGCCCTCTAGGAACAGCCTCACTCTCCAACCCCACGGCACCTGATAACTCAGACACAGCCTCCTGCAGGGGTTTAGTGGTTAAAGTTAGTCCACCTTTGGGGTTCCACTCACAACTCCAGTATCTACCTATTCCAGCCCTCTGTCAAGAAAGAAAGTATAGTCTTAAAAACCCAACTGGACCCAAGGTCATTAGCCCACCAATAACTTGCATCAGAAGAAGTTTCCCATGACTTGGGAGGTACTTGAGTGAGGGAGGCGCTCTCCCAAAATTGTGATCAAGCATGCTCTGAGGTTTGTAGAGGAGGAGAAGAAAAAAAAAGGAGGAGGAAGAGCAAGAAGAGGAAGAGGAGGAGGAGGAGGAGGAGGAGAACACTAAGCCACCCATTCCCTTGCTGTGGCATATTCCAAATTTCTAAATTCCGTATTATGGCCTCTCCCTCCCTCGCCCAATCCTTGAGAAAGACACACTGCATCTAACAAGAGCTTATTAGTCTCACTTTTTCCACACTGTTCCCTAAGAGCATCTCACTTCAACTGCCAGCCCCCAGGGAGGGTTGCAGGAGAGATGGTTCGTTTTGTATGTGAGAGTGGGAGCTCAGTCAACTAGTAGTAATGAAATGCCTTATCTTCCCATCAGAAATCTTTACACACACATGCACACCACACACACGCACACACACACACACACATCATACCCCACCCATAGGGAGCATTCATTTTCCCTGTAATGCTCTCCCATTGTGAGTGGTGATGGGCAATAGAGATGATGTAATAATAATTTTAAGGGATCAATATATCATTTAGAAAATAAAAGCTCTCTCCTTCATTGGGTGATGACCAAGGGGGAAATGCCTGCATCTGGTCAGTAATTTATGTCTGTCAAGCAGAATGGATGGGATCTCGAGTTCAAAGCACTGTGTCTTTATGTTTTACTGTATTCCCTATGTTTTCAGCAGTGCCCATAAAACATCCCTCTGAAAGGCTGTCCTCTGAGAGCAAGCAGCTCCCTCTCCAGGGGACTGAGATCTCCCTCAAGAGAAGAGCTGTCCTGACCATGGCTGCTGGCTCCTGGCCACAGTGGATGGTGAGGTCAGCTTTGTTAGGCTAGTGTTTGAGAGGACATTCTGTGCCTTCCTCAGAAAAATCCCATTTTATAGATGGAGAAAATAGAGGATCAGGGCACTAAATAGTTCCTTCAGCCTATAAGGACAAAAACAATCTAATTAATCAAACAAACCAAACAAGTTTTCAATTTTGACTGCAGTAAAACAGTGCCCATGCCTCTATGGTTGTGTGTGGGACCAGAGAAGGACAACATGAGCAAGGAACTGTGTCCCACTATGGTGACAGCTGCACCTCAGCCAGAAGGAGAGAGCAGCCCTTACCAATCCTCTGTCTCACCCATGACCTGTCTCTACTTCTCTATCACAACTCAGGACCAGATCCCGTCGGTGGCAGAAGTTTTAGAGCTGGCCCTGGATGATCCCTAAGTTCCTGTGCCAGACTCCTTGGCACTGGGTTAGGTTTGTGTGCCTCTGCTTTGGTTCAAGCCAATTCCATGCACAATGAAATTAGAACACTAAGAGGAGTGGGGGACAGAGGGAAAGAGCACAAAATCAGTCTATAGGCAGTGAAATATTCAGTCAGTCAGTAGCTTTCTTGTCATTTAACAATAATTTTTGAGCCCTCGCTATGTACCCAACACTATCCTGAGCACAAGGGGTTGGAGGATAAATGAGAGAGAGAGAGAGAGAGAGAGAGAGAGAGAGAGAGAGAGAGAGAACGCCTTTGCCCTCCAAGACAAAAAATATACAGGTTCAATTCATCGCCTTGTCTTAGTTGCCTCCAACTGACTCGACTATTCCCAAATGAAAATAATTACATTTTGTTGGTTTGTTTTGTTTTCGAGAAAGGTATTCAAATGTAGGCCAGGAAGCCAATTAGTGAAAAGAGGCAAAGCCGAATCCTGTCTTTCATCAACCCGAATCTCTGTCCTTCAACTCTAAATCCAAACCCAGTGACAGCATTACCTCTAACCTCTGGCCACAGTGGGAAGAATCTCTGGCCATTTTCAGGACTCTCTCCAGGCTGGTCAGAGATGTAGTCAAATGGGAAGTTTGGTCACACTAGAATCCCCTTGGCCTGGGACCCTGAGCAAAGTGCTCCTTCCTTAGGAAGGCAAAGGGCTCTGGGTGGGAACAGTGGGCAGATGCCTGAGTGGAATTCACAGGGAGCTTTTCTCTGTGTAATGAAGCTCTGTGAAATGTAGATACTTGATCTTCATCCTTCAAAAAGTACTGTAGCTATTATGTTTACCTTCCTGTCTTCAATACTCAGTACCATGCCTGCCATACGGTACAAACTCAATAAATGGGTTTCACAGTTGCAATTTTCTCAAAATGACATGCATACAGTAAGAAATCTTACCAAAGTGCACTTTGTACAAAGCGGGTGTGGAGACCTAGATGGCTAGCAGCGGCTGGTACGACTCTGAGACAGGAATTAGGAATAGGAAGGGAACATTTGCAGGTGGAGAAAGAGTAGAGCATATGGGGACCCAGGTGCTCCCTAACCTTCTGGGACTCTGGGCTGCATGGAGCAGCGGGAGCCAAAGGGCCACCTGAGGATTAAAATCAGAGCCCTTGCACCGTACTTTCTCTTCTCCCACCCCACCCCACTTTTTTGTCACTTAATTGGCCAATCTGGGCTAAACTTGTGATCCTCCTGCCTCAGCCTCCCAGAGCGCTGGTATCACATGCATGTACCACCATGCCTGATGACAATCTCATTTTTATATATAGAACTGGCTCTTTCTAATTTTTTTTTGGTTCTGAGCATCAAACACAGGACCTTGGGCTTGTGAGGCAGGAAGCAGAACTACTGAGCTAGAGCCCTGGCCCCTTCTTTCTAATTCTTTATCCTCGCCTTCTACCACCTTCCTGTAGTGATCACACATCTGACACATGCAGCTCTTGTTCCTATTCCCTGGGCACAGTTCCTTCTGTATTTATGAGCAGATATCTTCTTTGCAGGAGATTTTTCCCTGACGTTGCATTACATGTCCTTGTATTTCATGTTTCAGCTGAAACTTCTCGATCTCACGATCAAGCTGTGAATTTCCAACAGCGAAGACACTTGGTCAGTTTGGAGACTTTTTATTTGTCCTGGAGGCTCTTCATTCATTTGATTTTCTTCACATAATATTTGGGGCCTTTCAACTTTTTTAAAGGACATACTTATGTTAACTTCGCGAGTCTCTTCAGATCAGCTTCTGGCTGCAAGCCTGGTTGATCATTTTTCCCGCTTCCCTCCTCTCCAATTCCAAGTTGCCTTCATTCATGTGACCTCTAAAGAGATCAGGCAAGCCTACTAATTTCCCACTCAGCTTCCATCAGGCATTTTAACAGGCTCTCCAAAACCTGTTTCTATCATACATTTGCATTTTCACCCTGTTTTTCTGTCCTTTACTCCCCACACCCTATACCTCTTTCACACAGTTTTTGGGACAAGCAGTTCTAAACTTTCCTAAAGATGAGTGTGTTCTTTCAGGTTATCCATTATTTTCTTCTGATGTTTTTCCCTGTTTTCCTAAAATGTTTTGCATCAGTAACTAGGGCCTGGAGGCATCATTGAGGGACTGCGTCTTGTCTTGAAGGTGAGTCTTGTTAAGTCAAATTCTAGCGAGTTGGCTTTTCAGTCCTTTTCTGAGAAAGTCTGGTGTGTTCGCAAGTGAAGACCTCTTCTTATTTTCATCAAGAGCTGCCAAACCCAGAATCTGCAACTGCCAAGGCCTGGCCTCCACCAAAGATAACCAGAGGGCAGCACAGGCTTGTGCCACAGGAGTCTCACTGACTTTTTAAGGCACCCCCCTACCCTCACTAAAGTAAGCTGCCTCTTTACTATAAAAGCTACCACAGCCCTGCCCACAGACCAGGAGCTCCTGGGGAAACCCTGGACCTGGTTCAAGCATTCAGACATCAATAGCAGAGCACTGGGCAGCTGCTCTAGGACCAGCTGGAAAGATGATTTGGTGGCAGGCAGCAGGCACTCCCTGGCTCGGAATGCCAGCCCAGCCTCTGTTACCAGTATCCTGCAGGCCACAACTGATCACACAGAACCCTATGGTATGTCCTGTTTCTGAGGCATCATGGGCCAGGCCACTAGGAGAGCCAGACCAGCAGTTCAGCTGCAAGAGGTAGGCCAGCGGCTTCTGTAAAACACTGCTCCCTGACTTTCCTCTGCTAATACATAAACAAAAGTTTATTAGTGGAAGTGGAAAGGGCTTACTGCAGCCAGCTACCAGCTTGGAGCTTGGGCCACTCCTGGCCCCACCTCACCCCCTAGCAAACTTTAAGGATCAAAGCAGTGTCTTGGTGGTTATTGGTGTAATCTAAATCGTATTTACAACTCCACTTCTTGGTTTAAAAATTTAAACAATATTCATCAACTGCTCTCTGTAAAATATAAGCATTTAAACTGCCCTCCGCCAGCTCAATGTTAATGGCTTCATATTATCTTTTATAGATATGTTTCATAACATTAAATAACATACATACTGTACCTTCATTTACTGTTCCATCACCTTCAGACAGTGTTTGATTCCCTCCCATGTAAGATGCAAATATTTGTGCCTCTACCCTTCCTTCTCCCTCCTATCTTCAACTTACTCGCAGAAATTTTCACATGAAATCCACAAGGTTGATTCAACTTTATTCTAAATATTTAAGTGTGTATATTATCTCCATGTGAGTGTGTGTGTATATATATATATATACATATACATATATATATATACATATATATATATATCCCTTGCTGCCTAATAAGTAGGGCTAAAGAATCAGTTTCCTTTTTACAAATTAGAAATTAACATTCCTAGGCCACAAATCAGAAACTACCATTCCTTTTGCCACCCCCGCAAAAAAATTAAAGATAGGCCCTGTTTTCTCAGAACTGTGAGAGCATCATTGTATTGTCTTCTAGCATTGTAGCCTACAGATCAAAAGACAATTGCCAGTTTGCATTTTTAATTCCTTTGAGATGACTTGTTTTAATTCTCTGGAAAATGTTAGGATTTACCAATCACCCTTGATTCTCTAGGACTTTTTCAGAAAAGTGTCTAATATTGGGTTGTTTTGTTTACTTTTGTTATGTTTACTATTTTGAATATTCTGGATCCTTTAAAGTTAAGGTCTCTCTTCAGTCCTGAAACTTTTTCTTCTACTGTTTCTTTCCTAATTTGATTTTTTTTTCCATTTTTCCTTTCCTAAGTTTCTTCTTTATTTTACGATTCAAGTCAAGGGTGAGTTCCCATGTCTCTCATCTTTTCTCCTCTTTGTATTTCTGTTCTACATTCTGAAATATTCCCTTGACTTTCTATCCCAAGCTTGTTTTGAATTTTTTATTTTGGTAATAAAGATTTTTTAATCTCTGAAAACTGTCTCTTCTGTCTATTCTTTTATATCTTATTCTTGTTTTATGGATACAATATACTCCTCAGTTTGTATAAATAACATAGGATTTATTGTTTTGAATTAACTTAGTTTCCAGTCAGGGTCAGTCTGTTCAGCTTGGTCTATCTCTTTAAAGTCTCTGGTTCTTTTCTAATTCTTGAGATCTTATTGTTCCTTCATAGTTAAAAAAAAAAAAAAAAAAAAAAATCCAGGCAGCAGATGCAGATTTTCCTGCATTACAATGGAACACAAAAGATCCTTTTTTGTGTTTTAATCAAGTTTCTTCCCTGGAATTTTGGTTAGGAATTATCTGTAGGATTTAACATGTTGCATAGTTACACCCAGGCAGTTTTGGCTTTAAGGAGGATCTGTAAGGCCTTAACTTGACAGACAAGGATGTTCCAAAGGCGAATGTGGAGGGCTTTATTCTGTGACACTAAAACCTGCACTAGCTTCCTTCACCTTCCCCAGAGGGCAACTTTAAATTTAGAAATACACCTTTTAGATTTTGTCTTGATTATTAGTACTAAAATGAACCATACCAACTCCTAAACATTCCTCCTCTTATGAGCTCCATTTTTCACTCCTGATTGCACTGTACCTACAACTCTGGGCCCAGAATCTTCTTGGCATTCTGACAAGGCTATTTCTTCCCATACCTAGCACCACTGTTATTCCAGGTTTTACTTTTTCTGAACTGACAGACAAGAAGTGCCCAAACCATTTCTTCAGTCATGCTCCTCCTCTTTACTTCCCTTTGCTCCTCCTTACCCACCCTCCCAATGGACTGAGGCAACTTGCTTTGGTGTCCTCCCTGGCTATCTAGCTGCCATTCTCCTCCACTCCATCATGGGAGCAGCATTAGTTTACTCCCCCGTGTTTGCCACTTCAGGTGCTACAGTTGCCTTCTTGAAAAAGGAGGGCCATCCTGGACACAGTTAAAGTCAGGGGTGGAGGGATCTGGGCCCACTGTTAACATCCCCAAATCCCACAGCTAGCCTACAAGATGATTCCTTGGTTTCAGCCCTGGCCTCTAACTGGACTGTTGCCATGACGGCTGAGGCTGTCATGGAGTCCTGTACAAATCATGGGCCTGTACTTGGACCAATCACAAGCCTGCAGCTCTTCTGTAAGCAGACTCCTCAGCTACTACTCAGGTTAGTCTAGGAGGGCTCTTTCCAGTGCACTGACTCTTCTGTGCTGCAGCACAGGCCCTGTTAAAATAAAGTCTTACTTTGGTGGTCCTGTGAACCTGCTTGTGATTTATTTCTTGGGTAGTATGAGCTCCAAAAGTCCTGTAAATCTTCTCAAGATTCTTATGTTGAGTAGTGTGGACAGAGGTCAGTTCAAAAGAAAGAGCAATAAATACAAGGGGATGTTAACACTGAAGAGCTCCAGATACCAGCAGCCAACAAAGATCAGCAGCAAAGACCAGCACCTGGTAGAGTTAGCCTACTGCATCTGGCACAACCCAGCACCAGACAGTGGAGGCTGGCAGCAGCAGTGACCAGCAGCTGGCTGTGTCAACAGTTGGCATTCAGCATTATCCAGTGTCATCTGGTGACAGCAGGTCTGATAGCAGAGCTACACATTGCCAATTTTGATTTCCATCTAAATCAAGCAAAAGAACCCTAGGCTGATTGGCAACACAACAATTACCTACATCAAAAACCCATTTGTTCATCTTCCAGAAAGTCTTTCTGGCATTGTGGTAATCTTCCCGGTCTCTCTGCCCTGACAGACATCTCAGGAGTGATAAAGGAGAAAGTATGTGCTCCATCCACCATCTTGAACCAGATGTTCTCACTGAAATTGTATTTCAATTTTACTATGAATTTAAACTACAAATGCTATTCCACTAAATGCCACTTACATTTGACTCCAATAGTTTGCTGGCAGAAGTTTAGACTAAAGATTAGATTGAGTCTGAGTTTATGAAAAAGTTACTAGGAAATCCAAGGCGGACTTGAGAGAGCCTTTTCAAAAGGCCTAAGGGTTGAAAAGCCAGGTTGCAGCTCCCAGCATTTCCCCTGACTGCAGCTGCTGGAGCACACAGGGCTAGAGGCCACCCTGGCTCCTGTGGGGAGGGCACGCAGGCTGTCAGTCAAGAGCAAGAGGCTGTGCCCTGGGGCCTTGATCCTGGACTCTTCTCCAACAACTTTTTCTCTGTGTCAGCTCAGCTGTCACCTTTGTGCACACCTGTTTCCCCTGGTGGTGTCAAAAGACCCACTGGCTCAGAAGATGGGGCGGGGGGAGGCTGGATTCTGGACCAGGATTTGATGTGTTCATGCACCATGGCTCTGTGAGTCACAGGAGGTGCAGGGCTTCTCCAGAGTGCTACGTGGCACTCCAGCTGTCAAAACCAGATGCTGGATTTGAGCTACCTGAAAGGTATTTTTGTCATAACAGCCTGATAGCAACTATATGACACCCATCAGTGCAGGGAAGGGGAGAGAACTAAGGTCTCCAGGGCAATGGAATTTACCCCTCAGCCCTCACCTTCCACCTTCTCCCATCCTCTGTTTCCATCTTCCTGCAGATTGGCTTTCTCTTTATTCTACAAAGCATAATGTACCTATCCTTCACGTCCAAGGTTTGCAGACACTGGTCTAGCCATTCTCAGACTGACTTTCCCTTAGACCAAGGACTGGCAAACTTCTATAAAGGCCAGATAGAAAACATTTACAGCCATGTAGGCAATACAGTTCCTAAATGAGTAGGCATGTGGTTGTGTTCAAATAAAACTTTATCCATAAAAACAGGCAGACAGTGGACAGTTTTATGCTACTTGGCTGATCTGTGCCTGAAACACAATCCCAAGTCTTCAGAAGAATCTGAATGATTTGGTGTGGGTCAGTAATCAATCTTTTAGTAAACAAGAAAGAGAGACAGGAAGATAGCAAAAGCATGACCTGGGTGGGGCATGAAGTTTCCACAGAAAAAGAGTTTGAGAGGATCCCTTGGTAAGTGTTCACTGTATCAACAATTAGCTGTGGAGCCATAAATTAGAAATATTAGTTCTTCTAATTTCAAGATAATCTCATAAAATGGGGTAGCCAACAGTCCTTGTAATACTGAGGTCCTAGTTCCTTCAATTAAATGAAAATGACAATACAACATATCGGAATCTATGGGACACAATAGAAGCTGTCTTACGAGGGAAATTCATAGCAGTGAATAGGCATATTAGGAAAACGGAACGATCCCAATTAAACAACCTGATGCTGAACCTCAAGCTTCTAGAAAAAGAAGAGCAGGACAACCCCAAAG
>NW_004624783.1:3653632-3668478 GCF_000247695.1 Heterocephalus glaber | reverse complement strand
AATAAGAACCAAGATGCATTATGTAAAGGTACAATTACCAATGAGAAATGTAATTGTGTTGTATACCTACAATGTACCAATAAAAGAATTTAATACAAAAAATATATATACTGAGGTCCTCAGAAACAAAGTTCTATTAAATGACATATTTTGAATTTTTCCATAACAATAATAATAATGAAATTAATAGACTGTGAGGCAATTAGCTTTATAAGCAACCTATATCTCAGAAAGCTTGTTCAAATTTTTCACTTTCCCTAAATGGATACTGAAGTGAGATCTTTACATTTAAACCCAAGGCTCTGAAAATGAAAATGACACAAGTAATTTTGAGCTACTTGGATGAGAGAGTCTACCTCCCATTCCACTGGGATTCAAGAGTACATAGAGGTGTGGCTAAGGGTTCAATTATGTGCCCAGTGTGACCATAACTCGTTCTGCTTCTTTGCCTCCTGAGGTAGCTCTGTAGCTTCCAAGTACATCATAAAAAGTTTGTGGTAGTGGTTGATGGGATTATAAAGTGGTGTAGCCACTATGAAAACCAGTATAGTATTTCCTCAAAAGTTTAAAAATAGAATTACTATGTGATCTAGCAATATCACTTCTGGTTATATGTCCAAAAGAGTTGAAATCAGGGTCTCAAACAGATACATGTTTATAGCAACATTATTCACAGTTGTCAAAATATGGAAATTATTCACATGTCTATTAGCAAGTAAATGGATGAACAAAATGTAGTATACACTAGGCCATTATACAGCTTTACAAAAGAAGGAAATTTTGACATATCCTCCAGCATGGATGAACCTTGAGGACATAATGCTAAGTGAAATAAGCCAGACAAAAGGACAAACATTGTCTGATTCCGCTCATATGAGGCACCTAGAGTAGGTACATAGAAACAGAAAATAGAATGGTGGTTGCCAAGGGCAGGGATAGGCGGGTATGAGGAGCTGTTTTTTAAATAGGCATAGGGTTTCAGTTTTACAAGATAAAAAGAATTCTAGAGAAAAGTGGCGTTTATAATGGTTGCACAGTAGCATGAATGTCTTTAACACTATTGAACTAAACACTTGAAAATGATTAAGATGGGAAATTTGACGTTAGGCGTACTTTGCCACAAATTTTTTATAAGTCTTTAGCTGGACAAGCCTCAGCCTCTGTGAGCTAACCACAGAAACAGGGAGCAGGCGTTTGGAAACACACTGCTGTGTGCTCCTCTGTGGATCCTCCTGAGGGATTCTCCCTGAAGTGAGCCTAGGATTCTCTGCCCCAGGGAGCAGGCCTGCCCAGAAGACCCTGTGTCCCAAAGATGTGAATAACTTGGAAGACTAGAGAACACCAGGAAGGGAAACATGGCTTTTGCAGGCTTCTTTTCTCACAATCCCATGTAATCAGTAGCAGGAGCAGATGCCTTCCCAGTCAGGTCCCTGCCAGCAAAGTCCCTCACCATCCAGGCCTCCTCTAAAGTCAGAGCCTCTGAGTGGGAGAAAGAGCCCAGGCAACTTCAAGAGCCCCTCCCATGCCCCACAGAAGAACCACAAGTTTTCCACTGAAGCCCAGGCAGATACCTTCCAGCCTCCTGAAGCTTCCTTTGCCATAGACTTGTCCCTCTGATCCCTTCTCCAAACAACCATTACTGACCTCCAATAACACATGTAAGAGGTTGCGGCCATGCACTGACCTTCACTGGCTCCCTACTGCTCTCAGGAACAAACTCCTGAGGCTGTGTGGCCTGACCCCTGCCCATCTCTCCAGCCACTTTCCCAGCACTCCTTGTCTTTGTGCTGCTAATCGCCGTCCTCCCCAATCACAACACTTCAAATCCCAGTCGAAATCAAATTGCTTTTTCACAGAATCCAAAGGGGGACTGTCCTGAAGATACCATAGTGATGTTCGCTCCACATCCTGCTCACTCCTCTGGCAGCCACCAGGACTGCAGGACACAGGATACCCATGCCTGACCATACAGTTTAGGGATGATCCAAGTAGCACAGAGAACAGCCCAAAGGTTCAGGAAAGGACATCATGGGTTTGCAGCATCACAACAGGACACAGCCCAAAGAACATGGATCAAAATTATGGAAGGAGGGATTTAGGATAAACTACGAGGCAAGGGCTTGAAATGCATTAGAACTCACTCTATTAGACCATGTCTTTATCTCTAATGATACTCAAGGCTAAGTCAGGAGAACCCCTGGCTGGGATGGTGTGAATACCACCCAGGTGGTATGGGTCAGGTGTGATCTAAGAGACGTTCTGCCCCTATAAGTTATGTGACCCCTTCACTGTGATCCTCAATCCTTTCTCTTTATTCTGATGATGGAAGATAAGATTGTTCCTTTATTTTTAGTCCCTGGAGGAAAATCCTTAGAAAGTGACCATCTTTTACTCTGGTCAGACTCCCAACCTACTAATGTACAGGAGGGGCTGATGCCCAAGCTCGCTTGCATGTTGCCATGTGGCTACTGCCACCAAGACAAGGTCAGAAACTCTAACGATAGAAGGAAAGAACGGAGTTTCTAACTTGGCCAAGAATCTTTGGAAGCCAGGGTAAGTGGAAGCCTCACCAGAGACCAGTTTCTATGAACAGGAATTTAGAAATACAACAGAACTGTGATCTGTTCTGAGCATCCCTTCAGCCATGGATCAAAGTTATTCAGTAAAAATTGGGTCTGTACTGAACATGTACAGACGTTTTTGGTCATTATTCCCTAACCATAACTATTTATATGGTATTTTTGTTTTACTGGGTATTATAAATCATCTAGAGGTGATTTAAAGTATACAGAAAGATTGCATAGGTTATATGCAAATGGCACACCATTTTATAAGAGAGACATGAACATGACAGATTTTAGTATCAGTGGGGGTCCTGGTTGTCCCCTGGATACTGAGGTCCAACTACTTTCCCCCTAGAATTTTCCTTCTGGCAGCCTGGTCATTGTATTTAACCTCTCTGAGCCTCAGTTGCCTCCCCTATTAAATGAAGATGCTACTACTAATCACGTACATGAAAGGCTGTAAACTGCAAGATATCATATGAACACAGTCCATGGCCATACCACCCTGAGCGTGCCTGATCTTGTCTAATATGAACACAAATTTTAAGAAATTTCTAAATTAAATAAGATTCACATAAATGCATGCTTTAAAATGGACAAGGTAATTATTCAGAGAATAAAAAAGTGAATCCCCTAGTTGGGCAAAGGAATGGGACCAGAGTGATAGCTGAGTAGCAGCCATCTTGGAAAAAATTTATGAGAATCCAATAGTGTCAGCTGCCCCATGCTGTCCTGCTCTTAATCACGCGGAGTTGAGACTCTCATCTTCAGTAACTCAAGGCCTGAAACTATTACCTACCTTAGGTCCCTGATACATGGACATCCCTAAGGTTAGGCCCATCCATGAATAGTCAATTGGAAAACACATACAAACCAGACACCATTCTTCATATAGGACACTGGAGCATGGCTAAGACCAGGAATTCTGCCCCATTTCCCACTTTGACTCATATTGAGACCTGTGCTCAAGGAGGTGCTGAACAGTCCTTTCCCAGAGACCAAGCATTCCCTCCCCAGGGCCTTGGGGACTCAGGCAATCACCAAACTCCATGACCCCCACTTCCCCTTAAGTGTGATGGATGGACTGAGATTTCCTGGCAGTTTAAACACATTGCATTGATTTGTGTATTAGTTTGTATATTGTTTTTTGAGGGACCAATTTTAAGAGAAGCTTCGCCCATCGTCCATCAAGGCTCACTGGTGCTTTATCTTCATTCCGAGTTGGCTGCTCATCAGACTCCAGACAGGATGCTGCCAAAAAATTGTGCTGCTGAAGACCTCCATCCCTCACAGTCTGGGGAGTGCTCTGCCTCAGGTTTGCTAAAACCTAGGTGGAGGGAACAGTTCTTCACACTCACCCACATTGCTCCTTGGAGAAGATCTGAGCACTGGTCTATGAGATGCCAGAGATGAGATTAGAGGAACTCCGTTCCACAGATGTGGAAACTGCGTCAAGCACTACGGAAAACCAACAGATTCTAAGTGCAGCTGCCTCTTCACAGCATCATGAAACAGATGGGTGGAAACAACCGCTGAGAATCAGACACTTCTTGTTTGCTGAGCTTCTATGCTTAGGGGTGCAGCTGGGTACAGCCTGAAGCAGGGATGTGGGGACTAAGCGTGAGGCCATAAACAAATGCCCTCTGCTTCAGCCTCAGCTCCTCATCCTCTCCCAGCCCTTCCCAGGAAATCAGGAGGCAGGGACGCTACTCTCCTACAGACAAGACAACATGGCAAAGAGCCCACAAAAGTGGCAATCCCTCGGTTATTGCTACAATTTGGATGTGGACTGTCCCCACCTTTCGGAAGCTTGGTCCCCAGTGTGACAATACCGAGCCATGGTGAAACCTTTAAGAGGCAGAGCTTGCTATAAAGTAATTAGGTCACTGGGGGCACTGCCCTTGAAAAGCATTAACACCTCTCTTGGAACATTCTTTCAGGCAATAAGAACACCCAGCCATCCCCAGTGTAGCCCATATATTCATGTAGACTTCAGGGTCTACACAACACTGCCAATAGATTACCTCATTTTATCCTCAAAGAAGGTACTAGTTAAGGAAACACTAGCTGCCATGAGAATGACACTAAATGTTTTGGCTTAACAAGTAAATGTATTTTTTGCTCATTTAATAGTCCCATATAGGCATCTGGAGATAGTAGGTGACTTTTCTTTCCAGCAGTGACATCATGCAAGGATGTCACTCAGGTGTCATGCAAAGGAGCTCAGATACATGTATTACTAGTGCCACATAATCCAAATGATAAATTTATTTGAAATCTATAAGCAAAAAAGTGAGTGGATCTCTTCCTCTGGTGACCCAAAATCATTCTGCCCTCTGGCTTCACTGCTCCCTTGGGTCACAATGTCCAATATGGTAGACATTAACTACATGGGGCTCTTTAAACTTACAGATAAATAATTAAATAGATATTCAAATTCAGTTCCTCAGTTCACTAGCCATATTTCACATGTCCAATAGCTACCCATAGCTAGTGGCTACCATATTGGACAGTGCAGGAAAGACATTTCCATTATCACAGAAAGTTATTGGCTGTGACTATTCCAGGGCCTCAGTTTTCTCCCTCCAACCAACAAAAGGGAAAACAGACGGCAGAAGGGACTTTCTCTCCTTCACTGTGGTGGGCTGGAAATGGCACTGCCCATTTTGCTGACAGTTCGTCCATGCATGTTACTCACACTTCCATGTAGACTACTGGAGCTGGAACACATCCCTGGCCAGTTGACGCTTCCCGCACCTCTGTACCATGAGCAGCAGGATAAGCTTGGGTGATCAGTCAGCCATCTCAGTCAGCCTCTCCTCGTTCTAGAGAGGACTGAGGAATAGAGAAGGGAAGTGGCTGAGCCACATCACAAAGGGAACAGGGAGCCAGGCTGGAACCCAGGCCATCTAATTCCTCACGTGGAAGGCCTTTCCAGGCACAGCTCTTATGCAGGCATGGGAAACAGCCTTCAAGAGGTAACCAACATTTCTCAGCCTCACTCCACATTGACCAGGACTGAGTAAGGGAGTAAAAACTGATCCTCCACACCGGAGTGAAAGAGTCGAGTCACACTGCGTGCAAAGCAGACATTGTCAATAAAGGAGCTTTCTTAACCAAACCAACACTTATTTTCCCTGGCACATCAAGGTCACTGGCAGCTGGAAACTTAACCTCAAATTAAAACTCTAACAACAAAGAAAATGGCCAGATGTGGATAATCCCAACATCCTAAATGAATCCAAAATAAGATTTTTTAAAAATGTTTGAATTCCCTGGGCATCTCCCCTTCTCAGACCTCTAATTCCCTGGAGTTTCTCTAGGGTCATCCTACTTCTGCAGAAGCTACAGCTGACTAAGGAGAAGAAAGATGCAACAGAGCATCAGGAGAGTACAGAAGAGACCTTCACTTCTTCATGGCTGTGGTGGATTAACTAATGGTCAACTTGGAACTCCCAGCTGAACTGAGTCAGGGTGGTTTTGGGCATGGAAGCCCCACATGAGGATTGTTGCCAACGGCATAAAAGAGAAGTAGAGGGGAAGATTGTATGTTGTTGATTTTCCTGGGGAGGCTCATTTTCCTGCTGCAAACTTTGCTGTTCTCTGCGGAGGAGGAGCTCGGGGCCTCGCTTTCACTGGGAATGGCTGCTGTAAGGGGAGCATTGGTCTTCGCCTTGAGTGTCACTTCCTGGGTCCAGTGCAGATTTCTCAGCCTGGTGATACAGATCCTTCACCCCACCAGCACAGACTTTCTAGCTTCCACCACTGACTGGCCTTTGGGTCTTCCCAGTGCAGATCCTTGGTATGGACTTGCCTGAGACATTGCTGTGGGCTCTAGGCCGCTGGCTGGACTCATGGAGGACATTGCCTTGGGCTCTAAGCCATGTGCAGGACACTGCTGTGGGATCCAGATCCTTGACTGGATTCTTCGGGTCTCTAGCATGTGGACAGATCTCTCGCACTCCTCTGCATTTGACTTTTTGGGTGAATATTATAAAATAATTCTGTAAATTATGTGTCCTGTATTAAATCTATTCCTTTGAAAACTCTGACTACCACAATGGCCATGGGTGGAAGGGAGCCATCATGGGAAGCCAGTGTGCGATCACTCTGCAAAGGGCTCCTCTTATCTCTGTGGTACGGAGGCTGGCTGCTCAGGATACACTGTCCTTGCTGGGCCAGGAATTCCCATGTGACTGAGGAGGCAGAGGTGCTTGCCTGGGATTTCTTACCTTCAGTACGAAGCCACACAGCAACCTCTAGCAGGAACCACTAGGTACCTGAGAAATGTGGTGGGAACAACACACATGGAGTTCTGGTCTCCATTCTCCAGTGGGGTGACCTCGGGTGGTCATCACATGTCTCTGGGCCTCATCTTCTCCATCTAACCCCAGGTCTGATGCCCGTGGTTATGTAAGACTGAAGCACACAGATGCTTGAGAGAATACATCTCTGTCACTTCCTTAAGAACCTGTCTCCTGTCCCTGTTTCTTTTGTACCAATTACATTCTTGTTCCTCTGAGCCCAGGACACAGGGCAAGCCATTGCACACAATGAACAGCTGATTAAAGGGAAGATATGCTTGCGTCATTGGTATCTGTATTGAAATTCTGAGGAAATTTCCAGGGATCTCCCTGCTGGCAGCATGTCCCTAAAGGGATGTTGGTCCTCCCCTTATTTGATGCCTGGATAGGGCCAATTCCTTGTTCTCTAGAAGCGAATTGTGACACATTGGGTGGGTGAATAGGGTCCCTTCTAGGGACAGCTCACTCTCTCAACCTAGCTGTCAGAACTGCTTCCTATACTCTACCAGAATGAGACAAAACTTCTATGACCACCCTGCATGCATCTCCTAATCCCTGGCAGCAGTGCATATCTTGGATTGAGTAGGTCCTGAACATAAACCCATCCATACTGGCAAAGGCTGACAGCACATCACTCCCCAAAAAGCTATCACCACCTCACTCTCCTTCCCTCACTCTCTTCTCCACCTCACTTCCCTCCCTGTTTTCTCCCCACTGTACTGAGGACAGGGGAGTCTTGCTGATTCTTCTTTCCCTATCTTGGATATGTACATCTTGGCCCTCCGTCACGGTTCCATCCTCCAGTGTCAAAAGTCAGGTGGAAGCAGGCACTGTATGACGCCTGACTTTCCTCATCTTGGAATTTTGATCCTCCAAAGAGTATTAGAATGCAGTGACCAGTGAAATCCAGCAGCCAGCCTCTTGGCTGCCTTTGGCAGGGTCATTTCATTACCCGCAAAACCTCAGGCTGGAAGAAGTTCCTAGGAGTCTGAGAGCCTCCTACTAGTAGAACTATGACTAACTCACCCTGAGAAGGTCACTATGGGATCTGGGGTAGGCAGAAGGCAAATGAGATTGACTATAATACAGACATTTAATTTAAAAAATCAGTGATCCCAGTCTGATCCTTGCATATCCCTGTTTGTGGGGCCCCAAAGTCCTTCCTTCTACCTCCCTCAAGGACCCCCAAGTTTCCATTTTTCCCCCCTTCAAAACCTACCTCTTCAAGGGCCTGGGGATTTAGCTCAGTGGCAATGCGCCTGCCTTGCAAGCACAAGGTCCTGAGTTTGATCTCTGGTACCAGAAAAAAGAGGAAAAAAAAACCTACCTCTTTAAAACACAGATAACTCTCCAGTAAAAGATGCTTAATCTTATTCAGAACAAAACACATACACGTTTTTAAATCTCCATTAAGTTAGCAAAAGACCAAAACTTTAATCACCCACAGTGCTGGCAATGCTGTGGGAAACCCGGCACCCTGATTCACCAGTGACAGGAAGGGGAGAGTAAATTGATACATCAACATATATTGGACAGTACCTTTCTGGGATATCAAAAAAATAGTTTTGCTCTTTGTCTCCAGTTCCTGGCAGAGCTCCTAAAATCTTTGGTATTTCCTGACTGATGGGAGTGTCTGTTTTTCATACAACGCTCCCAGACTCAGGTTGGAGGATTCACTAGAATGACACCCAGAATCCAGGAAAGCACTTTTCTTAGTATAATTATAAAGGATATAACTCACAAACAACCAAATGAGAGGGCAAGGGATGTAGGAGTGGTTGTGCAGAGCTTCTATCCCCTCCAGGTGCC
Source organism: Heterocephalus glaber (assembly GCF_000247695.1). The sequence continues at coordinate 3,659,801 of NW_004624783.1, read as the reverse complement.
ACCTGCTCAACATGAGTGTACTACACATTCAAGAACACTAAAAGCCTGCTTACTCACAGAATTCATTCCTGGGAGGAAATTTAGAGATTCCATGCCAAGCTCTTCCCACATTAAAGTTACAGATGTGAAAATGGTAGCCAGGGCACTCCCTGGTCAGCCAGGGCTGAGATCTAGTAGAGAATCACCACTAGAATCCAAGGCCCCTGGCCCCAGATCACATTCTTTTGCAGATTCCACCAGACTGCGTGGCTCCCTCGGGTAGGACACAGACAATATCTCTGAATCAGTAGTCTCTAACAGAGCACCAGGCACATGCCAACAGAAAAGTACAGCAAATTTAGTTTTGCAGAACTTAACTGTCTTTACTAGTGAGTCTAGAATCAAGTAGGACTACAGACCAAAAATGGGTCCGAATACTCTGTTCCACCACACGGGCAGGTTATATCTATAGCCAAAGAAAAGGAAGTGACATACATGAAGTGGAAGTAGGTACAGAGAGCTCCGCCGAAGCCCGGTCCCACCGCCATCCTTGCGTCCTTCCGGCTCCGTCGTGGAAGCAGCACTTCGCAGAGTCTTCGTGAGGAAGGTGCTCCGAGGGACGACCGAGTCGCCGGTGTGAGACGGGAGCTCGGAGACTCGGAGCCGCAGGACGACTGACCCGAGTGCCCACCGTGTGCCCCGCTGCCGCCCGCGCATGCCCAGCCACACAGCTGCAGCTGCGCTCGAGCTTGTCTAGCAACCGCCTGGCCGAGTGCTCACGATGCTGGGCCCTGAGGGAGGTGAAGGCTATGTGGTCAAGCTCCGTGGGCTGCCCTGGTCCTGCTCGACTGAGGACGTGCAGAACTTTCTCTCCGACTGCACGATTCGCGATGGGGTGGCAGGTGTCCATTTCATTTACACTAGAGAAGGCAGGCAGAGTGGTGAGGCTTTCGTTGAACTCGAGTCCGAAGAGGATGTCAAAACGGCCCTGAAAAAAGACAGGGAAAGCATGGGGCACCGGTACATCGAGGTGTTCAAGTCTCACAAAACCGAGATGGATTGGGTGTTGAAGCACAGCAGTCCCAACAGCACTGACACCGCCAACGACAGCTTTGTGCGGCTCTGGGGACTCTCATTTGGATGCACAAAGGGAGAGATCGTGCAGTTTTTCTCAGGGCTGGAGATCGTGCCAAATGGGATCACACTGCCTGTGGACCCCGAGGGCAAGTTCACAGGTAAAGCCTTCCTGCAGTTCGCCTCCCAGGAGCTGGCTGAGAAGGCTCTCAGGAAGCACAAAGAGAAGATCGGGCACAGGTACATCGAGGTATTCAAGAGCAGCCAGGAGGTGGTGAGGTCGTACTCAGACCCGCCCCTGAAGTTCATGTCCGTGCAACAGCCCGGTCCCTATGACCGTCCTGGCACAGCACAGAGGTACATTGGCATTGTGAAGCAGGCAGGCCTGGAGAGGATGCCCTCCGGGGCCTACAGTGCGGGTTACAGGGGCTACGAGGAGTATAGTGGCCTCAGTGATGACTACGGCTTCACCACCGACCTGATTGGGAGAGACCTCAGCTACTGTCTCTCTGGCATGTACGACCACAGATACGGAGACAGCGAGTTCACAGTGCAGAGCACCACTGGCCACTGTGTCCACATGAGGGGGCTGCCCTACAAAGCCACCGAGAACGACATCTACAACTTCTTCTCACCACTCAACGCCGTGAGAGTGCACATAGAGATCAGGCCTAATGGCAGAGTGACCGGTGAGGCTGATGTGGAGTTCGCCACCAACGAGGAAGCTATGGCAGCCATGTCTAAGGACAAGGACAGGACCAACATACAGCACCGCTACATAGAACTCTTTCTCAATTCCACCATGGGGGCCAGCAACGGGGCTCACAGCAGCCAGGTGTTGCAGGGCATGGGGGTGTCAGCCGCCCAGGCCACCTACAGCGGCCTAGAGAGCCAATGAGTGAGTGGCTGCTCTGGGGCCAGCTACAGCAGTCAGAACAGCACGGGGGCATGACTAGTTGCTTAGGGAGGTTGAAGTCCTGGATCAAATTGTCACAGGTAGCCTACATGCAGTGAGGAGCAGTTTATGACTAGAGGAAGCTGTGGGACCCATTTTGCACCATGAGTTTGTGAAATTTGGATTAAAAAATTACCTCTTCAGTGTTTTCTCATGCAAACTTTCCTTCTAGCATGTGATATGAAGTAAACTAAAACCATTTTCTTCCTTCCGCTTTTCTCGATTAACCTTTGGTAGTATACTTGGAGTGGTGTTTCCTGAGTTAAGTAGTTAAGTATGTTAAGGAAACTTCGGTCCTTGGCGCCAACCTGTGAACACCTTGGGGAGATGTACTTTTTAGATAACTCAAAGGTGCTAGATCCCTAATTCAAAGAGGAACATTTCTCATGTTTGTTCATTCTAGTTTATATTTTCACTTAAATAAATCTTTTAGGTTAAGTTTAAGCTTTTTAAAAAGAGTTAGTTTTGAGAATTGAGACACAGTACTAATACTGTAGGAATTGGTGAAGCCTTGACTTAAAGCTTTCTTTGTAATGTGATTTCCTTTTGGGTATATTTTGCTAAGTGAAACTTGTTAAAAAATTTTTGTTAGCTAAATTTTTTTCTTAAAATAAAGACTTTTTCACACACACAAAAAAAGTCACTTAAAGTTTGGCATTTGCCTTATTTAAATCTGGAATAGTTGTTTGGCCTGGCAGTTTAAATAGTTGGCTGCCTGGTGCTGTGATTGGCTGAGATTCATCTACCTGTTACAAGAGTGGGTGAGAGTCTGTTTACACAAGTTAGGTTACAGTTCACTATGTATGGAGAAACATTTAGGCCAAACTTATAATGTACACAAGCAATTTTAGGTCAAACTCAATTCAATTTAAAACCACTACATATTAATAAAGTTTTCTGAATGAATTAACACTGTGTTGTATTTCCTGTGATCTCTGAATCTCAGGCTTAATTAATGAATTAATCACAGCCTGAGAATGATGATAGTTTACATTCCCCAGCCATGATAGAGTCACATTTTTCCAGAGGCCATGAATGGTAGACTCTCTGGCACCTTCGAAGGACAGTCTAATAAGGGAAACTTTTAACACTTATCAAAACAGGCAGTTGCTTATGGCATCATTCTTGAAGAATCAGCCTGTGTATAAGCAAGAAAGGGAAAAGAGCAATGAGCAAAATATAGCCAATTTTAATGCACTTGAAGCATTCAGGTGAAAAAAATTATTTCACACAAAGTATTCAATACAATCAAGTATGTGGGCAGGAGTGCAGTGGTGATTTAGTGGGTCACACCATGCCATTCTTCCTCTTTTTACACTAAACTTATTAAATTCCAAACATTGTTGTAAGGTGCCTCACAGATCCCCATTCAAACCCTGTGATGTGAGGTTTGCTGGCACCATCCTCTGACTTACTACTACCCTGCCCAGACAGACACAGCACTCATGCCAGATAGGGCAAAACCAACAAACTGCCAGAATATAACCATGCATTATCCATAATGTGTGACAAACCAAGTTGTGTGCCTCAACAGGCGGGGAGGGTTCCCAGGGAGATAAGCTAAGTAACACAATAAACACATTGGGTAACTCACAGATTGAGTAAGACAATCACTAGTGGCTGAGCATTTGGAAAATCAACAAGATCTGGGCCTTCTGAGGGAGCCCCATTGGAGAGCTTTCAGTCATGAATTATGGGGACGTTTGGCTCCTTAGACACAGCTGGGCTGTCTGCTGCAAAGGAAGCAAGGCCTATCAAAGGTGCCAGGGGGAGAATGAGTAAGTGAGATGAATGGAGATCAAATCCCATTATAACCAATTCTATTACAAAGAAATTTTCACCTTAACAGAAATATATCCAAGCCCCAGGCATTGGTCCATAATAATCATATATGTTCAAATAATTCAGTGTGAAGCATGCTGTTCTTCATCCTTCTAGATAATAGTCTCCAGTTATAACAACGCCCGAGCACATCCCCATTCACCACACGATGAATTACTTGCAGGATGTGACAATACTTGCGTTTGTTCCAACTCTTTGACTGTGGGGGGTGATTATAAGATGCCTTACTGGAGGAAAGATGCATTACATTGGGGAAATTTAAGAAATTGGTCTTAATAAGAATTATTACTTCATCTCATCATTTCCCATCAAACTAGGTATTCAGCTCTGGTGTTACTAGAAAGATTATTTACAATGTGAGATGATCACCTCCAAATATGCAGAACAAAAAAAGTTTTGAGGTTTGTAAAGGTGTTACCTTTTTATTTGCTATAAAGTTGAGGAAATTTTTATTTACCTTTTAATTTTTACAACTTTTTCAAATGTGAGAGTTTTTTTTATAAATACAGGATTATTTCCTTTTGCTTTTTAAACTTTACATTTTTAAAGTGTATGGCACATCTTGATACACATTTAGATAGCTAAATATTTACTACAATCAAGCAAATTAACACATCCATTATCTGACTTAGTTACCCTTTTCTTGTGGATGTGGTAAGAGCATTTAAAATCTACTTTCATAGCAAAAATCCCAAATGCATAAAAATGTGTATTGTAGCTCTACTTTAAAAAAAAAAGATTGGAAACAAAACTCACGTCAATCAACAGAAGACAAAAATAGTGATACATTCTTACAAAAGAGAAGTGCATGGGTATAAAAAGTAAGGAAACAGAACTACATGTAACAATGTGGATCCACAAGGGACAGGAGAAGGGAATTTCAGTCAGATACATGCAGGCTGATACCTTGATATAAAGTTAAAAGCATGTAAAGCAATATATAAAGGACACACACACATGAATAATAAAAGTATAAAGACATTCATGGAAATGAAAACACCAAATTTAGAACACTGGTTACATCCCGGGAAAAGGTAACTGGTGGGTTTCAACTATACTTGACATTTTATTTCTTAAACAGAGTGGTTGATTGATGGTGGTCATTAAATAATCCTTTGAAATATTATAAGTATCTAAAATATTTCATTATTTAAGACAAAAAGGAGTTAGTGATCAAGACATCTTGGAATATAAAATTGCACATGTGAATTCTTGGTGCCTCTGAACGAACGTGTCTAAGTCACATTGGCACCACGGCCCCCTCTATACTTCACCTCAGTCTCTGGCCCTGCCCTGGGTGCATGTATGCCATCTCCTATTTCTTAACTCCTCATGTAGCTGACAGTCCATTGGCCCTGGTGCTAAAAGCAGCCACCGTTCTACCAAAGGCAGGAAAGTCCTTTATTGTCGCTGCATCGGCTTGCTAGTTTCTTACCTATAATTTGTTGTTATTATTATTACCATTATCATTATTACTCTCAATGTGAATTCAGAAAATAAGTCTTTAAAATGTACTTGTATGACAAAGTAATGCACAGTTATTATGTAGTATTTGAAAAATAAGTGTCAAGAACAAAATAAAAATCACCCATAATTACCATCATCCAGAGGCATTTAACAAAGATAGGCATTTAAATTATGTTAGAATCCCACTGAAATGTAATTATATATCTTTATTGTTTTCATTTGGTAAGTTTTCTTTGACAACATAATTTTATTAGCAGCATAATATTTCACATCATAAGTGAATTATTACTCATCAAGCACTTCCATATTGTAGAACATTAAGGGTTTATTTTGCTCTCTATAAAAAATGTATTTGGCATGATAAAAACAAAAATTATTTTCTATTTATATTTCAAATACTCAAATAATTACAATTAAGTTACAAATCACCAATTATTTTCTATTTATATTTCAAATATTCAAATAATTATAATTAAGTTACAAATCACCAAGCACAACAGACATACACACATTGTTCACTTAGTTTTATATATTCTTTTATTTGTTGTTGTTGTACAGGGGATAAACCCATGACCTCACACCTGCTTCACAATTGTTCTACCATTGAGCTACATCCCCAGCCCTTTGAAATTTTTTAAACTTTTTTTTCCCAGTCCTGGGGATAGAACCCAGTGTTTGAACACTGAGCCACAACCCTGGTCCTTTTTAAATTTTTTATCTTTTTTTTTTGTATTAAATTCTTTTATTGGTACATTGTAGGTATACAACACAATTACATTTCTCATTGGTAATTGTACCTTTACATAATGCATCTTGGTTCTTATTTTTTCCCCATTCCTAGCCCTCCCTTCA
>NW_004624783.1:3622076-3652352 GCF_000247695.1 Heterocephalus glaber | reverse complement strand
TTTAGATCTTTAATCCATTTTGATTTTAGTTTAGTGCATGGTGAGAGATATAGGTCTAGTTTTAATCTTTGGTAAGTTGAAGCCCAATTTTTCCCTTCAGAAGTTTGTAAACAAATGAATCTTACACAAAATATCGATCTATGAAAAGGACACTTTCTCCATGTCCTCGCCACGTAAAACATTGCATTTTTTTCAGACTTACAAAAGGTTTGCTAATCTAAAAAACAAAAGAAATGGCACTCCAGTATTGTTTTGTTTGACATTTAATTATTAGGAAAGCTTGGCATATTTTCAAGCTTGTGCTATTTGAGTTTCTTTTTTATGTTACTTATCCATTGGTAAATGACCTACTATGTTTCAGAAATTCTTCACTCTTCTGATCCTTTATGGTAACCCTCACTAGTCTTTTTAGCCTTTATAACTTTTTAAAATTTATTTTGTCATGTACATGGATTTGGGCAGTGATGAAAGAAAATTTTCCCAGAATTTTAGAGTTCACAGACTTATAAAATTTAAAAATCAAGGTTGCAAGTTCCTTATTTTGCTAAATTAGGACATTTAGGAAACAAATCTACTGAGATCCACTTTTACCATTTCAGAGAGAGAGAGAGAGAGGGTGAAGATGGGGGCAGGGTAGAGAGATAGGGGGACCCATTTCAGTTACCCACAGGAAAAATAGGAACATAATTTCTGAGCTGAGGATGGCCCCTCAGAAGGTCAGCTCTATCCCTGCACCAGCTAAATCTTTGCCACTTGTGTGGTGCTCGTCTGTGGCCTTGCATTTGAGAACCTCTGTCCTAGGAAGGACATTGTCCCTTTTTCTTCCTGGGTTCATGCCTTATCACTATCATACCACCCCAACCACGGGTGCTGAGCACTCTCACACTGCCACTGCCCGCTTGAGTTTGAGGCTGATACAGAAGCCAAGACAGCACAGAGGCTTAAAATGGCCATGTTACCAGAAGTCAGAAGATCCCACTCACTGAGCAGACTCATGCAGCTCCATGTAATGATCCTCCTCTGCTCAAACATTCCTACTGACACCTCTGCACTTTCCCTCCTGTTATACAGAACGGCTACCACCACTCTACGATCCCCACTGTTGGTCCAGCACACATTGCCCCTGGAATAATCTTGTTTCCCTGACCCATTTGCCCCTGCACTCGAAGCTTTCATTGCCTTTCCCTTACCCCACCTGCTAGCCTTATCCTGGTGTCTAAGTTTCTTCAAAAGAAGAAAAGAATAAGTTGGCCCAACTTATTCTTCCAGACTGATTATCCATGAGATGCTTTCTGGACTGTCCAGCATGATATAAATTCGTTATATTTTATTGTTTAGCAAAGAAATAGCATTTGGTATATGCCCAATAGTGGTCTACCCACTTTTCAAATGTTGACTTTCTCTTTTTTTGTGCAAGAGAACCCAGAAGTGAAGTCATGACCCAGTTTGGCCTTTTAGGTTTGCTCTCCTTGCTTGTTGTTTACAGATATGCAGGCACAGAAGGGCCCTAGTTGGGCCTAGGACAGAAACTCCACAAGAGCCCACTGCTTGGCATCCCCAGCACTACCCTATCCTGGCACCAAACCTTCCTTGCCTCTTGCATCTCCATCTAGATCAGGAAACTGATGTTAAGGAAGGAACCGTAGAATACTGTCTTTTCTACCTTGTCTTTCCTCATCCTAGATCTGGTTTCTGATATCTTCTGATCACTAGTTACCTGTATCTATTAAAAATCCAGAAAGTTACCCCAGAATATTTCCCTTCTCATTACCACCTCTCCAAATAAGCAGAAACATGAAAAGACCAAGACAAAATCATAAAGTCCTTGTTGATAGAGTCAGGATTAACTCCAGGTTTTCAGTAAAATTTTGGAGCTTTAAGGAAATTAACTTTAAGGTGATCCAGTTTGGCCTGCTTCCTCTCTGAGGCCCAGAGGGGAGACATGGCCTGCCCAAGATCACACCACTACTTAGCTGAAGAATAAGACTCCAATTCAGGTCTCCTATCTTCAAGAGTAGCGGTATTTCTACTATGCATTAGAAATCTATGATGCGTTTATTATGCAAATCTCCAAACCATTAGCTTGAATCTTCTAGTCCCTGTGAGGGTTCCAAAAATATCAGATCATGATTTATGCCACTTTGAAGCTCACAGGGGATCATTTTCAGGCTCCCTTCTCCTGTGAGGTCAGAGCCATGCTTACCATCACAGACTGGATGGCACCCAAGCATGCACAGCAGTGCCTGCAGAATGACAGCTTCCACATTTAGACAATGACTCATCTTTTCGAATGTCACTGGGCTAGAAACAACTTCAAAGAGAAGGAAGGAAAGATGGGAATGTTGAAATCTCACTGGAGTGTGCAGATGGAGACATGTTCCCGGTAACCAAACGGAAAAATGGTCATCTCCATTCCCTCCCTCACTGGTTGATACCCGGTGGTCAATAAAACTTTGGGAACCTGAAATTGTTTTAACAAGCAAGGATTGAAGAAAACATCTACAAACATCTCAAGCTTGATTGCTTTCGGAGTGATGTTGATTTGTACAGATCAGTGAGAAATGCACAACAGGTATGAAGTTAGTGAGCCACATTGATGGACAGGACTTTGATGTTGGTCCCCACAGAAAATCTAGAAGAAAATCTCCAGTGTATATGTTTCAAAGGCTTATAATGCTTATACAGATTGATATAGAACTCTAATACAGATTCAAAATAAGTAGTTGGGACAAATCTAAGACATCTATGAATAAACACAGTACTTAATTTTAGAAGAACAATATATTCTTATTACACTAGAAAAGAGAAAAAAGGATGATCCAAGTGAGATGGAGTTAGTCAAGCAGTACTTTCTGAAGAAATAGGTAGTTTGTGCCAGGAGATTTGGAAGGAAGAAAAGGCCAGATGATGAAAAAGCAAAGAAGCAGATGCCCAAGGCATGCGGTGGCTTGCATATACACCCAGAAGAGGGGATGTGATGATGGGAGGAAGTCTTTACATCAGCAAGATGAGGTATTACTAGTCACAGATTTCTCTATGCTCCTCAAAGGAAGTGATCCCAACAAAGACAGATGATGATCTCTTAAAGAGGTAAGGCAAGGATTGTCTCCATTTTACAGAGGGGAAAACAGGCTTAACAAGACTAAGCAACTTTCTCAAGGTTCATAGCCAACAGATAGCAGAGCTAAATCTTGAACCCAGGTCTTTGGACTCCAGATACAGAGCACTTTTGGTTTGCTTTAACAATTCTAGTAGTCAGAAATAAAAACACAACCAAAATGAAGGCTATTAAAGGAATCCAGGCAGGTACAGGCATGGGGCAAGGGAATATGCTATGTCTTTCAATGTGTATGAATTTGATCTTTTTGATTCATGATCAAGATTCTTGAAAATGAACCAATGGGGTCAGAGTTTCAGTGTCTCAGGGAGCAGAGTTGAGAACATAGCTGTAAACCCATTGATCTCTTAGCTCACCAGGTACAACACTCTGCAAGAGTTTGGAGTTAGCATGTAACAAATGGAGGCTTTGATAGAAAATTAATTTTTCGGTGCACATATCTCCATATATAGAAAAATAGCTCCAAATGCCTGCTTAACACTCAATTGCCAAAAATATTTTTGCATACAAAGATTGACATTTTAATGTTAACTTGGAGTTAGACTGAGCTGGACACTTACTCTTTTCCCTCTTGCATCCTAACTTCAGGAGTTTCTAGCTGGAACTCAGCCACATCTCTGCACAAAATCATCCAGCCTTAAAGAATGTCAGATTCAAGTGTGCTTAACTTTTATCCCTAATTAAAAAGGCCAGAGGAATACTTGGTAAATACTTTGGGTCTAATTAAGTCTGATTGCATTATGAAATAGAATCAGTGTATTCAACTTTTTACATTTTAAAATTTCAAAGTGATTCTGTGCTCTTCACGGCCACAGATGCTATATAGACTGCATGTGGAATGCACAAACTGTTCTCTCCAACTGGCCTACAGCTCAGTGGCACACAAACCACAAGATCAACCAATTCTCTGGCCCTTCAAAAAAAAAAACTGCTGTACTTTATCTCTCTGGAACATGGCTATCCTCTACCCTCATACACATGAAGAGATCCTGGTCTCCTTTCTCACTGGCATCAGAGCCTGTCAGTGGCTTTCAGTTTCTCTGCACATCAGAATAGGAGAGCTTTGAAAATCCCAATTGTTGGTGCCACCCCAAAATATATCAATTTAATTGACCTGGAGAATGGCCTGTTGTCTAAATTTTTTTTAAAAACAACTTTTCATGTGATTGCACTGAGCAGCTAAGATTGATTGGGTACAACCAAGTGATCTTATCCAGTTCCTAGATTCTCAATTCCACCCCTGAGCTATGAGTCCCAAATTTAGTCTCACGTCTGAGCTCTCTCTTGAGCTCCAGGATCATTCGTTCGAACTGCTTACTTGACATGTTTACTTGGATATCTAAAAGGCTTCAGGAACTTCTAAAGTTGAAAATAGACCTCTTGATTTCTCCCCACTTCTGACATATTTCTCTTCCAATGGTTTCTATTGTAGCACAAACCAAAAACCTACAAGTCATCCTTAATTCCTCTATTTTCTTCATGTGTCACAATAGTCATTGACAAAGTCTAGTTTATTATGCAACCTAACTAGATCCACTGTGACAAGCAGCTTCCAAGATGGCCACAATGATTCCCCGCTTCTCGTCATACCCTTGTGTAGTGTCTTCCCACATTATGCCAGGCCTGTATGACCAATAACACATGGAAGAATTGAGGGAGTGTCACTTTAGAGATTATGTTATAAAAAGACTGTAACTTCTGTCTTGTGTGTTTTGTCATCTCTTTCCTAGTTTCTTTCTATGATGACAAACAGAAATATTCTTCTCACTCCATGGGAAGCAAGCTGCAAGCTGCCATGTTGTGGATAGCTCCTGGAGAGATCTCTGTGGTGGGAAACAGCAATTTCTGGCCAAAATCTGTGGAGACCCAAGTCTTCCAATAGCCACATAGGTGAGATTGAAAGTAGAACCTTCAGTGAAGGCTAGCCTTGAGATAACTATAGTCCCAGCCAACAGAGAATATAACTTCAAGTGACACCCTGACCTAGAAACACCCAGTTAAATAGTTCTAGATGTGTAACCATCAGAAACTATGATACAAGTGTTTGTTGTTTTAAGTTGCTAAATTTAAGGGTAATTAGTGGCACAACAGACAATCTACCCATCCAGGTCCTATCCATAGCTACCATGTTCTCCAACCTGCCTGTGTATTTTACCTGGACTACTGCACTCACCTCCTCATGAGTTTCCCTTTTCTTACTTCTGCTCTCCAACAGCCTGCCATCTATATTTATATTTTTAAGTAAAATTAGTTCCCATCCCTCCCCTATGGCTTCCTATTTGACATAGAATAAAAATCAGCTCCCTACAAAAGTCTTTCACAAGCTGATTCCAATCAATATCTTCAAGATGTCTGCATCTTTCTTTCTTCCTATATCTTATTGTGTTGTAGCAAGCCAAGTTGGCCCTTTGTTTTACAGCAAGAATCTTGCTTTTCCTTATAGTTAAAAAGGCTGGAAGAAAGAGGAGAATTTTTAACATCAGGGGAACAAGATGTGGATAACATTGGTCAAAACAGAAATGAGGTTCTGCTAAATCTCTGACAAGTGTCTGTCGAGCTTAGAGGCAAAGTGGTGCAGCATGGGAAAGAATAGGTACTCGTGCTTTAGCAATATGTTGGACTGAATAAAGAAAAAATACATTCCCAGTATAAAACATCTAGACATGCTGGAAAAGAGCACAAAACATATTTTGAGATCATGGCTGGGCTAGCAGCAGGATAAGGAAAACAAACAGGAAATAAACAAATATAAGGGAGTAGAATTCAGTGGAGTAAGTTACAGGAGCATTTTCCCTTAGGAATCCATGGATTTCCAGGTGATTTAAAGCCACACACATAAGAGATTGGGTAAAAAAATCCTAGAGCGCAAACAAAAATGGAATTCCTACAGGGTGACACTTTGGTAGCCCAACAGAGGGAGATTTGTTTGGGCTTCACCTTGGCCATTGGAGGAAAAAAAATGACACAGAGAATAATTCTTTCCCATCATTCCCAAACACAAGCTAATATTTGTCAGCATTCAAGACTGGAATTCACATCACTTGTGAGGCCAGAGGGAGGAAAAATAAACTCCAAGCTCAGTTTAAAAAGTGGTCCCAGATTGATGGTGCTCTGAACACCTGGCAGAAGCTAAACAAATTCCCTCTGAAGAAATAAACCTGCTCAGCTCTTCTACTTTTCACTAGTGAGGAGTAAAATCACTGTACAAGTAGGAATACAAGGCGATGTGAGCTAGAGTCAGCAGAAACAATAAATCACAGAATCAGACCCACACAGCCTGTGGTATTGAACTATCAGATAAAGACTTTAAATAAGTAGGTTTAATATAAAGAAATAAAAGGAGATTATTGGTATTATAAAGGAACATGAGGTTGTCAAAGTTGAACAAATCTACTTTAAAGAATCAAATGTAACTTCTTGAAATGAAAATTATAATAAAATTTAAGACCTACTGGGTGGGTTAAATTGCATATCAGACACAACAAAAGTGTATCTAATAAACTAAAGGACAGAGCTGAAAGATTGCCAGAATACACTAGGAAGGAAAAGATAACAAAGAGGTTAACAGACAGGAAAGAGAATGAGAAGATGCAACAGAGGTATAATTGCAATTACAGAAGATTCAAAGAGAGAATACAATGAGGAAATGTTTGAAAAGAAAATGGCTTAAAATATTCCAGAGTTGACATTACTTCTAAGTTGTAGGAAGTGCAGCTGATTCAAAGCAAAACATCTCATAATGAAATTAAAGAGGGCCGGGGATTTAGCTCAGTGGTTCCAGTGCCTGCCTCACAAGCCCAACATTCCGAGTTCTATCCCCTGTATCAAAAAAAAAAAATCAGAAATTAAAGAAAACCAAAGTAAAAAAACAGATCTCAGAAACAGCAAGAGGAAAAAAAAAAAAAATGAAATAGCACTCCTGAGGATCAATGATTATGATGACAAGGCTGATAGTTGCCCTATATAACAATGAAAGCCAAAATGCTGAGAAAAAAAACACTGCTGGCTCACAAGCATATGCATGGAAACTATATTCTAGAGTTCTGTACAACTGACCTTTCATAAAGGTATGTCTGAACTAAAGGATGTACCTAGGAAGAAAAAAGTGATACCAGAGGGGGAGAAAAAGACAAAAGAAGAGCTGGTAAGAAATTAAAAGTAGTAAACTTACGTGTAAATAAAAATAAATATGCCTACATAAAGCATACTACACCTATCTGATTTGTGGGATTGAAGCAAAGTTAAGCTGAGCATTGAAAAATCAAGAAAGAAACCTTGTACTCATGGAGTTTATCTTCTTGGAGGGGAAATTGACAATCGGCAATTAAGAAAAAAGAAAAAAAATCCACCATCACCCAAACAGCAAGAAAGACAGGGTTGCCCAAGCAGTGACAAGTGCTAAAGAAGGAATTTAGGTAAGACAATGTGAGAGTTGAAGACCTGGGGTTTCTTTAGGCTTGGTAATCAGGGCAGATTTTTCTGAGCTGATCACCTGGCTAAATTACAGGAAGGAGCTGGTAACAGGATGTCACAGGAACATCATTTCAGGCAGAGAGGAGTTAATGCAAAATCCTCCTAAATGCCTGACTCACCTCTGAGCCTTGGTTTATTCATCTTTAAAATGTGGATAATTACTTCATATTTGTCAAATTGAATGAGTGTTTGTACATAAAATCCTTTAAAAGTTTCACATTGTAACATATATGGTAATTTCATGGAGAACACCACAAGAGAGCAAGATTTAAATTATAGGGTTAATAATTCTTGTGTGAACAAGTTTGTTAAATGGGAATGCTGCCATTGCTATAAAGATCAAAGGGCAAAATTGTTGGGAACCAGGCTAAGTGAGGAATTACTGGGGACCAGACTGTGTGCCTTATATCCCACGGTCCCAAGGCCAGTGTAACCTGCCTTGGGAAACAAAACAGTAAGTGGAAGGTTGCATGCTTTCTGGCTGTGTGGAGAATGCTCATAATCACAGTACTCCCATGGCAAGGTAACATCTGCTAAGGACAATGTAAAGAATCCTAGTTCTTATTAATTTGGGCTGGCATCCAGGTATAGGGAAGAACCTGTTCCCTTTTCACACATTCCCCTTGTAAAAGTTAAACCTGTTCCCTATTTTTCAAAATATCTTTTTAATCATTACTGTTCCACAAATGATGCATGACCCCTTCATCCTATGCTTCTCACTTGCTAATAAAAGTGGATCAACCATGGAGATTGTTGAGTCTCTCCACTAGAAGCAGGCTTCTCCTGGTCCTCATGCACCTTGAATATTGTCTCTGTTTCTCTTTATTCCCCATCATTCGCCCCTCACAGGTATCTGAGGGTCTAATCAGCCCCTGGCACAAAATATCCACATAGAGCCTAGTGCTGTGCCTCACACAGAGAAGAGTTCACAAGTGTTTACAGTGGTACCTTAGTTCACGAACTTAATTTGGCCACATTTATGTTTGTGTGGGAAAGATGACCACAGTTGTGTTTGTCACCTGATATAGAGTTTCCAAACAAAAACAAAATTTTGCCAAATGCTTCTGTTTGTCAATTAAATTGTTTGCAAACAAAAGTGTTTGTGAACCAAGGCACCACTGTATTTCCCTTCCTTCTGCTAAAAGGTTTGCTTTTCTGTGAGGGCTCTCATTGCCTTCTCGGTCTTCCACAACCTGTCTCCAGCCAAAAGTTCTCTCTCTTCTCTCCTTTTCTATAATAACTCATACTTCTCCCAATGACTTTCGTTCATTTCCCTAAAGGTTTGTAAAGCTACATGTTCACAGACTGTATCTTCTATTCCCTGCATATCTAACCCAGCACTTTGCATAGTACAGGTATGGAATAAAATGCTTAAATGAATGGAAGAATGAAAACATGAGTTAGAGGTGAGCACAGTCACATCTACCCAGGCAAACTCATCAGAAGAACCCCCAGTCAAGCTACAAAATGGTGAGAGAGAATAAATCTTGTTTTAAACAACTATATTTACATTTCAGGGAGCAGTTTGTTACACAGAAATACATCATAGAAACATTTCCATGTTAACTTCTGTCCTCAGTCTCTGAACACAAGTATGATATCTCTTCCGCATGACAGTCTTCCAAATAGCTCAAGACAGGCCTCCTTCTCCTGGGTCTTCTTCTATCTGAGCTAAGCAGTTTTTGTTCTTCAACAGATTTTCACTATTATTTGATCACTTCTCCAAAGATTCCCTGGCTTATTCCTCCCTTGCATAAATGTGGGGCTCAATAAATAAGCATATGCCCCAGGTCTTGGCAAGTTCCACTCAGGTCAACTCAAACCCCACAGTCAAGATGCTCTGCTTCCTCCACATGGCAAAGTCAGTGTGAGGGGCTTTTTTGACATTTACTAAATCAGTCATCATAGTTTTGGCCTGCTGGGGACTTTCTAAAACAAAATTCTGTATTGCATCGTTTCCTCTTAATTTACCTGCTCACTCTTCCAGCACAATGTATCCATTCCAGCTGTTGTCACTTGTACTCCATTCTCTTCTACCTCACTGTTTTAGTCCACTTGGTCTGCCATAACCAAATACCACAAGCTAGGGAACAGGATTTTCTCACAGTTCTGGAGACTAGATGTTCTAGATCAAGATGCCAGGGCATGTGGTTTCTGATGAGGCCTCTCTTCCTGGCTTTTAGACAGCTACCTGTCTCTGTCTTCACATGGCCTTTCCTCTGTGCATATGGGAGCAGGGGTTTGATCTCCAAATATCAATTCAGGGTTAAGACTTCAACATATGAATTTGGGGCATGATACAATTTTCAACCCACAGCACTCACTCTAATCAGGCTTTTGACTATACCACTCAGTGGAAACTGTGCTTACCAAAGACCTCTATTATTCAATTCCATAGTCAATTTCCAACTGTGGTCTTTCTTGATGCATCAGCAACATCTGACACACTTGACCCCTCATTGTTGTACACACACTCCAAGCACATGGCTGCCTCCAAGGCTTTGCATTTGACCTTTCCATGGCAAAAACACCCTCTTGTGAATCTCAGTGAGTGCTCCCCTTCCCTGAACACTGGTTTTTACTTAGAGATGACCTTACCCAAGAGGCCACCTTTCTGAGGTCACCAATAATCCTATCAAATTGCTTAACATCTCTTAGCACTCATCCACCTGGCACAAGTTCTCCATGTGAGCAGAGACTTGGTTGCCTTTCCTGCTGTGTCTCCAGGGCTAGAATCAAGGCCAGCCCAACCTAACTGTTCAGTATTAGTTGAATAAATAAATTCATTATCCTTCCCAGCTTTGGGCTATCTACAAATTAGTTGTTCTTGTCAACTATATTTGTCCCAAAAACTGATTTTTTTAATGTGATCAAAAAAGATAAAACCAAAATTAAGCTCTGGGTTATGGGGAGCTGAAGACACAATTGAGAGTTTTAAAGATATATAATCCCATGTCCAGGCTATGAACCCCTCGAAGGACCAGTGGAATGTGGATTTTTTTAACCACAATCAATGGGATATCATTAAGGGTTTTTGAGTGTAAAGTGATAGAAACTGTCTCATAAATAACTTTCACTGGGTGCATTTAAAAATGTAACTTAGACTGATTTGGAAGCAACTTGACATTTTCTGTTTTTATTAACTGGCTTTCAGAACATGTTGACAACTACACTTCATTTTGAATGGTCCTAAGCAATTTACCGGACAAGGGCTGGGACCACCAGGTCATTTGCAAACAGTTTCACATGCCTGTGAATAAACAGATTTGTGCCTCTGGGTCTCCTGACTACATTTTACACCATAACACATGAATCCCTTATGTAACACCTGTGCACAACTATATATAGCATACACAGAATCTTGTTTTCATATCATACATACAGGATCTTGCCAGAACTTTCTTCCAAGCCAGGGAGTCTGAGAAAAAAGCTGAGGGAACAGAGTGGAAGAGGATGAAGGCCAATCTGGCATCAGCTTTGCCATGCACACCCAACTCTGATGAGCTCATATGTGTGCACATATCCATCCTCACAGCTGCTTGAGTTTCAATTCAGCAGCAGGGAGCTGCCAAGACAGTAGAAGTTACTTCAGCCTGGACAGGCCTGTGGGTGAGAAGTAAGGGAACACCTGAGCCATTCTGAGAATTTCTTCATGAACTTCCTCAAAATCAGGTGGAAAATTACAACAGCTGGAACAAAGGCTCAAGAATGCTGTCACTAGTCCCTGCAACCATTGGGGACAGGAGTCTGGGCCTGGTGGCTGACAGTTTCAGGGCTCCAAGGGACTCAGAAGGCAGAAAGTACAAGCCCTTTGCAGTCACCTACCCAGAGACCCCAATCCTCAGGAACTAAAGTCATTTCCATAATATACTACATAGTATGTGCTATACCTGAGAATAGATCTTTGCCCATACTGACAATTTCTTCCTATGCATGGATGCAGAGTAACACATATGACTTCTCATATCAACAATTTCTACTTAGACTAACTGTTCTGTTGAGATGACGTCTTCAACAGCTGAGAAAAAGCTATAACACACATCAGTACCAATACACTCTGAGGGGACTCAAAGGAAGTTTGCAGGTGAATGTCTTATAGACAAAGAGGCATCACGAAGCTGCCCCTGGGATGCTGCATGCATCCATGTGTTATATGTTGTCCCTCCTCCACAAGCTGCAGTCAGGCTGGGAGCTGCAGGATGATTTGTAGGAACAAACTCATATCCCCTTGTACTGCCCAGTATTTGTTCTCCTCCCATTCTAAAAGACCTCTAGGAGCAACAGGAGGCCAGAGAGGATCAGTCTGGGGCACACACATTCCAGGGGTTACCATGGCAACCCCTTTCCCACACAGCCCCTTCATCACCAAATGTTTGATTCAGTGACACTTCTGAGAGATGGAGGGGAGCCCTTAGATCTCACCTGACCCCAGAGGCCTGCGTGCCTTCCCTGCCCACCCTAGTCCGGGTGCAGCCAGGGCCTAGAGAAATGAGGCAGGACTTCCATTTCAGACAAGCTTGAGATGAAATTAATTATGATTTCCCCAGCTTCTTATGCCTAAACAATCTAAATGGTATTAAGGATAGTTCATAGTGTGAAAGCTCTGTGATTTCAGGAGGCTAGGAGGAAACAAGAAGAAATAAAACCTACATGGTTTTAAACCTATGCATTTTACAGATAGAAAAAGAAAAACCGAAGGGGAGGAGGAGGAGGAGGAGGAGGAGGAGGAGGAGGAAGAGAAGGAAAAGGAGGAAGAAAGGGAAGGAGAGGGGGGAGGAGAAAAAGAAGAAGTGGAGGACAAACAGTGAATGAAACATATGTTTGTCCAAGTTTATGTGGGGCCTTAACTATTAAGTACCTTTGAAAAAAAAAAGCTCAGTTATAGACATTAATTTAACTAGAAAAGAGTAGACTTAACAAGCTTTTTGGTTAGTACCAGGGGTGTGAACTCTAAAATAGTTATCAAGCTCTTGCCCTTCAGATGTCAAATTTAGAATTCTGGGTGCCCATCCAGTTTCTGTGTCTATTTCAGGTCATTTTGAGATCAAAATATACCTGGATTCATTTTTTTCTCCATCAATATAGTTTTAAAAACCAGGTTAAGGAATAGTAGTGCTTTAAATTGCTAAGATATATATTTTATTCATTCATACATTTCAGGGTAAAAATACAACTCTTCTAGTTTCAACCTTTGAGCCACAATATAGTTCTCTTGAGAACAAATCATCCATGACGTCATAGGTGAATGGATGGCAAAATTTGTCTTTCTAATTATAGGACCATTTAACTAGTTAGCTCATTTTCTTTGGACTAAGGCATTTTCCCAAGTGGAGAATAAGCCATTAAAGCATGAGAAGTCTTCAAGTTCACTGATGTAACATTTCCTGTGCTGTGCTCTTCCCCATAAGTAATAGTCTGATTATTAGCATCTGGCATTTAAAAACACTCTGCCCTGTCTAAGCATACTCTTCATACCTAATCATTCTTGCCTTTCTTTCATGAAGCTCACTGTTGAATTTCAGTTCAGATTAACATTAGCATTTCTTCCAGGTTTCCTTAGCTTTTATAAGCAATTAATATACCTCGTAAGCCTTTAAGCAAATAGAAGTTTAGAATACATGCAATGTTTCATCCCTACCATGCTGACAACAAAGTCAACTATTCATATGTGCAGGATTGTGGGCAGCTTGTACATCCAGCAAGCACACAGAAACTTAATGCAAAATGCACTGTCCAAACATCTGCTCATTTTACCTTAATCATTTCAAGATTGGCTACACTGAACAACACAGACAGGTCTGGGTCACACCCATATTATAGTCCCAGTCCCTATCCTATTCCTTGTGCCTCACAAATGTCTAACAGATCTGATTTAAGGAATGGTTGTTTTCCTTGGGCCATTGTTGGAGATTTTAACATGGAGGTTGCTGATAAGTGTTAGAGTCTGAACCAAGGCCAAGGGTGAGGCTACTAGGGAGTTTCCAGGCTCCTGGCAGAATATCACTTCATCACTTCACTTTAAAAAGGTGTGGGGGGGGCAACACGATTTGCTTTTTCGCGGGGCGGGGGTGGGAAGAGTAGACAAAAATAGAACCTGTGGCTGTTCGGTTGACAGAGATTTTAAATGTCCCAGTGGAAGCTCTTCAGTATCCCATGCAAGGTACAGGGTGACATTAGAAGAAGACGGAGCCAGAAAGCCTCAGACCTGGCCTGGGTACTGTTCATTACTGATGCTTCTTACTTTACGTTGTTGCTATGAGCATTTCATGAGCAAGTGGGGTGGTTAATTTTATGTGGCAACTTGCTCTGGCTCTGGTGCCCAGTTCTTTGGTCAAATACCAATTTGTAAGTTGCTGTGAATTTGTATTGCCTTTTTAAATTTTTAAGATGTGATTCATATTCAATTCAGTAGACTTTAAATAACATAAAATTACCCTCCACAGTGTAGATGGGCCTCAGCCAATCCATTGAAGGTCTTAAGAGCAAAGACTAAGGTTTCTTATACAGGAAAAGATTTTGCCTCAAGACTGCAACCAAACTGGATTTGTTTCTGTGGAAGTCCCTCATTATTACCCTAAATTAAGCTCCTAGGAGGCCTTAGATAGAGATGGTACCCAGCTGTTCATTCTTTTTCATTATTCCCTCCAATCTAGTTCCATCATCATAGAAAATATATCAATGCCTACCTACAGGGCACCAAATGGGGGAAAGGCCCAGCAAGATCAGTAATCTGCCAAAAGTCATGACCTGTCTGTGACAATGTTGGGATTCAAACCCCAGTCTTCTGCCTCATGATCTCTTTCCCTTCTGCCTCCTGTTACCATGCTACCGTTCCATCCCTAATCCACCCAAATGCTATGCCATTTAAGTCTAGTGATCAGAGTTTCCTCTCAAGCAAGAATGCACTGCAGTCATTTAGGCTGTAATTACACTTCAGACTTGCATGTTTCACTTAGGATTCTTTTCATCCTGAAACACCTGAAGCATTGCAGTGAACACCCTTCTCACTCAGTGTCCACACTCGCTCATATGGCCCATTAGCGGTGAACAGCTGCGCTGTCTGCCACTAAGTGCCTGTGTCCCTGGCACTGGGTGGCCTTGTATTTTTGTTTGTTTTGCACATTCAATTTAATCTGTATGCCTACGGTCAACTAACTTAGTCACACCAGTCAGCATATAAAAGATATTCAGATGGTGAATGATTCTCTATACCCACCTCTATGCTCTGACAGTTGTCTATAATGATAGTCTCTCTTCTAACACCAACTGCAAGATCTGAGGGTTTCCCAAGACTACCCTCAAGTCAAGAATTTGCAGTAAGGACTCACAGAATTTACTGAAAGCTGTTAGACTCACAATTACGATTTATTACAGCCATTGGAATACAGAATCAAATCAGGCAAGGAAAGAGGCCATAAGGCAGAATCCAGGACAACTCCACACATGGAAATTCCAATTTCCCTCTTCCCATCAAGTCATGGACAATGCTAACTTCCTCCAGCAAGGATATATGACACATGCAATGGGTTCTGACAACCAGGGAAGTTCCCAGAGCCTATATGTACAGTTTTTACTGGGGGGACATCTAAACACAAGCCATAACAAAGGTAAATAAAGACACTTAGGCAGGATGTCCCAAAAGCCTAAATGTCACACCCCAGTAGCTGAGGGCAAAAGATAGAACTCTCTTTTGGGCCTAGAAGTACTCCCTCCTCTTCATGGTGTAACTCAATTCTGCAGCATTCTCCATCCACCTGCAATGTCTTCCACTCTGAGCTGTCCTTTGAAAGTGGAAGCTTCCCATCTCAGGCACCTCCTGGAGAAGGACTGGGGATAACTCCATGTTTGTCATCCCCACTGCTGGTGTTTAACAAAATGGCAGTTCCTCCAAGGGATGTCGTAGCTTATCCCTCCACAGTCTACACTCATACGAGGTATAGCCCCCATTCTGGGGTTACCCACAATCCTTCCTGCCCCAGTGAACAAGCCAACCCACCCCTTTCTGCCTGAAACCCAAGCTCCACAGCGGCATCTTCACTTATCTAAAAGTGCTTCTTCTTCCAACTGTCTAGCTTGCCACATCTGTTACATCAGAAGAGGTACTCAACCAAATTTGCAAAGTCTATAGGTTGCTAACATTCAAATTCCTCTTTGACTCAACATTACAGCCAGGTTCAAGGACACACGCTGGTAGAACAGCTCTGTGGTGGTTAGGAGTGGTAGACTCAAAGGGGGCATATTTCTCTGTCCGATACAGGATGTGAAGTTTAGTTTCACCTCTACATCCTGTCTGATTTCTTTCTTTCTTTTGAGATGAGGTCTCCCTATGTTACCTTGTCTGGTCTTGAACTCTTCAGCTGAGGCAATCCTCCTGCCTCAGCCTCCAGAGTAGCTGAGACTTCAACCACAGGCCCCTACACTAGTTGTCTGATTTCTTTTATGGCAAGGAGAGGCAGAGAGAAGTCAGTGAGCATTTACAGCCATCCCAGGGTCAAGACTGGGTGAAAATGACTACATTTCACAAATGAGGACCTTAGCACTCCTTGGTGGTTAAAGCCATGCACCCCTCTTCTCGCAGAGTGTGGTAGAGAATCCAGACTGAGAAGATCACATCTGCAGTTGGAGAGCTTCAGTCTCAGGAGAAAAGCTAGGTGATGACAGAGAATGACACGGCAAGGTGGCAGGCAAGAATGTCGGGTAATAAGTGCATGGGGTTTATCCAGTAGGTCTAGGTGCAGGGGTGCATGAACAAGTAAAGGCCCAGTGGCCTGGTCCACCCAAATGGCAGACATTAGATATAACTGACAGTTTGTGGATTTTTCCAGACCCAAAGAAGCACCTGCCCTGGTCCTCAAGCAAATATACTCTCTATGTGAGGAATGGGGCATGGGGTTACCTTTGTGTCTCCCCTCCCTCCAGCTCACACCTAAACAAAACGGCACCTGCCCGAAGCTCTGCCTTTCAGGACTCTGGTAGGGAAGCAGTGAATCTGCTTTGATCAATGGGATGAAAGTGTTACAATTAATAACATCGCTGGATAACAAGAGCTCTTCAACAAAACCCCAGTGCCTGAACTCAAGAGACCATCAGCAGAAGAAATGGTTCTGCACTCATAGGTAGTGGCCTTGTCTCAACCACACCCATGGGACCAAAGAGGCTCAAAGAAGACAGCTCAAGGGGCCACGAGGCTGCAGGTAGGATTGGAACACACTTATCATGGATGGTTACCTTTAAAATGCTCCTGACTCATCTTCAAAACAAAGACAGGCCTGGTGACCCAGAGTTTACTTCCTGGTTCCTTTATTTGGGAACCATAAACTTGTCCTCCTTCTCAGCCCTGGCTGTGGGGCCAAGGAACCAAGGCTAGTCCTGGCTAGGATATGTCATCTGAATTTCATTTCAACTCCATCATCAATCCTCTGTGACCTTGGACCATCTAAACTTTCTCCTCCTTTCTAAAATGGGAGTAAACTAATTCCCCGAAAATTCCTCCAGAGGAGTGAGGTGACACATGCCAAGAAGAGCCAGGAACACCTGGAGAGGCAATAAGCAGTATTTTTATTTCATACTGGAAAGCAACAGCTGCTCCACAAGTGGGCTGTGTTGGCTTTTCCACCCATGTTTGTGGTGGGATCATGTCTGTGTTTAAACCAAACATAATATTTAAGCCACCAGAAGCAGGAAAACAAAGAGGAGGAAATTCCATCACATAGGGTTTTTTCCCCTTCAGTCTATTCATCCAGATGGTGATAATTAGTGGAATCGCCTGTCTGCACCTGTTATTGCTTATACACGTGTTCCACCTATAGGAATGTGTGGGGAACTTTCTGGAAGAGTCTACTGAGTGAAGCTATGAGATCAGGTACAGCCTGTAGCTCTAGGGTGCACCCCTTGATTCTCTGGAGGAGTCAAGACCAGAGCTTTTGGTCCTAGGCAGTCCTGCAAAGCCACAGAAAACTCAGATGGCCAGGCCCAGACTTTTCTCCCTGCCTCCTACACCCTATAGTCAGTTAGGCCACCCTATACCCTGACATGTTATACCTGCTTATGACAACAGCAGTCTCAGCAATCCCTGGTATTTTTTAAATTACCCACAGCAGGGCCCACACTAGGCCCTTGAACTGACCTTTGGGTTGTGTGTGTGAAAAATGCCTATTGTAAACACCCGAGTGGTCTGACTCAATTGAGTTTGGTATCTTCTGGACTGGAAGGAGCTAGAGACTTAGAGTGGAGACCTTGGTTGTATTCCTTCCAGACTTTGCTTCTTGTGTTTTCTGTGTGACTCTGGAAAGCCACCTTATGCTGGGCCTGTTTCTAAAGACCAGAATAAGCAACTTCCCACTTACATTTCCTCTCCTTGGAGACTCCAGAAGTTTCTGAGGGGAGAGTGGCATGAAGAGAGTAGGTTAGGCTCTGGGTTCCTGGCTCAAGGGTTAGTCATAGGAGCTGCTAAGACTCTGTTCACAATGGCCTCACATTAAATGGGATCAATGGGGAACATCTCCCTGGGATGCAAGACACACACAGTCCCGAAACTAGTTTAAGGTGGTACATATGAACATTGTTATTCTAGAAATCACTTTGAAGTCCTGCCCAGGCCCAGCACATAGAGAGTAGAGGAGGATTCTCATGGGACATAGTGCCTAAGATGTCTAGCTCTGGGGGGCTATGCTGTTTTCCTTGGGAGACTGGGCTCTGACAGCATCCAGTGACATCCAACCTGTTGTGGGGAGCAGATGGGTGGAAGCAAGGCGCCCATGGCCGCTGTTTACTACCTGCAACCAATGTGAGTCAGTAGCAGCCCCCAAGGCCTGCGTGTCCTTGTGCAGTAGGACGCCCAACACGACTGGGAGTGTGCCCCTGGGAGGGCGGCACATGGAGAGCAGGTGCTGTACAGAGTGCCAAAGGGATGTGCTAGCTTGGGGAGGCAGGTATGATCCAGAGCTCCAGGCTGGGGCCACATTGGTAAAACATAATATTGACAGGGTTACAATTTTGAACTTCCTCCTAAACTAATAAACACTTTAAAAAGTACTTTTTTAGAGCATTTGTATTTAACTAGTCACTTTCATAAGTAATATTCGTTCTTTACAACTTATTCCCAGTCTGTAGACAAGGAAAGCCTGAGCTGTGAGTGGCCGAGTTTATGCAGTTGATGGGCAGTCAACCAAGACCCCCAGTGTTCTATTTCATACCTCATTTGCTTCACACAGAAATCAGTCATAGCTAAAAGCTGTTCCTCAGCTCAGTCTCATGCCTCATAATGCTAGGTTACAGAATTTGGGGTGTGAATTAAATGGTTGGATGGCTAAGTGTATGACAGTGTTTCCCAAATAGGGTCCCAGGGAACCCTGGTGCCTAGCAAAATGTTAAAGCATTTTTTTTGAAGTGTGGAGTTGTTGTATAGTCAAATTTGGGCAATGCTATATACAACCTTTCCTTCTTAGGCAATTACGTTAGCAATGAAAAGCTCTGAGAAACCTTGCAATAAAGAAACTGCTGCAACTTTAGTTACACTATTATTTCTAGCAACATCTTGGTCCAGAGAGTAGGTGATGCAAGATGCAGAAATGTCAGCGGCTATAAGTACAGTAGGCATTTGTTCACCATGCCAGAAATAAAGGATCACTGAAGTGAAAGAATTAAATCCACAATCATTGTCAAATAACCACATTTAACTCTACTTCTAAAACTTGTCACTAAAATGCTCTATTAAATAAGTCTCTTTAAGGAATTAAATTACATCATTATTCCTGGATAAGTGTATACATATTTTCACTTGTAACATTAGCAAACAAAACATCAATTATTTTTATCTCTTATTTTCTCTATTTTCCAAGTTTGCAAATAGGTATCATTCACTAACACAAAATGAGTACTGTCATACACCTTGTTGCTCCACTGCTTTGGAACTTGTCAAATTTGGTACTGGATACATTTTGACATTAAAATTTTGACCCAATACTCATCATTTGGCACTCAGCAAGCAAACTAGAACTTGTCATTATCTATTGACACATGATTCACTACTGTTTCCAGCCAAAACAATTTGTTTTGTTCTTCTCATTTTTGGTACTTGTATGCCTGCTGGAATAATTAGCAATGAGTACTGAGGTAGCACTGTAATTTAAACTCATGTGCCAGCCACAGTGGAGATTTCCTTTTCCACACTGGGGATTGAACCCAGGGACTTCACACTGAACCACATCTGTCCTTTCTATTTTTTACTTTAGACAGAACCTCACTAAGTCACCAAGTTACCCAGGCTAGGCTCAAATTTGCAGTCCTCCTGACTTCACCTCTGAAAGTGCTGGGATTACATGCACCACCGTACTGGCTACAGTCAAGATTTTAAGAGCAGACAAGGAAGACAGAGGCAGCAGAGGAGATGGGTCATAGGGCAGCTCACTGCATCATTACCATGTACAACATGGTGCAAAATAAGGCTTTTAAAACCATGAGCTCCAGCATGATCTACAGGTCTAGAAGCTTTGCTTTTAGATAAGTGGACTTCTGGGCCAATGGAGCATCAAGGCCCCAGATCTGATCTTCATGTGTCTCTGTGTGGTCAAAGAATAGGGAGATTTGAGAGGACATATAGCCAAGGACAGGACCTGGTTTTTGAAGCTAGGTTCACACAGGAGTAGGGAGCAGGATGGCAGTGACATCTGACCCCATCTGCCAGGCTTCCAGAGGAGACCGGGGTCAGCCGGAAATCTAGGAAGTAGTAGTGGTAAAAACAGAAATTCATGTTGACACCCTTTTCCTGCACACTGTCCAAAAATCTTTCTTATTAACTCATCTAATCCTCACATTATGAGGGAAATTCAATTATCCCCATTTTATAGATGGGGAAATCGAGGCAGGTATAAGTTAAATAGCTTGCCCAACTTCACAGATCTAGTTAGCTCTGAGCCAGCTATGGCCCCTGGAACCCGGCTGTCCTGACAGGAGTCAGGAGGTCAGACTCCAGATACCTGCCAATGGAGGAAGAGAGGGGTGCCAATGGCTACATGGGAATGGGAATGGTGTCGTGGAAAGTCAAAAAGGGGGGTGAGGAGGGTCTAATTTCAACCCCTCACATTACCCATGTGGATGAGGCCTTGCAGCAGTTAATTTCCAAGGGCACCGAAGCAGTCTGTGGCTCAGCCTGGCTGCTTGTCCAACTTTAAGTTGGAACAAATGGGACAGATCCAACGCTGGGCAGACACTAGAGTCCAGGAGCTTCAGAAAGATTTACTTCTGTGGGTTTTGGGGGCCAGGCTGAGCCTGTCTGTGGGTCACAGTGAGAGGCTAACATGAGCCTGTGCAACAAGGAAAATACAGCCTCCCTTCTTCCTTGTCCCTCCCTCTTCCTTTCCCACCCCTGTAAGGTCCCTGAGACACTTTCATCGGTCCCTTCAATGGTGAAGCTTGGAAGCCTGATCAACCAAAACCCAAATAAATCATCTGATTTGGGTGACCTGGAGATGATCTGGTCAGATCATCAGTGATGCTGGGGGGCCTTCTTGGAGAACTGAGGAGAGCAGGTGGGCACCCCAGCATGAGTTTCACCCTGGACAGGAAAGAAAAAGGCACAGCAGGAAAGGAGACATCAAGGTAGCTGCATGTCTGTCTGTCTCTTACACACACACACACACAGTGTGCACCGCTGGTGGAGAAGGGGCACCTCTGGCACAGGTGCATGTGTCCGGCCATCTTGCCCATACTGGATAGAAGAAGAGGATTATAGGCCCAGTGTTTTCCTGTAATTCTCTCCTCTTCCATCTCTGCTTTGCTCTCTAAGATCCCCTTGCCCCAGTAGTCTCTTCCTCTGTTGGCTTCCCTTCTCTAATGCCTCGTCCCTGTACTTGCCAATCACCCTGGATGCCTCCAGCTGCCTCCATGCAGAGATGGGAGAGACTAGGGCGGCTGCTAATGGCCACAGCATGAGACTTAATCAGTGCTAACAAGCAGCCTGGAAAGTGAGGTGATGCAGAAAAAACACCTGGAACAACACCTGGAATGGTATTTGCAACTGAGGAAGCAGCATGTCTGAGCTGTCTTCTCCAGGCAGGGCTCAGTCAAGAATAAGAGCAGCAAGGCGTAACTTCACACTCAGTATTTGTTAAAAAACTAAAGCTTCCCCCAGTGTAATGGTCCCCCAGGCTACTAAATAGGAGAGCAGAGGGCAGCCACCAAAGAGATGTCGCCAGTTCAAATCCAAAGCCAGCCCATTGGTGTCAGTTCTTTGTCTTTTGCTTCCAGTGCATGTTCTCCCCCAAAATGTTGACCCAGGTACCCTTCATTTGCCCTTAGGTGGCCTGGAAGGTGGATGTGGGCCAGACTATGGGGTGCAACCTGAGTTAACTTCACTATTTCAAAACTATACAGGGACAGAAGGATATTGGCTCCTTCTTCACACCATATGTAAAATTGGCCTTAAAATGAATCACAGGTCTAAATGTAAAAGCTAAATGTATTGAACTCTTAGAAGAAAACATAGACATTAAGTCTTTGTAGCCTTAATTTCAACATTTGTTCCTTAGATATGACACCAAAACTACAAGCAAAAACAAAAGATAAATTGGAATTCATTAAAGTTTAAATTACCTATGCTGCAAATGATACCATCAAGAAAGTGAAAAGACAGCACACAGAGTGGAAAAAATATTTGCAAGTCATATATCTGATAAGAGATTTGTTTCCAGAGTTTATAAAGAACACTTACAACAATAATAAAAGATAAATAACTCAATTTTTAAAAAGGCCAAAGGATCTAGATAGACGTTTTTCAAAGATACACAACTGGCTAATAAATACACAGAAAAGATGATCAGCATAATTAGTCATCTAGGAAATGTACACCAAAATCCAAACATAATACCACCTCATACCAACTTAGATGGCTGTGATCAAAAAATGGTCAGTAAATTTTGATGAGGTTGTGGAGCAATTTAAACCCTTATATGCTGCAAATGGAAATGGAAAATAGTGCAGCCACTTTGGGAGACAGTTGGGCAATTTCTCAAAATCTGACGCACAGGTAACATACGACATGGGAATTCACACTCAAAAATGAAAAGGTTCTTGCAAGAACTTGCACTTGAATGTTCACAGCAGTATGTTCATAATAGTCAAAAAGTAGGAAACCACCTAAATATCCCCAAACAAAATGTGATATATCCATGCAATGCAATAATTGACAATAAAAAGGAATGAAGTTCTGACCCATGCTACAATATGGGTGAACCTTGAAAACATCATGCTAAGTGAAAGAAGTCAGCCACAGAAAGATCACATACTATAGAATTCCACACATATGAAATGCTCAGAATAGACACATTTATAGAGACAGAAAGTAGGTTATGGTTGCCTGGAAATGACAACTTGGAGAAAATGGAGTCTGACTGCTAATGGTCATAGGGTTTCTTTTTGGGATAATGAAAATGTTCCAACGTTAGATTGTGATTTTAGTTGCACAGTCCTGTGAATAGACTAAAAGACCATGAAATGCACACTTGAATGGTACATTCAAACTGTACCAAACATACAATTCAAATTATATGGCTTGTGAATTACATTTCAATAAAGTTGTTTAAAGAAAAGAAATTAATGAAACTGATGTAACCTCATCTTAAAAGTGCACAGCCAACTTCAATGCAAGTTTTGCTTTTGTCTGGAGTCTCTCAGTTTGAAATACTGATGGTCTCACCTTGATTACATCTTCATCAGTGAAACTAAATATTTTTCACTCAAAGATTTGAGTTTTTACAATTTTTTATTTATTTTACATTCTGCCAACCCTAGGGCTAACATTAGTGAAATAAAGTGACAAGGAAATGCATTAAGATGCAAGTGGTTGCTAGATAACATTAAAAAAAAAAAAAAAAACAACCCAGGGCCACTATGAAGCCAGTAAGGGTGGAAACACTCTTACCTAGATAGAGCCCTCTGGGCCAAGAAGATGGGTGGGACCTGTGGCCCTTCACCTCACTCACAGGAGCAGGGAGACATCATGGTGCTTGTGGACCCCAGGCTCAGGTCTGGGGAGTTGCTCGGCCTGACAAAGGGACACCTGGAAGTCCAGAGAGCCTCTCTCATTACTACTGTTGACTCTGCAGCCTCTCTCCCAGTTTCACAAGAGCTTTGAGATTTTTCTCCTCCGTCTCAGCAAAGGCCTACAC
Source organism: Heterocephalus glaber (assembly GCF_000247695.1). The sequence goes on along the minus strand of NW_004624783.1, from coordinate 3,628,595 downwards.
CTCTTGATGCTGGTACAGCTCCCCAGCCCAGCTCTATCTTTCTCTTGCCATGACGGGAGGGCGTCTCACACTTTCATTCCTGTTAATGAGCTGGGAGGAGCCAGGGAAAAAGCAAGTGATAAAATTCACAGATGATACTAATTTGGAAGGCGCAAGAAACACAGGTTCTAAGAGGGAAAGCAAATATGCGGTGGAAGGAGAGGTTAGCAACCCAGGCCAATGTTAATGTATGGCAGCCTAGGACACAACGCACGTTCCTGAACATCGCTGGCAGTGGGAGAAGCCAGGTCCTTTAGTCTTGGGAGGCACAAGTATTGACTTGGGCTTGTGACAATGACCCACAGTAAATGGGAAGGGATTACGCCAAGGGAGAAGGCCATGTACCTAGGAGCAATATCTCTAGCCAGTCAAGCACAGCATGCTACTGTTCTAGCAAAGAACTTGCTCCTAGCATCAGGGAAGCAAAATCCTTTTTCAGAGCTCTTTGTATGTCTGCTGGCATTCTCCTGGGTGGCACTGCAGAACTAAGAACATAAAAATTTGTTGGGACATGAGGGTCCACACATATATACTCAGGTTTCTATGCCGTGATCCTGGGTCTGCTGAGCAGGGCAGGGCACAGGTCATCAACATCGACAGATCTCATAATGTGAAGAAAAGCTGACCAAGGCTGGTGTGGGGGTGGACTAAAGGGCAATCAAATGTGGCCAGGAGGACAGAAACAGAAAGCAGCAGGTTCACCTGGAAATCTGGAAAGCAGCACAGGTGCCAGACCAGGTGCTATGGACTGAATTGGGTCCCCTTTGAATCCATACCTCAGAGCCCTGACTCCTAATGTGATGGTACAGAAACCTTGTTGCCCTTTAGCTATCACTCCCTCATTGCCCCTGGGCCCTGGCAACCACTAGTCCACTTTCTATTTCGGCAGATTTGTCTGATATTTCACACAAAAGGAATCACACAATAGAGCATGTGAACGTTCATGACTGGCTTCTTCCACTTAGCATGTTTTCAGGCTCATCCATCTTGCAGAGTGCACCAGGACATCATTTCTTTTTATTAAGTATTATCCCATTAAGTTTAACATAGTTTTCATCCATCTCAATATTATAAATATAGCATATGTGAGTGCTTTTATAAACAATAATCAGATAAGTAAAGAGTTTTTGCCAGCACTTTTTTTTAATTGATACTACCTGAGATTTAACCACTAAGTGCCAGAGACCTCCTTTTCTACCATTGCTTAATTTTTGTTAACTCAATATTAAGTTGGTAAAAAAGTCAAATGCAAAGTTGGTAAATTACCCAATAGATTACTTCTTTTTTTATTAAATAAATTTATTGTCAAACACACATACAAAGAATTAAAACCACTCAAAGAAGAACAATGCAAGGGGAAAAAAAGGACTACTTCTGATAGTTACCCATTTCTAATTCCACAAGTACAAATACATCTAGAATTTCTAAGGATTCTTTCCTGACACTTCTAATATCACTTTTTCAAAAAGCAGGTTTGACAGTGTCTTTGACATGAATATTCACCTGCATTTCCAGACATCCTGAAAAACTTAATTTAAATGAGATCTTTGGGATAATAAAAACACCTTAACATTAAAATGTTTCAAGGGTGTCGAAGACTTTAAAGGCATATTGTTTTTATGTGACTTGTACTTTATCCTCCCTGAAATGAGAAATATTGATTGGTCTTTTTATGAACCCCATGTCCTAAATTCAAAACCCCAAAACAAATTCACTGTAAAAAATAATAAGTAATATCTTGTTTTATGGATATACTGTATTTTGTTTATCTATCAGTAGATATTTGGGTAGTTTCTACTTACTGACTATGAATAGCACTTCTGTAAATGCTAATGTACAAGTTTTTACATGGGCCCTATATTTTCATACTCAAAGGGGTAGAACTGCTGGGTCATATGCTGACTCCATGTTTGGCCTGCTGAGCTTCCAGACCGTTTTCTAGGGCAGCTTTTCCACGGACACTTCTCACCTGCAAAGTATGGGCTCTAATTTTGCCACATCTTTTCTAACAACTCATTATTACCTTTTTATCATAGCAATCTTAGTGAGAGTGAAGTGGCATCTTGTGTTGTGATTTAAATTTGCATTTTTCTAATGATTGGTGATGTTAAGCATCTTTTCTTGTGTGTATTTACCAATCATATATTTTTTGTGGAAAAATGTCTGTTCAGATCCTTTGCCCCTTTCCTATATGATTCTGATATGCCTGGTTGGAGAGTTTATTTAACTGTTCATTTCCATGACTAGTGATGAAAGACTTAACCTTGACCAAGAACTTGATAAGCAAGAGGGAGGCTAGGGCTTTGCTAAAGGCAAGTGTATTAGTTAGGAGCTTTTCAGCTTGAGATCACAGCAAACCTAATCCAACCACATAAATGAAAGGAAAAACACGTTTCTCATAACAGGAAGTCCAAGGGTGGAACAGTTCAATGGATTAATTCAGCAACTCAACAGTATCATAGAACAAGTCTTTTCCCATCTTTTACCTCCGCCATCTCCCATGTCTTAGTTTTGGTCCCCAGGCTTGTCACTCCATGATCACAACCTGACCACCAAAGCTCCAGGTCTTTACCTTCACGCCTCAACATCAAAGGCCACTGGGGCCTCAGTGTCCCTTTCTGTCTTTCCCAGAAGGACCCAGCAGACTTCCCATCCACTTCAGTGGCCAGAATTCTCACATACCCATTCCTAAGCCTATCAATGGCAAGAAAAGTGGAATTACTATAGTTGGTTTAGGTTAACCAGGGTTCACCCCTGGGTGGGGAAGGGGGCTAGTATCCCTGGAAAGACTTGTCTACCTTCTACTTGAACAAACTCAAGATCTGTCAGGAAAGAAAGTATTGACTTTTGGTAAGTCACAGTGAACATTATTATTACACTCTGAAGTGAGAGATTATGGAAAAAAGACCTGGAAGAGACTTGACCCTTTTATACCACCCTCTACAGATTTATAGAGATTTTTCTGAAGGACATTATAGACCGCCTGTAACCTTTTTAGTGCCTAGTAATCCTCACTCTAAGGACATTATTTATGTGGCTTTAAACTGTCCATAAAACAAAGGATTGGCTCAAGTTTCTGGGTCTGAAAGGCTGTCAGAGCCAAATGGATGGTATTGAAAGGATGGGAGGATTAAGTGGGTGAGGGAGGAATCCACGGAAGCCAGGACTTCTAGGTCCAGGTGATGGGAACATGGGGCAGTGAGTGGGCTGTCTGAAGGTCAAAAGGATCAGCAGTCCACTTGGGAGAACTGAGGGATAGGTAGGGGAATTATAAATAATTAGTGCTTTGGGACAACCTGAGATTGTGGCCAAAGTCATCCAGGAAAATGTGTGTAGAGTTCTAGAACTTTGATTTCCTCTTTTTTCATGGATGCTGCTTATTTTTAATCTTCTAGCAACAAGAAAAGGGCACATGATGAATGCAGGTGGCAAAGGCTGAGCTGGTAATATTTCATGGAGACCCACTCAGGGCTCTGTGTCTACATTATTGAGGAACACAGATTCAATGTAACAAATCGCTGCTGAACAGGGCCTGAAAGCTCCAGACCAACTGTTACTTTTCTCCAAATCTTTTTTTGCCTCAGAAGACCTTGGAAGCCAGAAGCCACCTGGACCTGGGAGTTTTATTTAGAAGGCCTGGGCTCCATGCCCTGCACCCTGATGGCCCACCTGGGGCCTGCCAAGTGGCTGCACCTGGGACACCCTCCCAAGACACAAGCAGTGGGTGCCCATCTCCATCTCACACTTCCTGGGAGGCAGGCGGAGCAAGGGACACAGTACAGGCAAGACAGATGTCTTGGTGCTGAGAGAATGTAAAAAAGAAAGTGGGGAATTTGTCTGACAGACCCCAGCGAGCAAAATTAGCATCAGCCACAGGCAGGAGGCTCTCCAGGCATTTTCCCTCTGCTTGAAACCTCAGTAATTTTGCAAAGAACAGACACTTTGAGCTACTGCACCCAGTACATGAGGGAAAGCAAACAGAAGAATGGAACTTTGATCATTATTCATTTAGCTCAGTCTTTCTCGAAGGCTTATACTGTCCAATATAGTATCCTACACTAGGGTAATGGAGGTAGTTGGAGTTAAACAGGGGTGCCCTAGAGATCTAGCATCAGGATTGGGCCTATGCAGAGAGGAACCATGCAGCCAGTAAGAGTCAGACTTCTGGAAAGGATAGGCCTGGGTTGCCATTTACTAGCTGTATGACTGTTGGCATGTTAACTTCTAAGCTTCAGTTTACCTGTCTGTAAAATGGCGATAATAAGAGTATCTAACTTATAGGATTATTACACCAGGAAGTAATGTATACAAAATGTTCAATAGAGTCGAAGTACCCCTCAATGTCAGTTACTGGCAGCTGTTTCACCAAGGGAATGGGAATGACTTTGCCATAGGGATAACTCTGGCCTGTTTAAATATATTCCCAACTCTTTTTATTGTAAAGTATCAGATACACAGTGAAATACCTGCAAATGTATGGCTCAGTGAATTATTGAATATTCAGTACACAAGTGAGGTAGTCCAACCTATTTAGGAGGCTAAAGCAGAAGGATCACTAGCTTACATATTTGAGCCTGGGCAACAGGCTGAAATGAGACCTCATTTCAAAACACACAAACAAAAAAAAATTAAATATGCCCATTAACCTCTTAGGCAAAGAAATGGAACATTAATAGGACCCTAGGAATCTCATTTGTGTCCCCTTCCCATCAAGAAACCACTGACCCTTAGAAAGGTAACCCCATCCAGTAATACTTCCTTACCTAATAGTTAATACTTAATAGTCTTACTGTGTAAGTGTCCAACTCTAACACTCTTAAGAAATGTACGTGGATAAGGGCTAGGAATTTAGCTCAGTGGTTTCACCACCTGCCTTCCAAGCACAAGGTCCTGAGTTCAATCCTTGGCACCAAAAAAAAAAAAAAAGAAGAAGAAGAAATGTATGTGGATAGAATTATGTAATATATACTCTTCAGTTTTTGACTTCTCAACATTGTAAGACTCATCCACGTTTAAGTGTGTAGCCATAATTCATTCATTTATATTATTGTATAATGTTCCATAGGCCTCAACCTATTTACCGTCTTTACTATGATGCACATTTGATTGCTTCCACTTTATAGCTATTGTGAATAATGTTACTGAACATTTTCTAGGTGCATACCTAGGAATGGTATTGCTGGATCATAATTTATATATTTATGATCTTTAATAAAAAATGCCAAATGGATTCCCAAATTGGTTGTACCAATTAATAGTCTTACTAGCATTGTAGTACAAGCTAGTTGCTTCAAATCCTTGTCATTGCTCAATATTATCCATCTTTTTGGTTTTTGCCATTCTGGAGGAAAAATGGTAGTGTCCTGTGATTTAATTTGCATTTCTGTAATTAGTACTGTTAACACCATTAAGTACATTTCATGTGTTTCTTGGTCACTTACTTACATTTTGTGAAGTGCCTACTTCAGCCTCTTGCCTATGTTTCTCTTGTCTTTCTCTTATTGATTTGTAGTTGCTTATATATTCAAGATATGAGAACTTTGTTGGCTAAATTTCACAATCATCTTCTCTTTTAAGGGGTCTTGATGGATAGAAACCTTGAAGTGATTCAGTGTATTAACTTTTCCTCTTACGGTGTTTTTTATATTTTTTAGAGAAATATTTCCTTGTAAATGAGGTCATGGTGCTAATCTATAGTATATTCTAGAAGTTCTAGTGCCTTCTCTCTTCTTTCCTTCTTTTCTCTCTCTTTCTTCCTTTCTTTCTTTCTTTCTTTCCTTCCTTCTATGGTGGTACTGGGGATTGAACCAGTGCCTTCTCACTGAGCTAAATTGCCAACTTTATTTTATTTTTTATTTTGAGACAGGGTCTCACTAAGTTAATGAGTTCCCCAGGCTGGCCATGAACTTTCAATCCTCCTGCCTCTGTCTACCAGAGTGTGTCCTGAAACTACCAGTGTGCAGCACTACGTCCCATAGTATTTTACTTGAGTATGGAGTGAGGTAGGATCTAGCTGATCTGGCATCATTATTTATTTTTTTGAAGATCATTCTCTCCCTTCTGACTTGTAATTTAAACTCTGACATAAATTAACCATCCAGATATGTATTGGTCTGCCTGTGGACTCTCTGTTCTGTTCCTCTAATCTGTTACATGTTGTACTTTTTAAATTATGATAACTTTTTCATAATTCTAGTAGAACAAGTCCTTCCCCCTACTACTTCTTCTAGAATGTCTTCACTATTTCTTTATTAAATTTCCTTTACATTCAGCTACTTTAAAACAAATTATTTCTTTTTCATCTTGAAAAGTTTTCTCATATTTTTTCTTTTCCCTTTTTCCCTTGCCCCTACCCCTCCCTCTGCCCCTGCACCTTTAGACCTTTTCTTCCTGTTACACAATATCAATTATACATTTTTTAAATTGCAATATCAAGATCTAGGAGACATTACCACAGATTTTACAGAATTTAAAAGGATA
>NW_004624783.1:3529984-3619421 GCF_000247695.1 Heterocephalus glaber | reverse complement strand
TGATTTCATTTTTCCCAGATCCTCTTTTGTTGCCAGTTCAGAGAGTCCAGGTGGTTGAGTATCAGACTGTTCCACCTCGTTTCCCTTTGGGGTTGCTGTAGGTGATCCAGAAGTCTGTTTTTGAGGCTTGTTTACATATCTTCTCATTTTCACGGTGGGGGGAGGGTGCTTCTGGCACCCGCGTGGCTCACCTTCTCTGCCCTAGGAGCTTGGGATGGCAGCGGGGGAGCTTCCTTCCGGGTGCTTGCACCAGCTCAGCTTCTCTGCCCTAGGACCTTGGGATGGCGGCAGGGGAGCTTCCTTCTTGGTGCTGGGACAGGCTCAGCTTCTCTGCCCTAGGAGCTTGGGATGGAAATGTTTTCAAGTTTATAGAAAAGTTTCAAGAATACTACAAATAAATATTTTTCCTGAACCATTTGAGAGCTGTCAACATCATGCCCATCACCCTAAATGCCCCAAGCAAAAATAGCCTCCTACATGACCAATACACCATCATCAAAATGGAAAAAACAAAAACCAAGAAACCATGGCCATTACTCTTCTAATCCTTATTCAAGCTGTGCTAATTATACCAATGATGTATTTTATAGCAAAAGGATCCAGTGTAGGCTTACATACTATATTTAGTTATTGTATCCTTTGTGTTTCCTTCAATTTGGACCAGTTCTCCTTGTTTTTCTTTTGTTTTCCTCTCAATTTTCATAATTTTGACACTTTGCTGTTTTGTAGTCATTCCTTCACTTAGGTGTGGCTGATGTTGCCTCGTGATTAGATTCACATTATACATTTTTTCTGGCAGGAATATCACAGAAACAATGCTGCCATGTTCTCACATCTGAATGTATCTTGATGTGATCCATTACTAGTAATTTTCATGTTAATTACTTGATTTAGGTGGTGTCTGCTAGGGTTCTTTGCTGTAAAATTACTGTTTACTTTCTAGTTTGGGGGGGTTTTTTTTGGTACCGGGGATCGAACTCGGGTCCTTGTGCTTGCACAGCAGGTGGCAAAACCACTGAGCTAAATCCCCAGCCCTGCTTTCTAGTTTTTAAGCTGTTGGGTTCTATGACTTGAGTGTGTCTCTCTAGGCTTCATGTATTGGAAACTTAGTACCCAGTGCAGTGATGTTGAGAGGTGCCAAACCTTTAAGACATGGGGCCTAGTGCAAGGTTGTTAGGTCATTTGGGGCATGGGCTTCAGATGGGTAGTTCTCTCATGGCATTCTGGTTAGTTCTTGTGCAAGTTGTTATAAAAGAGCAAGACTGGTCACTCTGCACTCTCTCTGGCTTTCTATTTTTCCATGTGATCACTCGTGAACATGCTTTAATCATGAGGCCATCTGTCACAAGGCCTTTGCCAGAGTTGGCATCATGCTGTTTGCACTTTCAGGCTCCAAATCAGTGAGCTAATTAAACCTCTTTTCTGCATAAGTTACCCAGCCTCAGGTATTTTGTTATAGCAACAGAAAAAAGACTAAAACAGGAGGTAATTTGAGAAACATTTTGCTTCTTACAAAACATTCTCCCCTAGTTTTAACATCTATTGATACTTCTTGGCTGAATTATTATGATTGTTGCCAAATAAAGATATCATAATTCTTTCATTCCTTTTACACTTTTAAAATTTGCATTCTATTCTTTCATGCTGTAAGAAAAGCTTTCCTATTTGTTTTTATGGACCCGTGGTATCCATATGAGCTCTTCCATGTTATTCAATAGGTTACTATCATTCTTTAGTTTGATGACTAAAACTGTCAGATTTGTTCCCATTTATGTTTCTCTTGCTTCAGCCTTGGGTTAGACATTTCCTCAACTATAGTTTCTTCTATGAGAGGATGGTACTTAGAAGCCAAGATCTGGGCATCTGGTGTGCCCCACTGCCCACTTTCCCATTGCTACTGCCACTCTTCTTCCCCTCCTGTCTCTCAGTGCATCTCCTCCTGTCACTCAGGCTCTGACACCACAGCTGGATGCCTTCCTCACTCTTGGTCACCATCACTCCCAACCCCTGCACAGAGGCCTGGATTGCTTGGTTCTGTCTAATGGCTTTTAGACTGAATTATTCAGGAAGGAAGAAAGGTAGAGTGAAAGGAAGGAACTCAGATATTTTCAGTTATTGCTAGGAACCTTTACTGGGAACACTCCTCATGGCTAATCAGAAAGTAGAAGCCATCAGAAAAGAATGACCTCATCCTCTCATAACCAAATCCTCCAGCTGTCTGTATCTGTATGCAGAAACCGGACCTTCTGCCACAGTGGACGAACCATTCCTATGCTATCTAAGGCTGAACACTGGCCTCTTGGCCTGCTTATGGATTTTCCACTGAATTTACCCTATTTTTCTGGTTATTCCCATCCAAAATGGCTGTATCTTCAACCTTAAAATGAAACAAACCTCCTAGAGGACCACTTCTCCTCCACCTACTTCCCTCTCTCCTGTTTCTAGTAAAACTTCTTCCTCACTCCTCTTCCCAATTCTCTCCTCTTCCCATTCAGAACAGCCTTTCATTGTAACTTGTCACCAACTGGTCAAGTGACCTTCATGTTGTTGAAGTCCCTACCTAAATCTGTCCTCGCCTTATTCAATCCAAAGCAGCATTTAAAACAGTTGGTCATTCCATTTCTTGAAACACTTTTCCCTTGATCTCCAAATGGCCTCAATTTGTTGCCCACTTTCATGGGCATTTGGTCTCGTTGCCCTTAGCTTGCTCCTCTCCCTCTTCTCCAGCCTGTTGATGTTGGAGAACCCAAAAGCTGCCTTTCTCCTTTCCACATTCACCCCCTTCCACATCCACCTTGAAATTGGGCACTCAAATCTTCCCTCCAGCCCAACATTTATCTAATGGCCTCTCAGCCCTATTTGGAATTGTAATTCATATGCTTAACTTCAACACAGGACATTGTTTCCTGCCCACACCACCCCCACATCCTGCTGGCATTACATGACTCTATCACAATAAATAGCACCATTTTACTAGTTGCTCAGGCAATTTGGGGGGTTTGTTCATTCATTTGACTCTTCTCTTTCCCTAATACTCCTATCTAATACAACAGTCAGTGTTGTCAGGTCTATTTTTGTCTATAGATCTCTGAAATCTGACTTCTCATTTTCTCCACTGTTATCACTGCAGTCCAAGTCCCCACTTCTTGCTTGGATCATTAATGCAATGGCATTCTAATAATCTCTCTGCTTCCACTTCACTCATACTGTGGCTACACTTTTAACAGAGCAGCCAGAAGTTTGCTTTTATAATCATAACTTAGAGTAATGAGTGGCTCAGCACAAAAACCCTCCAATAAGTTTGTAATCACACTCAGACTAAAACCCCAAAATTTATCATGGACAAAATAGTCCTCCCTGTTCTATCTCCTGTGTACCTCTGATCTTATCTCCCAACACTTTGTCTTTTTCATTCCATTTGAGCCATGCTGACCTTCTTACTGTTCCCCTAACACATCAAACTTGCTCCTGCCTCAGGACCTTTATGCTTACCATTCCCCTAGTCTGGAATGGACTTCTTCCAGATCTTCACATGGATGGTTCTATCATCATATTCAGGAACCTTCTCAGAGGTCTCCTTGTTACAGGTGGCTGTCTTTACCACCCAATCAAAAATAGCACTCCCTGAGTGCCTATTCTCCTTCCCTGAATTCTGTTCCTTTGCCTTTTAATATTTTGCAGAGTATTCATCACTATTTGACCTTATGTTTATGGTTCTTGCCCCCTAGAATACATCTGTGGAGTAAGGACCATGTTGTCTTTGTTCATCTGTATCCCTAATGCCTGGAACAGTGCCTGGTGTAAAGAAGCTATGGTGATTTGATAAATTAAGTTAGGAATGATTTTGGAAATATCAGTGGTTGGAAACCATTTCTCCCAGTTCCAAGTGAAGAAAGGCATGGAGAGGTAAGTAGAAGGAGCTGAAACCTCAAGCAATAAGCAAACTTTCCCATATGGGATGTGGAGAGTGTTTAGGAAAACTCTAGGCAACTTCTATGCTCCTTGTTATGGTTTTTATCTGGATGTTCCCCCTAAAGCCTTGTGTACTCAAAGGCAGGGCTTTTAGAGGTGGTGACTGAATCTTGGGGGCACTATAGCTAAATGTGATATTAGGAGGTAGGGTTTGGTTAGAATAGGCAGGTCATTGTGGGTGTAATCTTTAAAGGCATTTCTCCCTCCTTGACTCTTCCTTTCACTCTCTGCTTCCTAGTTGTCATAATATGAGCAGGTTTTCCTTTGCTATGCCCCCCTGCCATGCTGTCCTGCCTTGAAGCCAGCCAACTATGGGCTTAAACCTGTAAAACATGTGAGCCAAAATAAATCTCTCCTTTAAGTTTTGGGTGTTAGGTATTATGTCCCAGCAATAAGAAAAGATTTAAGACAGATTTTGGAATCAGGAGTGGGTCTGTTGATGTGACTATCTGACTATGTGGTTTCAGAGCCTTTGGAACTGATTTGAAGGAGGAGTTTGGAGAGTTTTAAAGATGCCACCTGGGGAAGCTGTTCTAGAGTGCTATAAGTTGTGCTTGATAAGAGATTCTGGTTGGAACTCAGCAGACTAGAATGCTAATAAGGCAGATGGCAAAGACCAGCCTCAGGTATCAGTTGTGAACAGTACTCCATTGGCAGCTGGACTCCAGACCACACGTGCTAGGCTCTGGCAGAAAATCTGTCTACATTTTGCTCACGTCCTGAGACTTTGTAAGAAACTGAGATAAGTTTGACAGACCAATTAATCTGGCAGAGGAAATATCAAGGCAGCCCAATGTTCAAGCTATTGCATGTATACTGCTTGCTGCTGTTAGCCAGGATTATGCTGAAAACCAGGACCAAAAAGCTCATTTGGAAAGCTTTTCAATTTTGCCAGAAAGAAAGGGCCTGCAAAGTTTTGACCAGGGAGAGCTTGTTGCTGAAAATAAGCATTAAGAAGAATCCAACTGCTTTACATCAAGACAATAGGAAGCTATCTTGACAGCATCTGGGAAACAGCAAGACCCTACATATGGCCTGCAAAAGTGAAAGACTTTGCTCTGAGAAGGGAGCCTGAAGGAAACCCAGCTCATTCAAAGCCATCAAGGAGTTTCCTGGATCTCATCCATCCAGGAACTAGGAGGCCTCTGCAGCAATGATACAAGGGGCCTGGTTACTGCTCAAGCCAGAGGCAGATGTGACATCCTCCACATGGTGCTGGTTTTTCAGGGATGCAGAATGCAAGAGCTGTGGGATGAAGGAGACTTCCACTCAGATTTCAGAAGGCCTGGAATGCCAGGCAGTGTATCTCTGAGAAAGCAATGTGTGATGCTGTGGAGTGTAGCCAAAAGAACAGTGGAGAAGTCCAGGAACGTGGAATATCTGCTGAGGAAAATTGCAAGACAAGAGGAAAACCATGAGAGCTGAGGCAGGTGGTGCCATAGGGGTGGGGCTGCCCAAGTCATTTGGAGTCCATACCTCACCATAACTTGCCCTGGTGCTCGACATAGAGCTACAGGATCCAGTGTTTGCCCTACTGGATTTGTTTTGCTTTAGTCCCATTCCTTTCCATCCCTCTATTTTTCCCTTTTGGAATGGGAATGTTTACTATCTGCCACTGTATATCAGCAGTATTTAATTTTCTTTTTTCTTTTTATAGGCTTACTGCTAAGAGTTTGCTTTGAATCTCAAAGGAGACTTTGGACTTGGACTTTTCAGCAGTGCTGGAAGTTAGGTCTTTTGCAACTCTTAGAGATGGACTAGAAGCATTTTGCATAAGGAAATGTGCAGGAGTCTTTTGGAGGTGAGGAGTGGAATATCAATTTATATCTGAATGGACCCCCCAAAGCCCTATGCACTTAAAAGCAGAGCTTTTGAAGGGTGATTGCATCAGGGGTGCTATAGCTAAATGTGCTTTGAGGAAACTGGGCCTGGTCAGAAGACATAGGTCACTGGGTGTATGACCTGGGAGGGTCATACTTCCCTGGATCCTCTCTTCACTCTACATTCTCCTGGCCACCATGATGTGAGCAGGTTTTCCTTTACTATGCCATGCCATCTTGCCTTAGAGCTGGTAACTATGGGTTGAAAATGTGAGGCAAAACAAACCTCTCTTCAACTTGTGGCTATGAGATATTATGTCCCAGCAATGAGAATGTGACCAAGACATTCCTGAAGCATCATGGTCCTAATGGAGACCCTTAAGCCCTCTTCTGCTTTTCCACAGTAGCTTCTTTTCCACTTCACATGCTGGGTCTGTCATTGGTACTTTCAAGTTCCCATGTTAAGCACCTAAGCATGAAGAGTAGGTGCTCTTTTATTTGGGGTTTGTGTTTAGTGTGGCTACTGCGAGGGCATTTTAAGAACACAGAGTTAACTCAAAATAACCCTAACAGTAGATTTGCTGACATTCTGTTCATTCTCTTGTTCTGCAGCCTGCCTTAAAATGGCAATGCCACTGCAAGTCTACATTCATAGTGTCTCTCATTACTTTGTGGTCCTGCCTCTGAGAATGGGGTGCATGTTACTCCAGGGAGATGCAAAGCCAAGTGAAAATCTGCAGGCTGGCTTTGCTTGCCTGCCTTGATGCTGAGGAGCTTGGCCTATGGCAATGAAATAAAGAATATGGCTTCAGTCCTCAAATCTACACACAGCAGAGAATAGGCAGTTGGCCCTCAACCTCAGTTTTATACAGACAGCATGGCTTTAAACTCATGCTATGGGCAATGACAAGGGCCAGTAGCAGCTTTGGCCAATGGGCAGACTTGAAAGGAAAGGGGACTGTGCAGATTCCCCAAATGTGGACCATTCAGGGCCCAAGTAGCTGGCTGCCTGCAAAGGCACAGCTGGAGTGGAGTGGTCCCCTGCAATCTGACCTCTGGCTTCCACATTTGTATGTAAAAGTCATTATGAAAATGTAGTTTACTTTAAAGGCAGGGTTCTATTCAAAGCACCCTCCCCTGAGAGAAGTGAAAATGACCACAGGCCAGTAGATCCCCCCAGGAGAGGTGGAGATTGTCTGGAAGGTGGGCAGAGTGGTGAGGGAAGCCAAGCTTTTGGGCTTGTCTGATTAGGTAAGGCCACTGTACACTTCACAAACTCACTGCGAGAGGTATGAAGCATGTCATTAAGCTATTTTCCATTTCCATTCAAACCCCAAACTTGGTTTGAGGGAGTTTCAGAGACTAAGCCAGTTTCAATTTCCAACTTCCTTAACTGAAAAGCATAATTTGGTGACCAGATTTTTGGAATCCAAAGTGGATTTAACACTGGGTTGCCCTCCAAGATACAAGGGTCTATTGCTGTAGCCTAGAGAAGACCATTGATATACCTGGAAGGGTAGGAAAATGGAAGACATTTTTGTAATGGATTAACCAGTGGTCAATTTGGACCATCCAGCTGAACTGAGTCAGTGTGGTTCTGGGCATGGGAGGCCCCCCTGAGAATTGTTGCCAACGGCATAAAAGGAAAACTGGAGGGAAAGATGGTATGCTGTTGATTTTCCTGGAGAAGCTTTCGCCACAGCTGGTTTTCCTGATGTGTACTCTGCTGTTCTCATCGTCAAAGGAACTCAAATCCTGGTGCTGCTGTTGTCTTCAGGGGAGCTCTGGTGTTCACCTTGAGTGTCACTTCCTGGCTCCAGTGCAGATCCCTCAGCCTGGTGGCAGATTCTTCACCCCACTGGTGCAGACTTTCTAGCTTTCACCACCGGGCTTTGGGCCTTTCTGGTGCAGATTCTGATATGGACTTGCATGAGACACTGCTGTGGGCTCTAGGCCTGCAGTTGGACTTGTGCAGGACACTGCCATGGGATCCAGGCCTTTGGCTGGATTCTTCAGGTCTCTAGCACATGGACAGATCTCTTGAACTCCTCTGCATTTGACTCTTTGGGTGAATATTATAAAATAATCCTATAAATTATGTGTCCTGTATTAAATCTATTCCCTTCCAAGCCCTGACTACAACAATCTTTGACTTGGAATTTTGCTTCCTCCTCTAAATTCCACGCTCTTGAAGGGCTCTTGAAGGCTGGACACACCACAGAACAGATAGTACAATGAAGTCACAGGTTTCCTTCATGTTCACTCAAACATCAGCTAGGAGGAAAACAGAATTAGGTACTTAATAATTTTTCTCCCAAATTCAGGATGAAGCAAGCTGGGACTCTGTAAAGTAATGGAATTGAAAGTTCCTGATGTTTTGGCCACAATTCCTAGCAAGGGGAACCATGTATGATGAGTGGGACGTCTGGCACTCTGAGCCAGAGGGAACATACCTACTTTATCTTTGGTGTTTTCAGTTCAATGTACTGAGACTGACAGTGGAGAGCTGAGGAGCAGCCTGAGCTGGGCTCTCCCAGCGAGAGCATCTGACGGCACCTCTTTGCTGAATAAGGGAGGTCTTCAAAGTTCCATCTCACCCAGCCTGAAAGTCACTACTACTCCCTTCTCCCTGGGCCATGGCCCATCTGGGGGTGTTGGTCAGATGGATAAAAGTCTGGCTCATCTAAATTGGGATCATTAAATGATTTTCCTATGATCATGGATTCAAATGGAATATCCCAAACACTACACCAACAGCCTTGACCAAGTGTTAGTGCTGCACTGTAAGGATGTTACGAGGGTCCCTCACCTCATCCTGCACTTCTATGTCATGCCTGCACCTCCAAAACAAGGGGTCAGGGCAAGGACAGTAAAACCTCAAACCCATACATTTTGTATTCTTTCAAGGGCCCAGAAGAGGCAAAAACCAAATGTCAATAATAAAATGTTTTAAAATAAATTGTGAACTTGTTAGCATATGTGTATTTTTTTGCTGGCTGGTATAGGTAATGGAGCTTTGGTGCTATGGTCATCTGTTGCTGGAGAGGTTCAGACTATGGATCTCAACTGCACAAACTGGCTGTATGTCAGACCAGAGACTGCCTGGCCACTGAGTAAATCCCTCAGGGCAATAATGGGCTGTTTTTAAATCTGATCAAGATTTTAAAAAATTATAGGAAAAGTACAATAAAAGGCACAGGGAAAAATACAAAATAATTAAATACAAATAGTTTTTCTTTTCAGAGAATTAAAAGTTCCATTCACCTGATTTATACATTAAGAACTTCAAACACAATTACTAATTTACTAAATACATACTAAAGGGTTAGGAGGCTGGAGCAGAAAGAAGTATCAAATATCACATTTTAATGAAAAGGACCAGAGCAAGCCTCTTACTGTGAGAATCCTAAGGGGAAGTGTCTTGCCTCAAAGTGCAGCAGCGGTACCAGAGTTAAGAGCCAAGGACTGGGCCACCAGGATAAGTACTTTTGAACTCCTACACTACCTACCTCTCAGGAGGCCTGAAGGGGAGAGTGGTAAGAAAAGTTTAAACATGCAGAAGAGCCTGGAGAAGGGGAGAAAGATGGCAGGAACACAAAAGAAGCAGCTATAGAAGAAAACTTGTGGGAGGAAGAAAGGAAGGGAGCAGCGAGGGCATATGAATAAGTATTAACTCGTTCATCCCAAATATCAGCCATTCATAGGAATATTAACTCAAAACAGGTGTCAATGTTCCAGTTCACTCGGCTTGACTCACACTATATTCCTGCTGCCCTTTCAATTTTCAACTGCTTTTTATTAATTTTCAAGAATATAATATATTGCTATCAAACATAATTGCACAATAGGTCTTGAACTCATTCCTCCAAATAGGAGAAACTTTGTAGTTTTAAATCTTCAAAATCAGTTCTTGTGGCTCATGGAAATATAACTTTTTGGCAAAGGTGACTAATGCTGTGGGCTGGACAATATCAAGCAGAGTCACACGTTTTCAACTGTTGAGCCAGGGAAGTTGAGGACATGTGGCTGCTATTCAGTTCTAAACCAGTGTTGCTTAAAACTGTGGGAAGGAATCTTGTTGGTTGCCCAACAGGCCACAAGTATTGGTGGATTAATTAATGAGGATTACTCAATAATTCTTTAAACAATTCCACGATGACAAGTTTTCAGGTATTGTTGAGTATGATAATGTCTGACCAGCTTTCAAGATTCTTTATTCTTCTTGGCTTCCTGAGCTAAACTACTGTGGTTCAAGGTGTGTTTTACTTCATGGAGAAATTGATTGGAACCTATCACTCCATGAACTTCATAATTACAACACTCTTTCCAAGCTGTTGACCGGACAGGATGGTGAGGCCATCAATAGGCTGGTTTGCAAAGGCACAGAAAAATGGATCATCTCATCCTTTGATTTCCCCCAAAGTGCTGTTTTTCCCCCTTGCACTCATTGTGTGTATCCAAATGATAAATTAATAGCTGCAAGAGAGATGACCTGACATACCAACCCAATCCTATGGATTTAATCACCTTTAAATTTCTGATTCTGTAGCACTGCATTTCTCTGCCAGCGACAAGACTGGCAGCCTGGGATATGCCAAGTTCTTGGCTCTAAACTACAAAACAAAACAGTATAGGAGGGAATTTGTGAGTTAGCAGATTTGCAAACACTATAACAAGTCACCGTGTAAACATTTGTTTTTGTGTACCTATTATTTCTCTCAGGCAGCTTACCTGGATGCCATCCTGACAGTGCCAAATTGTGCTGCTTGAGTTATCAATGATTTTTTCATTCACACTTAAATGAACTCTGCATATTTTGCACCATTAAGAAAAAAACCCACAAAAGAAAACCTAATAAAACTGAGACAACAACAACAACAACAACAACAAAACACTTCATTAAATACTAATTTCAGAGCAGCTCAGTAATTATGGAAGGAGGGTCTGCCATGTCACTCAGAATCACCATCAAGCCACAGGTGTGCTGCTATGTGTTCATGAAGATGTCATTCAGATGGAGCCAATCCAGGGACTCAAACTCAAGAGGCCAGCTCCATTTACATGGGTTGAGTGAAACTGTCTCATCACGTTTGTCCTGACTCTTAAGTCAGTTCCATGACACTTCCTGAGTCTGACCAAGTATGCTACACATTTTGAATCTGCGCCATAAGCCTAAGTTCTTTTATTAGTTCCTTAAGAAATACAGGTGTAGTAGGGAAGGTGACTTGGTAGGTCCCACAGCAGGACTGGGTCTGAACACAGACGTACTTTATTCCAGAGTGTGTTACTCTTAATCATTTTGCTAAAATCTCTCTGTAACAAAATAAAAAATGAAATAAAAATTCTGCACAACAAAAGATATTTAGATGACACTATAGAGCACTGGGATTTTCTTCTATTTCTTGGAAGAACTCTCATTCCCATTTAGCTTCCACCTCACTCAAATCCAAGGTTGAATCTCAGTCCTTGCAAAAAAAGGGAAAGTTACAGTTAGGATGCTTCAATGAAATTAGAAAGAAGTGAAGCTCAAGCGTTGGCTTTTTTTTTTTTTGTACTGGGGATCGAACTCTGGTCCTTGCACTTGCACAGCAGGTGGCGAAACCACTGAGCTAAATCCCCAGCCCCTCAAGTGTCGACTTTTAAAACATTTTTTTAGCATCTCAGGGTCAGAAGGTCTTACCCAAGGTTATCTAATTTGCTTCTTGCCCCAGGCAGGATGACTTAAGTCATCCCACAGAAAGGAAGTTTCATGCAATTTGTGAGCATTACTGAACTCCATCTACCTGAGGCACGCTCTAAGTGCCACTTGCCTGTCTCAGGCTCTGCTACATGTACTGGAGCGCTTTTTAGAGGAAAGATATGGCACAAATGCAAATTACTAACACCATAAATCAGCTCAATTCCCTTTCGCACCTACCCCAGCCAAAGGAATGTTCAGGGCCCCAAGCTACAATGCAAGTCAGTCTTTGTCAGAAAATATATTTATTATTGATAGTGAGTAAAGTTGTCAATATTCATGTTAGAGGCTGCATAAATCAAGGTTCCTTTTATATTTATAAAAATGTCTTATTTCATTTGTAATCATAAACATCATTCCAGTAAAAGAGGAACATTTTCTCTCCTTTTTGTCTTACTTGCATGACCACCATAATAAGTTAAAATGAAATAGCTCTTAGTCAAAGAAAAGGAAGAAAGAGGAAATGAGTAAGACACAGCCTAGGCAATTCCATACAGCACTTTTTCCTGGGGCTCTGTGTTTTTCTGCTCCTTCCTCTCCCTACTCCAATTAGCTCAGCCTCCCCACCTGCTCCCAGCTTTGTTAGAGGTGAAGCCACCAAAAGGTGGAGCCTGGTGTGAAAAGACACATCATATGGTCAGTAGAAGTGGAATAGAAAGTACAAAAAGGTGCAGAGCACTGCCCTTCTCTTTTATTTTTTCATAAATTGGGTTTACTGGAACAGAACAGTGTCCTTTGATGACTGATTCCTGATCTAGACCTTGGCTTCTCAAACTGTTGTTGATCAAAACATGATATGATTCTGTTGAATTCATTCTCTGGTGCTTCTCTTTAGTGGTCTTCTCTTTTTAAGTGCATTATCTTCTTACTCAGAAAAAAAGTGTTCCACTTCTGGATTAATGTTTTGCATGTTCTAAAGTTGATTTTATCCTCCCTTCTCCAGCATGCTCTGCAAGAGAAATAAAAAGCATCAGTTGTATTACCAGAAAGAGGGGTGGCAAGACAGGGGGAGATGGCAGTTAACTACTTAGAATGATTTAGATTGCTTTTCAAATATCAACTGCAAAAACATAAAACAAGGCATATGCTATAAGAACCTGTTTCTGAATTGCAGAGACCATCCCTATTTTCACTGTAGTTATTCTTATGGATGGAGGCTGGCAGATAGGAAGAATTCTTAACTATCAGGTTACAACTCTATAGCTGCTAGGCCAGGGGATATACTTTACTCTCGGAGATCTTTAAGAAGAAAAAACTGATCTTTATCCCTTTAGTTTTGAAAGTCCCCAGAAAAGGGTAGGCAAGGCCCAAGGCTGACTCTAGTTCACAGGTTCGTGCCTTCCTCTGCCCCTTACCTTCCAGCCACACTGGCATTCAAGCTCTAGGCTGAGCTCCTCTGGGCTCTCTGCACTCAGTTAATGGGAAACTAACACACACATCACAGGAAATTAAAGAATAATGCAGAGTAATAATTTGCTAATTTTTATTTATTTGCTAACTATAAATTAAAACTTAACTTTCTTAATAAATGCTCCTGTAAAAAAATTCAAAAGGAGCAAAAGCATATCTGAGAAAAAAGTAGCTTTTCCTTTCCCCTTTTTTTCCCAGTTTCTTGTGGATACATCCAGAAAAAGATAACAATTCAAAGGAGGGTAGTTCTGCCTAACACAGAGGATACATCTCTGTAGCTGGAACAATCAGGAAGGCTTCGCACATGAACTTTCAACACAGACAGAATGTAGGCAGAGGCCTGGGGAAAGGACAGGGGGGTGTAAAGATGGGAAGCAGAGGCAAAGGTTCAGAGGCAGGAATCAGCCCAAGTTCCAAAGGGCAAGGAGGGAGATAAGCCTAACAGAAAGAAAGAAAAGAAAAGGAAAGAAAGAAAGAAAGAAAGAAAGAAAGAAAGAAAGAAAGAAAGAAAGAAAGAAAGAAAGAAAGAAAGAAAGAACGAACTCACTCAGGATTTATGGAGAGAATGAGTGCACAAGAGGCCCAAAATGGATGTCAGGCAGAGATGCTTCCTGCTGGCCACTGGGAAAAAACAAAAAACAAAACAACAAAAAAAGTGGGAATGTGCTTTTAAATAGGAGAATGACATCTAGGAAGGTTAAATAAGAATGATATCCTTGGTACAATGGCTCCAACAGAGGAGTATGGAGGCAGGAAGATCAGGGAGGGACAGATTAGAAACCACAGGGAATACAGTGAGCCACAAAAAGAAATGGGATGAAAAAGAAAGTGAGACCCTTGGTACAGGTAGACCCTCGGACACAGGGAGAGCGTGTGGAAAGGTCATCTGGAGAACTAGGTGGTCAGTGGGAGAAGCCAGGAAAGAGAAAAAGAGAAAGACAACTTAAATTTTGAGTTTGTGCTTTAGACGATTTGGGGTGAGACATTCCACATGGAAATGCCTGATAAACTGTGGGTTTTGGAAGAGAATCCAAAGGTCTCTAGAGATGTAAAGTAAAAAATAAAGAAAAAAAAGACTGAAAAAGGGGCAGAAGACAGTGAAAGACAAACAGAACATGTTGGGCCATAAATACAAAAGGTGGACAAATTGTCCTACAGATTATTCTAATGTGTTCCTGATTATAGCTTTCTAGGTATTCAATTTATAGTGCATCAAAGAATAGATTTAAACACAGACAAACTAGCTAGAGACAGCACACCGAGAAGTAGAAAAAAAAGATGATTTAGTCAAACAGGAAATAAGTGACAAAAGTTAGATGTGTCCAGAGGAAACAGGAAAGACAGACCAGAAGTGGAAGGCTCTGTCTGGCTAGCGTGCTCTGTAGTACACATACCAGAATGTGAGGTCTCTCTAAAGCCCATCATCACAAGAGCTCTGTGTTGGTTGGGAAAATAAAATACCGAGCAGCTACCGTGCAAGACTCAGACACCTCCTGGCAATGTCACAATGTCATAGCATCTCATCTGTGCTCACCCCCTTGTGACTTGATCTAGGTGGAAGTTTCTGCAATTACACGGATGGATGCTCTGTAAGTTCCTGATGTATAGACCACCTCACCCTGACATTCTGTATTAAATTCAAAATGGAAGCCTGAAAAAAAACCAGACCTATACTGGGCCCATCTAAGGGTAGTTACTGAAGAAAGTGGTCTACTTATGAGTGATGCTGTTTGATCAGTGTGCATTTAGGGGTTACTGATTCACTACGTTCTTGAGCACATCAATGGGAACTTTAAGCTGGTGTCTGCCTGGTCAAGACTGCAAGATGTACCTCTTCCTATAATTTAAGGTCCTAAGGTTGTAAAGATAGCCATGTGACAATTTGCCTCTTTTCAAATGTTGTAAAATAATCGGCAGCTACTATCACATAATTAAAGCAGTATTTCAAGGGTTTTGGGAGAGCTTAGGAATTCTTTAGTCACTCTTTGCTCTAAATAGATAGGTACTTTTTCAGACAAATCATGTAATATTAACATGTTAGGCTCTCCTGCAGATAGTACAAGCTTGCCCTGGCCAGGATGGGGATTAGCGAGCCAGTTTCATGTAAAGACAGTACTAGAAAATATGTAGACAAATATAAAACACATAACCCTTCTAATCACATTCTCCATGTATCTTGCTACATGTATCAAAATCCAAATTCTCAAAGATAGTACAGAGGTTCATCGGACTTGTATGTGACTCCTTGGAGACCTAAGAAACCACAAGGAAGCTCCACAGCTGGTCTACAAGCTTGCTGTTGAACTGCACTGAGTTGTCACCAAAGGGTGGCAGAGGTGGTACAAAACTGCCTCACTGTTGTCAGAGACATTAACAAAGACAATGTCAAGTTGAGTTTTTAAAAAGATGAATAAATTGATAAGACATTCTGTTATAACTGCATCAGAGCTATGTAGTAAAACCTGCTCAGACCCAGTAGGGTCTTGGGTTCTACCTTATAGGTTCTCCCATAGTCTCTGGATTGGTTCTGTAAGTAGATGCTGCTGTTGGGCTGAATTTCAACACTGCATAAATTTAACACTGCAAAAATTAACATAGGAAATTCCCTGAAGAATGAGGGAGAAGCTTTGCAAGTTATAAAAATTGCTTCCTTCATTTAAGGAATTGCTAACACTTCAGGCATAGAAAGACATTCCTTGCTTTTGCTCAACATTCACATATTTGGGCCTGCAGAAACTCTTTGTAAACAACTAGGTAAATTATCAAAAGGAGAGAAGAGTTCAGGCATTCACATTACTCTTCCCAAATCTCTTTCTGGTTCCTGTCATTGAGGAACGACTGGCAACTCACACTGTCAAACATGGGCAGTATCCCTGGAGACTTGAGGTGATGTCATTTCCACTTATTAAAATGATTTTAACTGCTTTCCTCAAATATTTTTGTTACACAGTAACCTTGCCACCTGATTTCTGAATTCCAGTTTTCTTGCAGGGACTGACTGTCTTCACAAGGTACCAGCTACTGGATGTCTCAATATATTTAAGAGAAATTATGACAACCCGGGATTGCTATGAATCTTAACAAAGAGAATAGTTTTTCTTTTTTAAAGATATCACTTGGTGCTTCGCCCTGGATGATCTTACTCAGCATCTCCCCATGATTTCAAACCTAATCAGGCTGGCACAGATGCAGGAACATCTATACACACATAATGGGGAAACTAACACGAGAGAGTGTCCTGAGTTGGACATAGACCTAGTACTTAAGTTTTCGGTAAACAGGGTCAGGAAAAGTAGGGGATGGAAGAGAATGGAGCTGTGATGAAGAAAAAGAAAGGTGATCATAAGATAAGAGGGAAAAGTCATCTATAAATTCAATTTACGAGAAGCACAAAGCCAGGCTTGCCTGTGCACTGAGCATCACTCCTCACCTGAAAATCTGATTAGCTAACTTATTTTGTGTTCAGTGTCTGTCTGTTTGTTCTCCCAAGCTAGGTCTGTTTTTTGTTCTTCCTGCTTTGGAGGAAACACAAGTTAACTTTTGTCTGCTTGTATCTTGTTTTTATATCTCTATGGGAAATGCTCTATGTAATATTCAAATTAAGTTACAAGTAATTAACCATTTATACAACTTGACACAATAGCAGACAAAACACCATTACTGCAGTTCAAATTCTTGAAGGATGAGCACTAGAAAAGAAATACCTATTAAGAAAAATGAAAATCTATTACCATGGTAATATTTCTTCTATTAGCCTCAGATTAAAAAAAGAAAATGTCATAAAGCAAACTATTACTCTCAGAAAGTAGTTTAGAAAAGGATTTTTATGATGGAAGAGGCTGGGGTAACATATTTAAAGTCTGGAATTTAGTTTGCTTTCATGTGTCTCCAAATTCCAAGGGACACTCCCCAGAAAGGTGAGAAATCTATTATGAAAAACCCATGTGTCATTCTGTGTAGTGCAGCCCAGCTGGGAGATTAATAAATATCATTAGGTGATGATGATAAAGAAGGCTTCAAACACAATGCAAATATGCTCCAGAGGGTCTTCCCAGATTAACCTGGATTTATCTTTGTGCTCTTCAAAGGTAAGTGGCACATACATCAGAATCCGCTCCCTCAAAGCACAGCAGGGTGCCTGGAAACAGCAAAGCTGAGGGAGGGTCTGGTCACAACTGTGAGCTAGCCAGGGGACGCTAGCTCCCACCCAAGAACAGCAGAAATGGTTCCTCTCCCAGGACCCCTACAGTTTTAGTGGGAGTAAGAGGAGGGGAGAAGACGATTCCTTTCTCAGGGGCTCCTGTCTCTTCTCATGCCATCTTCCAGTGTGTTCTCAAGCCTGAGGATGCATTCCTAGGGTTGGTGTGATCAGACGTCTTGGATGGGTAGACAGTGATAACTCCTCATCTCCCACAAGAGGAACAACACAGACACAGCTGGACTTTTGAAAGGCTGAAGATCTCAGTGCAATCCCAGCCAATGGGCTCTACAGTTGTGCTTCTCAGAGTCTCCTGGGAAGTGTGGTGACAGTTTAGGTGTCCAGGTTCATCTCCAAACACATGAGGTGCACCCATATTCAGGATCTGATTTTACAGAAAAAGACCCTGGGTTTGGAATCTATAGCAGGTTCTGCCACATCTAGGAGTCACACTCTCTGGGTGCTAAATGTACAAAGGAAATCGCTGATGCTGGTTATATGATCTGTAAAGTGATTCCAGCTCCCACAGCCTGGTCTACTAAACCATTTCCATGTCATGCAGAGTCCAGATGAGACAATCATAAAATAGAACCCTGATTCTAAGCTCCTACTCTGTTTTCAGGTCCTCTTCATGCTCAAAATAATAAAGGAAATAAATATCTGAGCCTTGGTCAAACACAAACCCAAGTTATAGGGGAGATAAAACATACTGTTTTCTAAGAAGGATGACTGAAATTTGCCAGGGCAAATCCCTCCATATGTGCCAATATGTAAACCATGTATTGGAGAAGCCATTTATATCTTAGAAATGAGAAGACTGGGTGGGTGTGCCAGCCTTAGGATGGATTAATGTCACACTGGGATCTAGCCACATTTACCAAGGTCTTGACCCCATGCTCTTGAATGTAACTGGGTTACTATTTTCTAATATTCCTAAAGAGGTCGACAGGAAGCACAGATCCAAAAGGGGGGGGCGGGCGGTGATGGTTAACTCACAAGATGTCCTTAGTTTTGTCCTTCCTTGAGCTGGGCTGACTGCTTGGTTATTGACCCACTGCCTACTTACTGATTTAAATCTCTGCTATGGTTTATGAACTCCTCACTGCCCTACCATCAGATTTCAGGCCCCACAGTGCCTCTGGGCATCTCCTGGGCTAGCCCTTGCTTCTGGTCCTAGTGTGTCCTTGGTTCTTCTGATCCTGGCTTCCTGCTGCATCTGCCAAATTCCTTACCTCACATGGTTCAAACCTCATGGGGTAAGAGGCATCTCAGTACAGCATGAGCCGGGGCTGGCCAAGGTATTCTGCATTTTCTAATGTACTTTAATAGCCAGCAGTCTACATTCTGACAGGCAGCACTATGATAAATATTCTGCACTTTACTGATGTTGAGAAACTGAAGACTGTCTCTATCACTTCCCTGTTTATTCTGTGGTCTTGTCTTCTCCAGGCTGTCAGGAGTGTGAACTCAAGGGAAGGGTATGTCTCTGTGGGAGGCCCGGCAGCAGACAGACCAACCCCCAAGTGCAGCTTATCTTCCCGAGTTTAAGATTAACAGCAAATTCTAAGAGGCAAAGTCACACAAAGCTGGAGTTCTCAAAAGTAGGGACGCTGCTTGTATTAAAGGGGCCACCATCACTTGAGTGTGCCCATGAACACATATGCTTATGCCCTACCTCTTCCTCTTATCCAAAAGTAGAGTCAGTCCTAGAATAACACAGCTCCTAGAAGGCACTCATGGATCCCCTACTTCAAGCCCTCAAGTGAGCAGAAGTAAGACAGATCTGGAAGCTAACCCTCTCTATACCCTCTACTTGAGCACATTTTGGTTCACTAACTGACAAATATTACAGGTTTTCCTTGCTCCTTTCTTTCCATGGTCCCATGTAAGGCAAGTGTAGTGAGATGGAACAAGAACCAGGCTTTAAGGGTAAGAAGAAATAATTTAATCTTGGAGAGCTAAGAGAATTATGAGGCTAAACAGATATGAGAAAAAAGAGACACAGAAGTCTGTCAATTGCTGCTCTTCAGGTCTAAATGCTATATCTCAGATAGCTATCCAGTAGCTTTTAAGTCTTAGAAATGATAATTAAAGCAATTTAAAATCCCTTTATCCTAATGAAGAACGCATAACTTAATATACTGGAAATAACAGTCAAAATGTCCATGTCAACCCATGAGAAATTGTTTAAGAATAGCTGAAGATTGATGTGAATAAGCAGATGACTAAGAAGAAAGGAAAAGTAAAGCTAGGGAACATCCGGAAATTTTCCTACCAGTAAAATCTATTAGTCTCTACAACAGTGCCCAAGGGAACTTGTGAAAGCCCAGTCTTACAAGTCATTTAAAAGTGGAATGGATTTGGCTCCTGGAATTATTCCATGGGGGAAATGTTGTATATGTAGGAAATGGACAACAGGACCTAATGGGTTGTTGTCATGTCAACATGTCTGGCCTGTACTCTGGATCTAACAGAAAGTGTAAGGGAGGTAGCCCATCAGGAAATGCTACAATAGTGAAGATCACCCATACTGCCAACATCTCTCCTAACAAAGGGGCAGAATGGGGTCATGAGATTAGACAAACTTCACAAGGAGCAAAAGGTCAACCTAGTATCACAGGAAAAGTAGCTCAGTGGCACCTCGGTTCATGAACTTAATTCTTTTCATGATTCTGGTTGCAAATTGAACTGGATGAGAACTGAATCAAATTTTCCCATAAGGTCAACACTGAGCCTAATTATTGAATTTGATTCCGTTCTTGTTCAAAAACCAAGTACCACTTTATTCTAAAAAAAAAAAAAATTCTTTTTTGTTTTGATTTTATGGTAAGGTACATTTGGTCTAGTTGTTAAATTTACCATCATCACTTCCCTGGGTTTCAGTCCTCTCAACTGTAAAATGGTGACAATAAAACCATCTGTATTTACATTTCAAGTTGTCATAAAAAACAAGGGAATAGATGTGAAATGGCCTTGAAATGTTAAGTACTGCAGAA
This sequence comes from Heterocephalus glaber, assembly GCF_000247695.1. The sequence goes on along the minus strand of NW_004624783.1, from coordinate 3,599,288 downwards.
ATGTAAGTGGTGGTGTTTCTTGGTTCTTTCCTATTTCAATGCTACCCATCTTAGAATAAATGTTTTGTGAACTTTTATCTTTTTACTATTACCTTATAACTTCCTAGTAACTGAATATAATAGCTGTGAAAACAAAGGCATTTCAAACATACTAGCTGTAAATAATACTAAATGATATGGCAGACTGAGGAGTGAGAAAGAAGACAGAGGGTCTCTTTTGGAATTATTAATAATTTAATGCTTTTGAATGATCTACCTTGTTTCAGTATGAAATAATACAAATGAGGAAAGGGGAAAATAACATTTATTTAGTACTTTGTATAAATGTAATACTCACAATATTACCCCAATTCACAGGCAAGAAAAAAAAATCAAGTCTCAGGGTCACAGAACTAGTAAAAGACAGGGTTTGGATACAATCAGATCTGGCAGGTTGTAACTCTATTGCACCATGTGGCATATTTGCATTTGTCACATGGTAGTTTTGTTACATTCCATAAACATGTACCATTCATCTCATGGGACTAGGTGTAGACGATTCAACACAACCTAGGCAGGCAGGTTGGCGTCAATGCTCCAAATGCCTTTGCAGTTGTCCTTTCAGCAACGTTACACATTGTACTGTGGAAATAGGCAGGTATATGTGATACCAGTGTTGAAACATGCACTTTGTCACAGCCATTCTTTCTACTGACTACCCATTAGAGTAGTGAATAAGGTACTATTATCAAGTTAGAAAAGCTCATGAGTCAATCTGAAAGACCCAAGTGTTTCACACAGCATTGATACTCAAGGTTTGGGGCTTGTTAAGAGCATGCCAGAAGCTATTTTTGATAAATAAAATGTACTAACTTAACATTAGCAACATGGCACCTCCCAAAGACCTTTAAAGAAAAGAATCTTTGGCATATACTAAGAGTTATACAAGTGCTGCTATAAGCAAGAAACAGACCAAAGCTGCAAGCCACCAGGCTTTTAAAGACAACACAGGCTTTTAATCTTAAGGATATTTTTTTCACTAATGTTACTGCTGTTTTCCAGCTATCCAGACAATATCAACTCTCTCATCAGATATTTACTGAGAGTTAGAAATGTACAGTAAGTGGTATTATTATAACTATAGCAAACTGGACTACAGAAAGACATGCTGTGTAACTCAAACACTAGATTTAGTTGGGTTAGAAGGTCAACAGAAAGAACCATGGTTTCTAACAATTTCTGTTTCTCAGAACCACCTACATCCAACAGTTAAAGCAGTTAAATGAGGCAATTACGTGACTTATTAGAATTGTTAATTTGCTTTAAGGTTATCAATAGCTTTCTAAAGTACATAAATAAGAGAAAACACATGTCCCGTGAACATCATATTGTTCGGACATGAACAGTCAAAAGAAATACATGAAAGCAAGGGAAATTCTTTAAAAAATTCTATCTCTGGTTTCCTTTCCCTGCTCAACTGTGTAGTCTCTACAAAACTGGTAGAAGGACTGACTAGGAACCAAATGGTATAAGACTATCTACTGCTTATGATCCCAAAGCTGCCTGATACTTAATTTAGATCCTTCCTTTTTGCTGGTTTTGAATACTGGTTTAGGAGTATGAGGCAATGACCTTGGGGACACAATTATTAGCAGACAAAAGGTTCAGAGCAAATGATAAAGTATAATGTTTTTCTCTACAAGTAAATGAGTTGAAGAGAAGAAGAATCCACACACTCTTACAATGATCTGGATGAACATTAAGAAGTAACCAACTCATTACAGTAATTCTTGGTGAGGAGGACACTGAGTTTATAAAGCTTCTCTATACATACCAATCCTTACCCTGCCTCAGAGTACTGGGCTTTCTACTATTCTGGTGCCTAAGGTACCTCACATACCCACCTGTTTGGCATGATTAACACAGTGCATGTACTGGTTAGCCAGAGCAGAGCAGCTGAGGGTCTGGTGGGTGTTCTCACGGTAACACTGGAGGATTTTGGCCTGCAGATCAGCACAGACTGGATGATAATCATACCGCCTGAAAACAAAAACAGGGACTACTGAGACAAATGGTCTTCGTTCAGAATATAAATACCAAGAGAGAATATATAAAATGTTAAATAAAAGTGGTGCAAATCCAAGAAAACATTTAATGAAACAATTTTCTTCACATAGTAAAGAAACATATACAAATTTTTTCCCATGATTAAAATATACAGAGTAAATAAATTCTACGAAATTAGTTCCACTAACAGATACCACTATACGTTACTCTGAATACTATAACCTCCTCTCCTAAATGCAAACCCAAACCCTATGAATGGTGGCAGGCCTTCGCATCCTGGACCCCTAAGATAGAAATTTAGAGCCCTCACTTCTCTCTCCCATCCCCACATCTGGCAGATCACAATATTGGAGATGTCCACAGTCTGCCCCTCCACCTCTTTACTCACTAATTCTAAATTACTTTTGTCCTGCATTCAAGCTATAATCTCCAAACTGGTCTCCGTCTCTTGGTTTTTGCCCTCTATTCCTGTTCTACATGTCCGCCAGAGGATTCTTTCTACTATATAAATCCAAGCCAGTATCTTCCCCATACACTGCTGCAGCCTGTTCATATCACAGTCATGGTTAGCTCACACATTTCTCCTCACATCCATGTTCATGCTGCTCTGGACTTTGGGAATATTCTGCCCTCAAATCCACCCACGCCTAAATATCAAGAAAATTTCTACTCATCTTTCAATACTTAGCTTAAGTGTAATCTACTGCAATTTTCACTGGTTTTCCCTTCCCTGGTAGAGTCTATCATTCCTTTTAGGGTGATCTTCTGTTCCTTTATTAATATCCCTCATCACGCACACGACACTGACTACAGTAGAGACTAGTGCAATTTATTAGTCTATATTAATGAGAATGTATATTTCAAGAAGGATTGTGCCTTATTTTCTTTCTGACGTTGGCTATTAGATATGGATATCTCTTTAGAAGACATGCAATAAATCTGCTGAATGAATAAAATAGGTAAAAGGAAAACATAATAAAATTCCCTGTGTTAAATTTCGGTAATTATATTAAAAAATCTCAGATTTTAGATTACTCACAGTTAATATGCTATACTAAATGTAAATGTTTCCAAAAAGCTTATAATATACACTTGAAAAGTAATGACAAAATAATCAAAATGAATTATATATATGAAAATAAAAGATTCTTGTTAATGTAGTAGGGGAACTTGGATTATAAGGACTAAACAGGAAAGGAAAATACATAAAATTATCACTTTAAATCTAGGAATTCATATTTTTTCAAATTAGTTTTATTAACACAAAATGCTTCGAGACTTTCTTATCAGTTCTGTCTTGGAATTTTAAATTTGTTATTTCCATATAATCTTGAAATAGCATTATTTTAAATTTAATGGGTTCTAAAAAAAGAAACAAAACCCCAGAGAACACAGAGAATATTTCCCATCAATACGGAAACCCCTGGGTGACAATCTGTCTCATTACTTTTATCCAACATACTAAGCTAATATATATTTTGCTGGAATAGAAATGCAAACCATGTTACTGGTCCCCAAGGGAATATACTTTCTAATATGCTCTAAAGAAAGCAGACATGAGGAGGGGAAGGAATCCCTCAAATTTTACATAATATTACTTTTGCTTTTTCATTCATTACTTCATTGCTTTGTCAAATACCTAAGAACAGAATTTAAATCCAATCTCAGGAGTTTCAATTCTTTTAAAGATTTCAAAGTTAGATGTCTGTGAATGTTTCTGGACACAGACTTCCCTAATCCCCTATCATAAATATCAGCATGTAAACGGAGTCAGCTGTGCTTCCAAGAGCACAGGCACAGATACCACTGACTCACTATAGGAAGACCCACATCTGGATAAATGACCAATATACTACAACTAAGCATCAGATCAACTGAATGTAGCAAAGATATGACTAGTGACTTTAATAGTTTGTAGAAAAAGTTACATTCTATCCTAGTGTTGACAACTGACCTTATCTGCAATGTATCTTAGATTTAAAGGCGGGGGTGGGGGGTGGGGAGGATGAGAGAATGACTAGAACAACCCTCACCAAATCTACGGCCCTTCTCCAGTAACATACAAGAAGCAGACACAGTAAAGTGAGGATCTACACATATTAAAAAATATATATATATGTATATATATATATTTTTTTTTTCCTTCCTACAAAGACTATTTTGCAATGGGATAATCCATATAATAGCATGAACTCCTCAGAAAGGTAATGGAAGTTACATAGAAAGAGGTAATATAAGATGTAAAGAAAGAGGTAATGTAAGTCATATATAAGCATTTACCTTGAGCTGAGCTATTAGTCATGCAAGTTAAAGTACATGAGTTTTATATGATTTGAAATGTGTCAAAATATACTTTTATCACCACAAAGCAATATTACTACTTGCTTCCAGGGGCCTGATTTCCTGTCTGGTAGTCTGTTCTTGATATGTGTGTGTGTGTGTGTGTGTGTGTGTGCGCACAGCTATCATCTGAAAACCTTTTTGTACATATTTCAACCTGCATTGATGATTAGATGGAAGGGGAGGGGAAGAGCACTGGAAATCCACATAATTGTTTCCCAGTTCCTGGAGGAGACTCTGGTACATTTTTCTTGGATTAATCTGCAAGGGTAAAGCCCTGCCTCTGTATTGATCTACAATACTTGTTATGCTGTCCTAATGCACTCTTTTCACTTTGGGAAAATGCTAAATGAGATCACTGTCTAACATTAGAAGGCCATAAAGCACAAGCTGTGGCACCTTCCTTTCAGGAGAAGGATTTCAAAGACATTTCCAATATACATTATGGCAAACCCTCTGTATAATCAGAGTCAGCCATGGACTTTTATTGACTGCTTTCATTACTACTGATAGAAAAAAGCCACAATTAGACAAAAATAACAAAAGGTAGACTTTTAAGATACATAAGAAGGAAAATTAAATCTGAGTTGCAAATGACATTTAAACAATTTAATTTCATTATATGTAAGAAAATTCAACAAAGAAATGATAAATGACAATGAAAAGAACAAGACGAACTATAAATCTGGAGAATTTGGAACAATAATAAGATAAAATAATTATCAAAAACAACTTTTAGCCAAAAGCATCGGTAGAATAAAATCAACCTTTGAAAATACACATTTATCAAAAACAAAGAAAAAAATCCAGGTATAGTCATTTGAAATAACTGAGGAACCCACCCCATGTACATCTCTCTTTTATTTTCTTGTATTCTTAGATCCCTTCCTTATTTCTACGAGCACTAGCAGCTTCCATCAGCTTGACCCTTCCTACAATAGTACTTATGGCCAAGGAGGTTGGTGACAACATGTGAGGGCAGAAACAGAGTACCAAAGATTTGAACAAGAACAAAAAATCAAAAGAAGCACTCCTAGCAGGTATTCAGTAGCTGGCAAAACTTTTTTTTTTCCACTAATATTTACTGCTAATATTCACTTAAAAGGCACCTAAGAAAACATACTCAAGTATATTACACTGACAAGTCCACAGTAGAAGCTTTAGGAAAAGAAAGAAAAGTATAAATGAATACATTCAGGTTGTTTCTAATTTTCCAGTACTTCAAACAACCTACTGACGGACATAAATTATTACTGCCATTTTTGGCAATACTGCATTACTACTACTTTCTTGTAAGTTGAAATAATTGATCAAAGTGAAATGAAAACATTTTCGGTAAGGTGAATTACACAATATTCATAACTCTCCTCTTAAAACTCTATAAATACAGTTATACATAGCTATCTGTTTTACAGCTACTTGTTGATTTCACTGATGCCTCTTCTACTTTCATGTCTTAGAATCTTCAGAATCTTCTTTGAGTTTGAACTTTAAATTCTAAGGAAACTTAGCCATCTTTTTAGTTCTGCTAATAAAAATGGCAAGTATAATATAACTTCAGAGCAGAAAAATATGGAAATAGCTCTTCTCATAGCACTCTTCACTCAGAAGACAAAAGAAGTCATGTAATGACAATCACTTAGCTGCCACAATTCCAGAAGCTCTCGGGAATACAAAAGTCATTCACTATGTGTGCAGGCACACACAAAAAAGGAACCTCTCCCTGGATTTGGACCTTGAGAGAATACAACAGATACCATAATGAAATACTAGAAAGAGAGAGGAAAGAGAAAAGGATGAAGGGAAGGACAGAAAAACAACTGAAGTGAACCACTAGTGCTAAAATGAAAATTCTGATTTTTAATAGGGTCCAATAATACTTCTTGAGGTCAGGTCTCTTAAAGCCCTGTTTAACACATCAAAAGCAGGCACATGACACAGCTATGGAATCTTTAATTCCTATTGCACAATGTAAAAAAGCTCTTATTTTATTTTATACTAAACTGTTCATTAGATGTTAAGCCCAGTGGCCAGGATTTCTGCTTTTCTTTTAAAATGCAAAACTAAAGCTACTAGGCACACTGCCAATATTTAAAATGATGTAATAATTCACTTGTTTCTGTTAACATATATAATAAAGCTATTGGAAATGCAATATAAAGGAAGAAAGTATCTAAAATATATTTATCTTCTACTAAACTTTTACATTTTAATTCTACCTCATACTACAGTATATTAATATTAGCTTTCAGAATAAAATGTAAACAGCCTCTAACAATGTAAAACCTGAAAAACAACTCATTTTCAAGCTTTCCTGACATTCTTAATAACTGCTAATGATTTCATTAATGTTTCTATCTGAACTGTAATCAAATAATTATACGTCAGAAGCCAAATATCTCCAATAGGTGCCGGTTTTTTGCTTCCAAAAACATTTTACGATATGATTTCTTAAAAAAATAAAACTGAAAGCTTCAACTGCGTAGACACCTATTACTAACACGATGAATGTTAACTATTATGTTGTCTATCTTCACAACACAAAGAAAGTCAAAGGCCTTTATTGTCATGAAATAGGAATGCTGATCTCATCTACACCTGTTTAAGCACTTAGCTCAAGGGACTAGTCACCCATAACAAGTGCTGTACCACTCAAACAACAAACTCTACCTGGTTGATATAAAAGAAACAGCTCTGGCTAAATGTACAAATGAGTAGTCAGCCTTCTGTATCTGCAGACTCAACCAATCTCAGAAAGATATTTTTAAAATTTTGTCACACTGAACATATATAGACTTTTGTCTTGTTTTTATTCCCTAATAATATAGTATATAACTACTTACACCACATTTACATTAAGTCAGTATCATAAATAAGCTAGAAATGATTTAAATTATCTGGGAGGGTGTGTATAGGCTGTATGCAAATTCTAAGCCATTTTACATAAGGGACCTAAGTATCTGCAGATGTTAGTGTCCTCAAGGGTCCTGAAACCAATCACCCGTGAATACAGGAGAGGACTATACTATATATAGATTTCTATCCTGTAAACCCTTGACTTGAAAGGGCATTATCCATCTAAAAATACTTTAATATTTAATATTTTAATTTTAATCTGTTGGCTTTGGAAAAAGATGTCAGCACCACACTCAATAATCTGGATCCACATGAGAAAGGTGACCTATAAGGTGGGAGAGGAAAGCACAGTTATTCTTCCTCCAAATTTTAGGATCTTAAATAAAAGTCCTAAATCCAGGAAAATCCCAAAGAAAGGGCCTGTGGTCATCTATCCCACCTATAATGAGTAATACAGTCCTGGTCATAGCCATGTGCTCATTCACTGTTCACAGTGAAAGTGCCAATACACCAAAATGTAAGGTGAGTGGAAAACTTTCCAGTTTTGCAATGTATTTTTCTTTCTTATTCAGTAATATGGGGTACTTGGGGATGAGGGGGGGAGACAGGGGATATGAAGGAGGAGTGGAACTTAATAGCACCTGACCACATGACAGCTGCTATGGCAGGTGGTCAATGGAGAACAGTGTACTCTGGCACTATGAGACTTCCCGGGTACCTGTTTTCTTTTCCTGTAGAGGCAGCTCTTATTCCACCCTTCACAAGGAACCATCTTCGCATCTTGCCAGTAGCACCTACCTGGGTGGAGTCCTGTTGCCTGGGCTCACCCAGCATAAGTAAATAGCTGGACAGTTCTTGCATCCCATTGGGAGCCTAGAGTTAGAAAAGTGGGACCATTTTCTGCTGAGCCCCCAAAGAATGACGGCCCCCACTGTTTTGTTTTGTACATAATCTCTTCAAATCAGGTGGCACAGAAAGGCTACAGGCATCTTAATGTTAGCAAAAAAGAAAAAAAATTGTTACAAAAACTTTCTCCAAGTAATATTGCCTTCGACAAGAAATAAGTTATTCATTCAGGTGAAAAATATCTGTGAAGTCAGGCATCTGGTGTGAGGCAAAAAAACCACAAAACAATTAGCTGGCTAATTTTCATTTTCTACCACATCACGGTATTCTTGACTCTTTTTCGGCTATGCGCATTATGGTTTTTACTTCTAAATGGGAGATCAAATTTAATTCTTACTTACATAAAAGGTATTTGGAATAAGGTATAGTTTGGGGACCCAGAATACATTGATGTCAATATTAACTCAATCCATAAGTACCTGAAGTTAACTTCCAGATCACACCTTGTTTAGGACCAAGTACTCACGAGATGGTATTTTCTCAAGCTTCTGAAGTTTCCTCAGTCTGGCTGTGGAGGCTGTATTTAGAGGTATAAGCCATTACTCCTTCCCTTTCTTTCTTAAAAATACTTGGAAAATTGCTTAATAAGTGTCAAGCAATAATGCTGTAATAAAAATAGGTACTAGTGAGTAACAATAGTCCCTGAGAGATCACCAGTTTGTACAATGTATCCTGGATAGAAACATGGCATGAACTCGTGCCATGCACATAGTAGGAACAGAAGAAAATCATAGTCCACTGGATGTTTGGACAAGTATTCCCTGTGTCCTTTCAGAAGATCTGCAAGCAGTGGAATGAAGAAATATTTAAGCTACACATTCCATTTGAATCTCCAGAGAATATATCAATGTGTGGATGAGACCAAGTAATGTTACATACAAAATTGTTGCTATTTGAATATCTCAGTGATAGAATTAAGTTTCAGAGATATTTAAGGCTACACATTATTTTGAATCTCCAGAGGATATTTCAATGCGTGAATGAGACCAAGTAATGTTACATACAAAACTGTTGCTCTTTGGATATCTCAATAATAGAATATCTTAGTTTCAGGGCCAAGAGAAAAATTATTATTGAAGAAAAGAATGGCATTTATTTTCTCCTGGCTTTATAAAGTAACTGCTTAATTAGACATGTTAGAAAATCATAATCATATACAATGCATTGACCTCAGATTTCTTTTCTTTAAAGTTATATATCTATATAATATATTGAACTTACACTGACACAAATTCAAAGTTATTTTAATTCCAAGGCTTTGTGAGTTATTTCCACTCCCTCATGCTTCTACTTTAGAATGTTCATACAATTGGTTCAAGGAGAGACAATATGAAGGTTGGTTGACAATATGAAGGTTGGTTCGCTCATTCATTCATTCTTTTACGCACTCAGTCACATCTACAACAAATATGATTAAGCCACAATTAGTAAGCATTCATTACATGCCATCCACTGTGACAGGTGCTGAATAAGATGTGATCCTTGATGACAGCTAGCTCGTACTCTGGGGGAGGGTATGAGACAAAGGTGTACACTAGGTTGTATAACAAGAGCAAGAGGTAATAATGTTATAAACATGGCTCTAGGCAAATATAGGTCTGGTTTGGATATGAACAAATAAGAAGAAATCTATCATTAGTGAATGCAAAGTGAGGGCTGACTTCAAGATTCCCTTAAATCAATTGTCAAGCCAGCAGGAGATCTGCCCAGTATATCTAGACCTCTGAGACTCTGACCTTGGGTAATGAATATATCCATACCCTTGTGTCTGTAAGCCTTCTAATCACAACCCCTCACCCTGGGTTTTCCTTGGACAAAAGCTCAGGGTTTGTGTTCATGACAAGTGCTAACACAGGTCTGATTTGGAAAGGTGGGAGTAGCTGTGTGCAGTAATAACTTCTGAGTCAATCAGAGAATCCACAAGGAACTAATCAAAAGTCAAGTTTCATTCCTACCAGTAGTAAGAATGTAGAGGTATTCCAGTTGCAACTCTAGTTGCTAAGTCTTGGTACTCTGACGATATCATTTTCAACTGGTGTGAGCAGTGCTCTTCAGCTTTCATCGTTTATTCTAGTAGGAGGGCTTTTTGTAACCACTCTATTATTTTATTACTGATGTTGCCATGAAGAAGAAAACCAGATAATTTGATCCTGTATCAGTGCCCACATGTGGAGGTAGAAGGGAGATGGGGGGAACTGGGATCAGTTGGGAATGGTAGAAGAATTCTGTGAAGCAGAATAGTTTACCAGAACTAGAGTGGAATCCTGCAGAAGAAAGAGAACTCATGGGCTATATTGGTTCAGGTGGACAAAAACAGAGGCACTGACTGAAGCACCACCCACCTCATTGGAAAAGGACTCAGGAAAGAAGAGACTGTAACTTCTAAACTAGGAAACTAGCTTTCAAAGATAACTTTAGTTCCAAGTTCTTGAAGGGGCATTACTCTCTCCATCACTCATTCTTCCTAGAGCAAGTCCTCATGTTCAGAAAAAGGGGAACCTGAACTAGCCAACAACAGGTGTTCCCAAGAGAGCCGAAGAACAAGGCACTCGTCTTGGCAGAAGCACTAGTCTTCTGACAAAGGATATTTGCAATGAACCTAAGATCTGAGAAAATTTAATGAATACTAAACATAACCTCCAAGAGATAATCATTCCATATTTGGAAAAATATTTACTTCCATAGGTCTTATTATTGTATATTATGTTTTACCAACTATTAATGTAATAGCATAGAGTCACAGAATCTTCTTGTTGAGCAATATAAAAGCAGCATCCCAAGCAGACGTACAGTTGAGCACACACATTCATGCTATTTTTAGGTGCTTATAATTTTTGAAAAAGAATTACTCTTTGGGATGGTTTTTCATGCTTTTTTTCAGCTGAGGGAGACTTGAGTTGCCCACACAAAAAATACAGTTCAGTATCCCTACCTCTTTCCTGCTATGATTAAATTTAAGAGAATCCATTTAATACCAAGTCAAGAACAGCTTAATTTTTAAAAATTTAAAATTGTTACATATCTCAGTGAGGACTGTGACACATTCTAAAAAAACTAGGTTAAGATCAAAATTTAAGTCTATAGTGAAAGAGTGTGTTGTTACATTACTCTAGGTATATTCTTTCTTCCACTACATTTAAAAAGCAAGATTCAAATACCAGATATACACTGGAGAGAATGTGTCTGACTCCCTTAACTGAAAGAACTGCAAATATATTTATTTTAGTGACAAGTAAAGGAAAAAAGTTACTCATACTGATTTGCCCTTTAAGTGTCAGAGTGTTGAAAATGAGCAAAGGAAACAATAATTGGGAGGAGGGGTAGAGTGAAGCCTTCTGTCTTTCATTCCTTCTGATTGCTCCAAGGGGGAATGCTCAGGCATTATTCCTGGAGAAGGGAAATCCCCACGGACACAGGGCTGCCAGGCAGAGAGAATACTATGTGCACATCACAGTTGGGTATGGGGTGGTAAAGGATGTGTGGAACCAAAAGGGGAGGGAGATACTACATTCACCCCCTCAAGAACCTTATTATTATTATTTTTTTGGTACCGGGGATGGAGGTCACAGGTAACAGCAGACAACCTAAGGCATCAAGGAAACAGAATAGACAGTAAATGCTACAACAGGTCTGAGGGAGGAAGCAATCCTTTCTAGCTGAGGGTATCCTGGGAAATTCTTGGGAGGAGACAGGATCTGAAAAGACTAAATGAATAGGACTGTCAAAAGGTAGAAAGGCATTTGTGAGTCAAGGTGCAGGCTTTGGCAAATTCTGCATGTTTGGGGAACTCAGGCATAGTGGAGAGTTGAAAAAGGGAGAAGTAGCACTGAGAAGGAAGGGGTTGACATATGGAGCCTTCCAACAAGAGACGGCCACGCTCAGGTTCTATTCCAGATGATGGTAAGCCACAGGGCTTTCTCAAAAACAGAATGAATTTATAAGGATACCATCTTAGGAAACTAATCTGATGTGAATGAATCAGACGGATGGAAGTGGAGATGAACTGGCTAGATGGTTGATGGGAGAAATATCAGCTGTAAAGATGAAACAGGCTGACGAGAATTGGGAGGACATGGTAACTGGCAGGTCATGTAGGCACAGAAGAAAAAGGACCAGGAGAATTGCATAGTGCGTTAGGCCCTGAGGATTTAAAGACCAATAATGGTACACACCTGTAATCCTAGCTACTCAGAAAGCTAAGGCAAGAGGATTACAAGTTTAAGGTCAGCCTAGGCCACTATGCAAGACCCTGACTCAAATTTAAAAAGTAAGTAAAAAGAACCAAAAATATAGTTCCATATAAAGGCACTAGGTTCAATCCCCACTGCTACAAAAACTAAAGAACAAAATACTGATGGTGCTCAAGTAACGTCAGGAAGCCCAGGCAGAAATGACCTCACCCTTCAACTATCTAAAGTGTGCAGCTATAACTCAGCTTGAGGTCAGGATTACAATTACATTACAGGCCCTTGCAAGACATGTAGGGAGAAGACAGGAAAGAGAGATACGCCTTGGGGAACAGCTTCCAGAGTGACAAGGAAAGAAGACGAAATGTGGGCGAAACTGAGCACAAAGAGAAGCAGCAGAATAATCCAGTGCCAACTAGCTGGGGAGACCAGAGTTCCACAACAGAGGACAGTCAAAAAGAATGAAGTCTGATAAAAGACTTTGGGATGTGATTCCCAGCAATGTGGAGAAAGAATCTCAGTATAGTGTGAGAGGCAGAAACCAGACAGCAGGACACTGATAAAGAAGAAAACAGGCAGCCAAGAATGGAGGCAGTGGGATTAAGTCAGTGTATCCTTCATGCATACCAGACACTGTGGGAAATGAGGAAGAAGAAGACCAGGTGGCCCCATAAGAGCTGCTTTAAGGGCTCTATCTGGCAATGGCACGATATGAAAGGGAAGGATGAAATCTGGCCAGGGATGACTGGAAAGAATCTTAGATAAGATGATGGAATTTTAGTAGGCTCTGAAGGAATGGAAGGCTTAAGCAACAAGAGGTGGGAAAGACAGATATCCTGGAAAAACAAGTGAAGGAATGATGGGCAGTGAAGAGGAGACAGAGGGAATGTTGAGCTGGAGGCAATAACATCATTAATGGATTTTTTAAAATAAAAAATTTATATGGAAATTTACATACAGATTAAAAAGGCAAAACGCTTTCAGCAAGGACACATTTTATAAGCAGATAAAGGAATTCCTGTAAGGTGGAGTAAGGAGGGAAGGTGTGCTCAGATGTTGGGCAGCTGGGACATACTGTGTGAAAACAGGTGAGGTTTTTTAAGACTTTAAAAGAAAGACAAGGAAGTGTAGGGAGAAGGGTGTGGTTGAGGCTCAGGAAGGAAATCCACAGTAAAGAATATTGAAAAGTGAGGCTGGTGAGATGGGGGAGGAGTAGAAGGAAATGGTTTGCCGGGTGGGAAACCTCAAAGGCTAGGTGAGATAGGGATCCTTGAACAGAAGCCTGCTCCTGAGAAAAGCAGCAGCTCAGGGCCACAGAAACAGAGTGCTAGTTGGAAGGAGGCCACGATAGCACCTGAGCAGGCATAGGGGACAAGCTCAATACCGGCAAGGGGTTTCCTAGGCTCTTCCTGTCTCCCAAGTTGCCCTTCCACTGCAGCACATATTTTTATAAATAAATATGTCTAAAGCAGTGGTAGTGAACCTATGGCATGCATGTTATTTGTTTTTTTAATACAAAACATGTTGATGCATGAGTTGTTTTTTCTAAACTAAAACCTCAGTATTCAGGTTTAATTGCAGTATTGGCACTTTGTGATAAATAAGTGGGTTCTGGGTTGTAATTTGGGCCCTTGTCTTGAAAAGTTTTGCCATCACTGGTCTAAGGCATTACATTTGTGTATTTACTGACAGCCACTGCCTCACACTGTACTGTGAGGCCAGCATTACTCATTTAAGCTTCTTTCTTGTTTTTCAAAATTAATGATTGGCTAATGGTCAGTGAAAATGGACAAAGCTTGATATAAGTTATATTAAAAAAATAAGAGTTTATACTTATTCTGCATAAGCTCTTGACATATACAAGTTCAATTTAAAATCTATGGTATTTATATGCTGAAATGTATCTGAAAAGAATTCACATTTATAAACAGAAGTTGCTTCCAAGGAGGGGAATTAGACAGGTACTCAAAGAGTTAAGATTTATTTTGCATATGATAATTAAATTTTCTATCATGTGCACATATTGCTTATCAAGAAATGACTTGTTTAAAAGTGCAGAGGCATATTTTTTTTTTATGCCCTGAGAAATTGCTTTAAGAGTTTGCCTTCCTTCCAGATGCCTGGCCACCACAATTCTTAATTGTAAACCCATTTCCATAGGCTGTGTAGAACTAAGTAGAAAACTAACTAAAACTAATCCGGAGACAAAAGAAATCAAAATCTGTGTACAAACACTATACAAGGACAAAAATGTAAACTGGGAAAAATTCATAATGCCTCTATACGTATCAACGGTCAGCACCTTTTTCTGGCTTAATACCTTAGTAACCTTGTGAGAAAAAATGTCAAAGAAACTGCCAAATTACTGAAGTCATGGGTCAGGGCATTGGTAGTAAAGTATAATATGAAACTGAAACACCTAGAGGCCTTCTCCAACCATGAAATTCTTTCACGGTAGTCCCTTCTCTGCTTTTGTAATTGCTCTCTCTCCTTACCTACTTTTGTCTTTTAACTGTAAGTAATTACCAAAATTCAAATCTTTGCCCCTCTTGTTCTTCCACAGTTCCTGGTGGAGTTATTTTTCCTACTGCTTTCTGTGTGACCAAATTGGGCTCTAGTCTCTGCACCAGCAGCAGCTTTCTGAGCAGAGGCTTCACCGTGCTTCAGTTTTTCGATAAGACACACAGATACTAATTTTCCCATCTGAAGCCAGGGCTAGAGCTGATGATCCACTTAGAATGCTGGCACCTCTAAGGTCTCTACACTAAGCATCAACTGGATATGTTTAATTTATTATTTCTGTTATTTATTCAAGTAAGATTTTCTTTCTATTTTTCATCAATAGCAATATTAGCGCAGCATTTTGCACTAAAGTTTGGTTCTTTTGCTGTTAATACTTTTAATACATGAGTACACTGAGATTGTTAAGCTTTTCCTTGGAAATGCTTTTCATTTTCAATTCTTCCTCAGTTCCCTCTGACATTACCCTCTCAGCTACTACAACCTACACATTTTATTATTACTCGAGCCTCCAACAATCTTTCTGCCCTCAGCTGCCTCCTTGCATGCTCATCAACGTAAGTTCTACTCAATAGCTTGCAGAATCCAACCTTTCCAAGGAGTCAACCAGGATGCTCTCTTCTCCTACACCCCCCAAAGCTAATTTTACCTCCAAATATTTTTCCCATCCCTTGCCTCCTCAAAAGCTACAACTTGTGGTGTGAGGAAAAAAATACCACTGAAACTTCTACTAACCTCCTATTTACCTATTCTGGCCTCAAAGTGAAGCACAGATGGTGACATTTGCAAGGTTGTTTTCAAACTCAATCTAATATGAACTGGTACAACAGCCAAAGAGCACAACTACACATATTCCTATTGTCCATTTCCCAAGCCATGTTATAAAATTCTAAAATCATTCTCTGAATTGATTTTACTTTTCACTAGTGGGTAAGGGCACTACTTACAGCAATGAGAAGTTTCCATAGGTACTAAATTCAGTTCCAAAGGTTGGACAAGGCTTAAAAAATGCTCAGGCAACATAGTAATTTTGTACACAGTGCCTTGCATCCTTGAAACTCAAGAGCATTATAAATATTAACTTTTTATTTCCCCAAAGTCCCTGGAAATGAGAAGATGGCCTTTTTGTAGTTGAGAAATAGACAGATTTAAGGAAACCAGTACAGAGAAAGAACTTAGGAGGTGAACTGCTACTTAATGTTTCATTTCCAGTATTAAGCACAATTTACAACATGATCACACTAATAATTTTTGGCAGTACACTACAAATTCAAGTATTTGTCAATATTTTCTTAATATTCCATAAATTAAATATAAAACTTAGAAGAAAATATACCTTTAAACATTGTTTAGCTAATAAAAATGAAATATTTATACGGGCACACAAGCACACTGAACTACATGTCTCTGTATGGAATATCCCCACAATAACTCTATAATTTAAAAAATTTGTGTTTCCTCTTTCTATTCTGATTAACTATTTGGCACTGATGTCATAAGGAAGGCATTAAATTCAAACACATCACATAATCTCATCCCCTTGAGTTACACAAATGGATTTAAAGTATTTTTCAGATAGGCAAGATTCAGCAAATTGGCTTAACATCCTAGGCTGCTTTGAAATTTAAAATGAATAAGATCTAATATAAGGTATAGAAAACAGCAATCTACTACACCAATTTTCCAATGACTATGATCAGCCTTATACCTGAGTATTTTAGAGGTGGAATCTCAGTGATTCTCAAATAAAGGCACAATGATATATTACTGCAGGACCAAATAGTGCATTTCTCAATTCATGTCTGGATTGGATTCACCATGCTGAGCTCCATTAGTTTTACATCTCCCTAAGGGTTCCAATTCAGCAGTATTAATCTATGCCATTACACACAGCCCCATCTACAAATGTCTGCCTTATGAATGTCCCCTAACACAGCTTTCCAGTTGAGAGTTTCTGGAGAAAAATCACAAAACTAAGGAAACTGGAATCACTATAAATTCATAAATAGACACTAAATTCTGCTTATAATGTTACTGAATTTTCTTATCCCCCACATTATGATTATTCATGTTATCACCAACCTCCTCTGATCTCAGCTCTTTCTTCCCCTTTTTGCTCTTGGCTAATGACTTGAGCTCTTATTTCACTGAGAAAAATAGAAACCAAAGGAGAACTTCCTCCCCTTTCCACCATAAAACCTGGGTCTGCACCCATTTTCTCCTTTTCTATAGTTACTTTTGAGGAAGAGTATCTTTCATAAAGAAAAGCAATCCCTGCTTATGGATCAAATTCTTACATTTCCCTGCTCCCCTCTCCTCCCACCCCATCTAGCAGGATTTTCTCTCTTGGTATATCAACTTCTTTCTCTACTAGGACATTTTCACTGGCTCTCTACCATGTTCTAGAACAGTGCAACCCAGGAGAACTTTCTGAAATGATGGAAATGTTCTAATCTACCCTGTCCAACACAGCAGTCAGAGCTGTATGTGCCTACTGAACACCTAAAATATGACTAGTGCAACAAAGGAAACAGGTTTTAAATTTTACTTTAAATCTAAAGAGTCACATGGGGCTAGTGGAAACCACATTATTGAAAGCACATCCCTAACAAATTCTACCCTCACAATGGCTACCTCTACTTCCTTATCTATTCACTCTCTTTTAACCATACCAAAGCGGTTTTCACTCAACAATTCAGTGCTAAAGTCAGACTTCTAGGTGGCCTAATCCAGTGATTTTTTAGTAGGCACTTTATAGGCCTAATCACCGTGGACTTATTCCAATACAACAGTCCTCTTTTGAAAAGAAGGAAAACCTCTTTCCTGGCTTCAATAACAGGGTACTTTTCTGCTCTTTCTCCTAGCTCTTTAGCTTATCTTCTAACTGACCTCTAAATGTTGGAGTCCATAGGGTCATGGGCCTGGAGATCTTTCCCCTCTTTTCTCTATGTACTCTCTCCACAGGTATCTCAACCATTCTCATGGCTTTAAATGCTATCTGTGTGCTGGCAGCTATCAAATTTTTTTTCAATAAGTTTATTGGTACATTTTAGGTATACAATATGATGACATTCATCATTGGGAATTTGTACCTTTACATGATATATCTTGGTTCTTATTTTTCCCCATTCCCCTGCCCTTCCTACAACCCTTCCATCCCTCTTTATTTACAAAGACTTTGTTTCCATTTTTTCCTTTTCTCATATTTTTTTCTTTCCCTTCCTTCTTTTCCCCTACTCCCTCCACTTCCTCCTTCCCTTTAGACCTTTTCTTCCTGTTTCATATTATCTATTATACATTTTGATTCTTATTTACACTTTGTTTCTCACACCAGAGAAATTATTTGGTATTTACACATGTATGTCCTATTTATTTCACTTAAGAGTACGGTCTCAATGTTCATCCATTTAGCTATAAATGACTCTAGTTTCTCATTCTTTATGGCTGAGTAGTACTCCATTTTAGAAAAAAACCACATCTTCTTTACCCAGTCTCCAGATGATGGCAAATTCTGCTGTTTCCAAGTTTTGGCTATTACAAACTGTGCCACTATAAACATGGGTGCACATACATTGCTGTGGTATGATTCTTTTAATTCTTTTGCTAAGATATCCAGCAGGGGAATAGCTGGGTCAAATGGGACCTCTCTAGTCCTAGTTTTTTGAGGAATCTCCATACTGACTTCCACAGTGGATGCACCAGTCTGCACTCCCACCAACAGTGGAGAAGGGTTTCTTTCTCCACACAACTCCACCAACATTTGTTATTGGTTGATTTCTTGATAGCAGCCATTCTTTCTGGAAATAGAATCTCAGTGTTGTTTTCGTGGCAGCTATCAAATTTGTATCTCTAGCCCAGTCCTCTCATAAAGTGCTTCCTACTGCTATTTACACTACAGGTCTTATAGGTGCCACATCTTTGAAACTGAATTCAATTCTTTCCCTGACTTCAATTTGTTCTTTCTTCCCCATTTCAACAAATGGGCATCCCAAATCAAGGAGTCCTTCACATCCCACTTTCCCTCATTCCCAATTTCCAATCGACCATCAAGTCTTGTCAATTAAACATCTAGATGGATCTGGAAATCAACTCATTTGTCTCCACCTCTTATTCTACTCCAAACCACCATAACCACCTGCCTATTTTTTTAATAGTTCCCTCAGTTCCCCACCCTCATCTTTATTGCAATTCATTAACAAAGAGATAATTGGAGTGCTCTTTTAAATGACAAATTTGATCTTATAACTTCTAGGTTACCACTCTAGCCCTTCAAAGACTTTCCATTTTTCTTGGAATAAAATCCCAAAGTAATGATTATGTCCTATTAGGTCCTACAAGATGTCACCCCTACCTTAATCTCTCTAATACACTTTTCTACACTCTGTTTCCCTTCAGAATCCTGAAGTTAAGCTCTTTGTGTAGGTTCTTAACATATACTGGCTCCTTTATACTTCCCCTGGTGCCTACTATTTTAGCCCCAGATTTCAGCCTTATGAGAGGTTGCCTCTGAACACTCACAGATGATTCCCATGATACATGGTCTCATAGCACTTGATAGTACTTTTTATAATTACCATTGTTAAGTTATGTAGGTCATTTCTCCAATTAGACTACAAGTTCCAAGATGGCAGGAATCACATCTGTTTGCGTTACCACAGTATTCCCAGTGCCTGGCATAATGTCCACCAAACAGCAGAGGCTGCTCAGGCCTCTCCCCATCTGAAGCCACTGGGGGACCCTTCTCCACACGTCACTGCACAGTTTGCGTGGGTGAGGTGGGGAGTGGGAGGTGGACCTGTAATGAACAGTGGCCAAATTACACTGGAGAAACAAACATTTTTAACATCCAAACTGGAACTGGGAATGAGTTTCCCAATATAGTAGTATAACCAAAATTGGTTAGGTTCTGGAATAGTTGCTACTTATATTTTAGCCATTTCCTGTGATGGTTAAAACACAGGATCTGCCACATGGACTCTACCTTTCGCTAGTTAAAGAAGCTTAGGAAAGCTGCTTAATCTCTCTAAGGTGCAACTTTCCCATCAGTTACTATAATTTAAGATCGTTAGGAATATTAATTAGTAAGATAATATTCAAACTCAACACAATGCTGGGCATAGAGTAAGATTTTAATAAATGCTAGCTGGTAATATTATAATTTCAACTAATAATTTCCACAGGTTATTCTGGGACCCAATCTAATTAGTTCATCAACTTATTTCTGAAGAAAGGTGTGTGTCTACTTTCAAGCAGCCAACTTAAAAGCCAAGTTTTAAAATATAGTCTGTTTGAAGGATGGTGACTGTTTACATAATGGAAGGGGCCCATAGTGGCCAGGTGGTCTTGAAAGATAGTTGCTGTATGTATTTTTGATAAAAGATTAAAAAGCTGTATTCATGTTAAAATCAAACCTCCAGCATGTGGCACATAATTACCCTAAACCTATATACCTTTTCTTCCCTCAACTAAGTTCTCATGGGGAGCAACAGTCCTCCCTATGAACAAATGGAATTGTATTGGAAGTAATTACACTTGGCACAGATTTGCCCACTGCTGGTGGTACGGCTTCTACTTGTGACTAGGCAGTGAGGGGAACTCAAGGGAATTGATGGCAAACTGCTTTAATTTGCTTCCATACTAGCACAATCCTGTCTAAAATAAGTTGGGCATTTCAAGAATAATAAACTCCACACAGTTAAAGTTCTATTGCCATTAAACCAGTATTCAAGCAGGCCAGAGACTGGTTTTCAGTCTTTCAGTGAGTTTCTGTATCTTTAGGGTCATAAATGTTATTTTGTAAAGTCAAGCTGGCAGACCTCAGCAGGAGGCCTAGAAGTGCCAGTGTTAATTAAAATGCTGGGTATGATTTCAGTTGGTTCACACAATGAGGTCTGTCCTCTCCTCTACTCCACCTTGAAAAGCTTTAACCACTAAAGGTCATTCAGAAGCAATAGGGAGAAGTATGAAAGTACTAATGATGATTTCATTTCAGATGGTTTTAGATGGCTAGCCTATGACAGTATTGATTGTCAGGGCCCCATAGTTCAGTCCACAAGAAGGGATGGAGGAAGAGGAGAGACTGAAAGAATTCTCCTTTCTGTGACACATGTACCATGGCTGGATGCCAAGAAAACTCAGGTAAATGTTAAAGATGGGCTTCCCTGGGCTGGAATGAGTGGGTTTTATAAAGGCTGAATGAGAACCTGGGGCTAAACATATAATAAAACCATGATACTTGTGGATTGATTACTATTCAGAACTTAATTGCATATTGCTAAATGATTATGTAAAAAGCTTGTAAAACTGGGAACTTTGCTATATCACATCTTATGGTTAAGAGGTATATAATGGCTGTGGCTATATAGCAGGCCATAAAATAGCTTCTTTAGACTTATATGCCTAATTGGATTAACATAAATTGTCAAACTGGTTGACAATGGCCAGCCACTCCAGTTTGAGTTTGGGATGAACAACCCTGAAAGAGGAAGTTCTCAGGTGATGCTTGGAATTATGATTTCAGTTAAAGGTTTGGCTATCAAACTGAATATATTAATGAGCTGATTTTTATCACAATCACATATAAGGAAACAAAGCAACAGGGTTTTTATCAAAACTTTTCAACAGGATGATAAATGAATTATAACACTAATTTCTACCAAATACCATCAGATTCTACCACTAGAAAGCACCAACGCTTAGACTGAAGGAAGAAGTGCTTAGCAGATGGAGCTTTTCCTAATTCCAGTATTTAGGGTAGAGGTCACTTGACTAAGGTCTTATTTTCCCTACTTGTAAACTATGACTTCTCGCCATGAAGCTCTTTCTGAAATGTCCTAAAGGTCAATATCATCGCATGTATTAAATGCTAAGCACAGTGGGATGTTAATATATTCTCTTATGAAAAAGACTATGGCCATGAAGGTATGACTGGTCATGAAGGATGTTTTACCAACAGTTATTTCTATCCCGATTATCTTTTAAGGACCTGAAATGGTAGTCACAGCTTCACTGGTGCTCAGGTCTCATGAAATAAGTAAGAAGTAACAGGTTCTCCTATTAGGAGCCATATTAGGACAAGAGGTAGCAAAATAAAAGTCTTATTTTGAGCATTTCATTTCACCAAGCCTGCTGGTAGGAGAAAAGGTGAAAAGAGGACTGACAACAGATATTGATACTGTATTATACAGCCTTTCAGCCCTCCTTCCCTGCCCCTCCATCCCATATTTCCTATTTCTGGTTTAGGCACTATTAATTATGGGGTAAGCAGATACTTATATATGATTCTAAGGTACAAATAGGAAATATAAAGAAAAATGCCAACTCTCTTAGATTGTATCAGTGACAGACATCACTCATCAATCCTGACGCATTTTCAGGCAGAGCCTGTGTCTCAGAATCTTTCTCAACAAAATGCCCCAGGGAGCCACTACAACCAAGTGGAGCTGATGTCTGAAACAAAATTTATTCAGCTTCCCTTGCAAATAAGCTTTTCCTCAGTGTTTTAGCTTTGGCATCAGGTTGGCTCTCTTGGTTTTGCACTTTCCTATGGTCCTACAGTTAAGGCTGAGCATTTTGTGATGTTGAAATTCATGAGGTTTGGCTCTTTTCTAATAAGCACTTTCCCATACAAAACCAAGATTTCTAAGAGTAAGAAGGAGACCAAATAATGCTCCTTTCTGACTCATTCCACATCCCACGAAAAGGGAAGCAAAATAATGAAAAATCATCTGGGTTTAGCAGTCTATATCTGCTCTTCCTGGAAGAAAAGAACGGGGCTCTATTAATGTTTAAGTCTTTGTCTTAACTATGCCTATGTTTAAAGCAAGTTGGAGGTTCAGATTCACCCCTTTTAAAAGTATGTGTTTAAAAGAATGTTTCATGACAATCACTAGATAGCCTTCATGAGCATTTGAGGAGCTCCTTCTCCATACATCAACACCCTTGTTCATTTGGCTTCATATTTAATTGCACTCTCTCTCCAGAAAGCCCTTAATGATATCATCTCACATCCAGCCTTCATAATTTGGCTCCCCCAAATCAGAGATCAGAGCTTCCTGGGCACTGTCTTACTGCCAGGGTGGGCCAAATGTGATTCTCCCCAACTGCCACTGTGCTTCTTCTATGGCAGGGGCTTGCCTGACTGCTCCAAGCCATCTCAACAACAGAAGCCTTCCAAGCGGCAAGAGGCTATTAGGTGCAGCCTGCTTGGGCTAGGGCCACATTCTGCTCCCAGTAATAGCTGATGTATGCTTCTGTCCATATTCTTTCATTCTACTGCTTGTGAAAACACTGTCTCCCACACTTGCACAAAGGATCACCACAAAGAAAGTAACAAAAGATCAGAGAACAGCAAAACCTTGCTAGCATTTGACTAAATCAATGGCATATAAAAGTCTCAAAACAATTTGAAATATTAAACTGGAGGTAGGTTCAATTATGACTAAAATGGCAGAGGGACACAAGGCAGAGAGACACAAAAAGTATCTCTGTCTACACCTGGAACCCAAAAGAAAAGTGGCAATTTCTTTACATATACACGCTTATCCCTCACCCAACAACCAGCTCTAAACAAATGCTGGTTGGAGAAAGCAGCTTTATGGAGGGCAGTAATTTTCTAAGGGTCCTGGCTTTTAAAATTATTTTTGGCATTGCTCATAATGTATGTGTCCATGAGAAACAGAGCCTTTGCTCACAATTACATTTGCTTAGAGGAAAAGACAGCTGCCATTCCACATATTAAGACACAAGAACTAGTGAGACCAAACAAAGATTTCAAGGAGAAGGAAAGTTTTTAGCCTATCAAAGACACTCCACTATACTACAGCGTATTGAGACAAAAAAAAAAAAAATAGGCAGTGACTATTCTCCTTGGGGACAAAAGTCCTATTGAGCAAGAATAGGTGCCATTTTCTAGAAGAGCCACTTACTATAGCTATTCAGAAGCCAGAATCTCAGACTCCTTTCACCTCTGGGGTTTGTGTGGAAAAGTGAGTCACACGTGTCCTCAGGCAAAGCCAACAGGTAATGACTCCACCACTGTCACCTGGGGATAACTGGACCATTCTGCCCACTAGTTAATGATTCTCTTAGATGATTAGCATCACACTCCTGGCTGCTGTTATGGGGAAACCTTTGGAGACACTTGCTAACCCAAGGGCAAGCTAGTCACCCATTCCTTGGAGAGGACACAGTATTGCTTAGAGGCTCTAGTCCATTCCTAGTACTGAAGACAGCAAGAACGGGTAATGAGCCTAATTAGAGTTAGTTATTATATGCTGTAGTTACAACTGCATCTAATGACATTGCTGCCAGCAGTAATGCTTTAATATGATATCTTCTTCATGTGGGAACCTTTTCATAAATCAAAGCAAAAGCCAATACCCAACAGTTACTTGTACAGCTTGCCTGACAATAAAAGTTAACACTGAACCTTTGCTGTTATCAATCTTCATAAATGTGTCCATGATGTGGCAAGACAGCTCACATTACAGTGGGGCTGCTGCTAATGTGTGCACAGTAGTGACCCACTGGGTCAATGGGACTTGACAATCAGTACAGTTTTAATTGAGCCAAAAAAGGAATGGCTCACTTAGCATTTTCTTAAAGTACACAGGAGTTTTCTCCTCTATCCATTGGTCCCATCAGTACCTTGCTAAGAAAATGCCTATAATCAAATTTAATTCAGATTCATTCTGCAGGCAATAGAGACCTCACAGGGAAGGTAGACTTGTTATACAGTGTTTAATTGGCATTCTTGGTAGAGTTACCCGACTTGAAGATATCATGTGTTTTCAGGTTCAACTGGTAAATGTTAATGAGATGCACTTTGGTTTTGTAAAAAATATATATGTATGCTGTCTACATCAACAGAAGTGAATAACAAAAGCCAAAAAGTTTTCAAGTACCAAGAATCTTTTCCTTGACAAAAATTCACACTATACAGAAATCTAAAATGAAGGAATTTCTAATCAATGACAGACCTTAATCTAATAAATAATCCTCCATCATACATTGAATTTTGTTACAGTACTACTGTACTCTACTGATACTGTCAAGAGGAAAGCCCCGCTTCTATGGAGCATATATTGCCGATGAACTCTGGCAATTAGATAGTGTCCAACAAAAATCAACCCTGTATTAGTGGCCTGTAATAAAGGCCATCAACAGCTAGATAAATCACACCATTAGGCTGGAAAGAAATAGCAACATAGCCACAGGCCTGTAGTTTGCTGAATGCATCTAATTTCAACATGTATTTCCCAAGTGCAGTATGCGTGCAAGTTTCAAGGGAAAATCTATAAGCATAATAAAATTCTTTCCCTCAAGAAGTTTTAAGGCGAGGTGTGGTGGTGCAAGCTCATAATCCCAGCACTTGGGAGGCTGAGACAGGAGGATCACTGTGAGTGCAAGGCTAGCCTGGAAAATACTACATCCCTGTCTCAAAACACACACATATGCACACCCACAAATTAAGAGTATAGAGTAGATTAAAAACCTGGGTGCTCTGCAGTCAGACCACTTTGATGTCAATTTTGTTCCTGCTACATATTGGCTGGTACATAGCGAGACCCTGTCTCAAACAAACCAAACCAAACCACAGACAGACACAGACACACACAGACAGACAGACAGAAACACACACACACTCACACACACACACCAAAAAAAAGCCTCAGATGATCTGGGAATGACATAACACTGCAACATACACTGCAACTAGATGTATGACCACGACAATGGGTTCTTCAAGCTCTCCAGTCTGGTAATTTTACTTCAGAATAAAAATACTGGGAGCCTAAACTGAGGAACATGACAGTTTTGAGTTCAGTTCAGTTTAGTAAACAATAATATTGATATTAATTGGGCTCTTATCAGAGTGCAACTGCACTGTAGAGGTACAACTCATGCCTCATAGGGCTCACCCTGGGGAACAGAGATGGGAACAGGCAACTGTGATACAAAATAGGCTGTAAGAAATGCTTCAGGGCTGAAGATGTGGCTGAAGGGCAGAGCACTTGCCTAGCACATGCAAGGTCCTGGATTCAATGCCCAAGTACTGCTGGAGTTATACAAACATAGAGATAACAATTAATTGTGGTGTGAAAGAAAGAGAAAAAGAAAGGTAAATAAATAAATGGAGGCATTGAAAAAGATTCCGCAGGGAAAACAAATTAACATACGAGAGGTCTTGATAAATGGAGGAGTTCATCGTGAGGAAAAACAGAAAGAAAGGTATCCTAGGTTATGTATGGAAAACATGAACAAAAGCAAGATGGGGCAGGCAGCATGTGTTCTTTTTAATGAATGAGCACTAAAGTGCAGGAAGAAGGTGTCAAAGGTTATTTTGATATGGTGGCTTAATATTGTAAGTTTTGGATGTTTATCCCAACTTCTATATTATGATTTATTAGATACTGTCAATTATTCAGCTTTGAAGCAGAAACTTATTTTGCTTTTAATCATATAGATTGGACTGATGGATGAGTATCTTGTGACTGTAAGACAAGCTGTTTTAAAAAAAACTATAATCATTTGCCACTACTTATCACTGCAAATCAGGATTAACACAACAGTGTAATCAAGTAAATAAATTTGGATGCTGAGGCTGAAATAAGACAAAAGCTGTCATCCTTAGCCCCTAATTATTAAATGCTGTATTCATGAAAATAAGCTTCATTGTTTTCTATAATAAGCAAAGGTTGTAAATAGCTCAAAAACCATAGTTATACTAATAAAATTGTTTATAATCAGTTGTTAGTATTAGAGGTCTACACAAGATTTCATCTGAAAATAGGATCCTACTAACTGCCAATTAAAAATGTTTAAAAACTACAGGATGGGCTAGGAGATAGGGAGGGAGTTCTTTCTGAGGCTTCTGCAGTTCTTTATTGTAGGAATATACCTATTCCGGTGACTAGGTTAGTAAAGCCTTCTAAATCCAGAATGTGGTTTTAACACACACATGCAAATATAATCACACATACACAACTTCACTGTCGTTTCTCTTTTTGCTTCTTCACTGTCCCCAACCTCCATTCTTAGTTGTAAACAAATGGGCTAAACAGACTTTTAAGGACTAACCTAGACACTTAATCACAAGTGTCATTTTTATTTCTGGGAAAAAATATGGTCCAAGTGCCAAGCAACTGACTTTAAGACAAATTTTAAGAAGAATCTTCTTGTTCATTAATGACCACCAACCCATCATTGCCCACAATCTCAAATAAATAGGTATTAGGTGTAAATTAGGTATAAACAAGGTATTAGGTGAGAACTACACCTTGAACTAATAATAGCATTTATCTGAGCACAGTATTTCAGATGCATTTTAAACTACATTATGTAGTTCTTATTCTACATGCTAAAATATAATTAGTTTTGAGTAGTATTGCTAACTGTTGGTTAATGATTTGACAGAAAACATTTGTCTTTAAATACAAACTTTTAGTGGCATAGTATATTTTCAATTGCAATTTTATTATATCCAGGAATTGTCCTCTGGGGAAATATACATTAGATTAGATATGATGGGCATCAATTAAAAGCACAAAATTCGCTTAATAGAAACTTGAACTATTGATGAAAATAATAATTAGCTAACTACTGACTGCTTAAGATGTGCAAAGAACATGAATCGACCTCACATAATTCTTGGATGACATCCCTATTACTAACATCATTTTAATAGATGTAGAGAACTACATCATATAGTGGGGGGGATAAGCAGTAGCTTGCTAGAGTAAGTCCACTGCGTTATATGAAATATAGCTGTATAAGTATTATATCCAATAAAAAAATTTGCACATGTGGATATTCATTATATCATTATAATTATATTGACATTACAGAATAAAAAAACTAAGAGAAGTCTTGATAAGTTAAAAAGAAAAATTCAGGAAGACCAACAACCACAAACACGAACCAATGAGCGTATTTTTTGGTAGTTGCTACCGCTACTATTAACTTTCCCTTTTTCTTAAATCTACTTCCTAGATACTCCATCATACAAATGGGAAATTTTATGGCACTAAGTACAAATAGATGTATCATTAATAAGAATGGAGCAGCCTTTCTCCAAAAGCTTAGCACTCAAATCTTTTAAAGATCTCAGCCTTAATGCACTCTCTGGAGCAACAATCTTATTTTCTCTGCATCATCAAGTTCTGAGAATGTATTTTTCATTCGTCTTGTCGTCAGAAAAGGTGAAGATGTGTATACATTTTGGTTTTCAATTCTCCTATTAAATCAGCTTCTCAGTGCTTTAGTTTCCAAATGCTCAAAAAGAGGTATGGATTGACATTTCTGCCAAAGGACAATTTTTTTGCCCTGTAGTTTTTCCTAGAGTTAATGGAAAAAGTTCTACCACTAATCTTTTCAATTCACCTCTAGGGAATTACAAACTAGCAGCAAAAACTGTAAAGGCTGTGCCAAAATGCAGTACTTTTAAATTACATGAGTCAAGAAAGCCTCAAATTTTCATAAAACAGGCTTCCTTTAAAAAAATAATGAACAAGCAAATAAATAAATAAATAGTCTTGGAAAGCTGGATTTGGAATCACACTGTTATACAATATGTAAGGTTAAATAAACTGGGCTTTGACAATTCCATCCCTACTAGATTCTTTAAGAAACTGACCCTGTATAAGGTTGGGTACCTAATAACTGTCTAGGTTTCACCTATATTATTTCATTAACTCCTGCAATAACCCAATGAGGTATTATACATATATACATTTCCTACACAGCAAAAAGAAGCTCCAGTGGTTAAGTAGCCTAATGCTACAGAGTTGGAAGGGTGGGTTTTAATTCAAACTCCATCAATGTTATAGAATGAAAATACATACTAGTTCCTAAGGGTTTAACTACAAGTTTGTTTCACTGCAGTGTTTTGGGTTTTTTTTGGTACCAGGGATGGAACTGGGGACCTTGCGCTTGGCAAAGCAGGCGGTGGAACCACTGAGCTAAATCCCCAGCCCCACCCTTTGGTTTTTAACCATTAAAAAAATCACTTGAAACAACTTTAATATCTTTTAGTAGGGGAAAGGTTCAATATACTATGGGAGACCAATGCCAGGGGATATTATACAGCTATTTTAAAAAATGAGTTGGATTTATATGTACTAACCAGGTAGGATGTATCTATAATAAATATAAGTTAAAATATATGTGGTATAACACCATATTTTATATGAAATAATATAAAACCTAGGTTCATTAACATTTCTATTTATAGAGATAAATAGGGAAGGATGAATACCAAACTACAACTTTGTCAGCTTTACATCAAGAAAAAAATTATTTCAATAATTTAAAAAATCCAATAGTATTGACTAATTTCGTATTCTTACTTTCTCAACTAAATCTGCAAAGGGGATATCAAGAGGCAAAAATTGGTTATAAAATCCAACGGGAAGGAGACAGAATACTTAAAAAGGTTTACTTAATATTACTATTTTCAAGCAGACTAGCAATAGGAAATTTATCTAGAATGTGAGCTAATTTTAAATATTCTTGTTGCATTCAGAGTTACAAACATAAAAGATTGGACATCCAGAGAAATCATATAAAATAAGCCCTATAAATTTGCCTCTGACACATTTCTTTGCAACAACATGCAAAATTTGATTCCGTGTGCATTCTTTGGGCACCATTTAAACAGGCCAAGGCTGGGGATATCTAAATCATTCACAATTACTACTTCAATGGTGTAAGATGAAGATCCTTCTCTTGCAGTGCGCTAAGATTTCTTCTGACAGTCTCCCAAGAACCAAATTGTTCCTGAACTCTCTCTTCCCCAGCTTTTCAATCAAAACTACTAAAATTTCCCATGTCTTATTCTCTGAAGTCCCTGAAGTCTAAGACAATTAATATGGCAAGCCAATACATATTCATTTTTGAGTGGATATCAAAATACATATATAATAATGATACAGAAGATAATAATTGTTACCAACATAGACAACAAATATGTGCCTCTCATGGCTTGTGTTTAGATGTCCCCCCAATGCCTCATGCTTTTTCAGAGGAGGCTGAATTTGGAATGTGTCATGCTGGGATTAAGGGCATGTGGTTGCTAAACCACTGTTAAGTGATTGGTTTGGTACCGTCCTTATCCCAGCAGTCCGGATGGGATAAAAGGGGCAGAAAGATGCTGTTATGGTCCCTTGTTGCTTTTGCTATCATGTGGGTGACATGAACTGTTTCTCCTTTGTGATGCCCCTCCGCCATGTGCTACTCTGTGTTGGAGCCAGCAGATCGTGGACTGAAACTTCTATAAACTGTGAGCTAAAAAAATCCTTCCCCTTTAATTTGGGGGGCCAGTTACTGGGGAGACGGGTTGTCTCAGCAATGAGAAAAAACTAACACAGTGCCTAATTAGTGTATTTGTATATTTGAAAGAAGACTTCTAGAAAAAATAAGCAACTTAAAAGGTATAATTTTAGTAGTAAGAATAGGATAGGTAGTAGAAAAAAGTATATCCTCAAGTAGGCAGAAGTTTGCTTTTTTTTTTTTTTTCCGGTACCACGGATCAAACTCAGGAGCCTGCACTTGCCAGGCAGGCACGGTGCCACTGAGCTGAATCCCTGGCCCCTAGAACTTTTGATTGAATCTTTATCCTATAAACTTTCCCTTCCGAAGCATAGTATTTTCACTCCTTTAAAGTACGGTCCAGGCATATGGCCCCATATTTCACCCAACTTCCTGCCACATTTGTCCTGACCTTTTATAGTATGATTCCCTTAGTTTTTTTCTTCAACAAATGTAAAAGTTGTAATTTTTGTGTTGGAGTTTGACAACTCCACAGTAGAGTCAATGATTTCAATAAAACTTTTGAGCACAGGGACTCAAACTTAGATTTCTGTATTTTTGATGCCAACAGAACTTAAGAGCATCAAATGGACTCTTGATGAATGGGTGTATTATTAATGATGATTAAGCGTTTCAAAGCAAAGGTGTCACATTAATAATACATTTTAAAAGCAATTATTAATATTACTAGCTTATAATGCCACATAATTTAGGAGACCGATCTATTTTTAAATATTGTTTGTTTATAGTTTTAGACACACAATATATAATACAGATGTATTTACGTGACAAAAACGTATGTCAGTGAAGTCTTCACTGATTTGTATGGTTTCTTCTCCCAGTGAAGACTTGAACTGGTTAACAAGTAGTACCAAATGAGCTGTAATGGAGGTGTTATGAATGTAAATCAGTGATGCCCGATGCAAAAAAACAGCAGCATCTGGGTGTGCAGCTTGCAAAGTAATGAGACTGTGACTATGTGCTGGCACCAGGTTTTGATCACTTCATCTTGTTCAAGATCTCTGCTGGGGAAACAAAGGTGAGAGGGGCTGACCTCCTACTCAGAGCTTGCAGAAGAAACAAAAAATGAAAAGGGATCAGAAATGGATCCCCCTTTTTTTTTCCCTCTTTGCCAACACGCCCCTTCTCCAGAATTGATGGTTTCCTAGTTGGGGGCCCAGCAGAAAGCAGGCTGAGCAGGCTTCTACCATATGAAGTGTTGTTTCTGAACATGTCGACAGTAATTGGCAATTCATTTTTCATCCTGTAAGCCGAAACAGGTGCATGCTACCTTCAAAATCCTAATCATAAATCTTACTGAATGCATCTCTCATGCAGGCAGCTTTGTTGAGATCTATGCCAGTGGCAGCCTGGTAGACTTGAGTCTCCACAGCCAGATCGGTCTCAAAAATAAATAAGTATTTGTGTAGGCAGAAGCACAAGAGGATAAAATGAGGAGCAAATAGCAGTGTGTAAAAAAAAAACAACAACAACAAAAAAAACCAATCCCACCATACAACAGCAGCAGCTCTTGGTCTTTCTTGTGCGAATATTGTAATTAGCAAATAACTGAGTTCTTGCTTGTAAAATACCTACAATGCATGTTTAACATACCAAAAATGGAGGTCTTAATCCTTGAAAAGAAGTATAAAGCCAGTTGTATCACTGAACAGTATTTCTTGCCAGCTTCATCCAGAAACACTAGCTGAGGTGACTTGTGAAACAGAGCCAAGAGCAAGAACTCTCCTTAATGAGCACATTTATCAATTTTCAAGGAACACAGTTGATTACCAGCATTTAGACATGCACACTCACAAAAGGAACAAGGTAATTTAACTGTTGGCCACTGAATTAGAATGCACGTAAAATAACTTAAGGCAGCCATGTGAGCAAATTGGGGATGGTTGGGCATGCTTGGCAACACTTTAACATGTGAACATGTGTGCTTTCATTTCAACATGTAGGGAAGGGCCAAAATGCAAGCTTGTACAAGTTTTCAAGCATCCTGCCAGGACTCAATAAACAGTATGAACAAACTGCTGCCTAAGAATATTACATAAAAATGCACGAATGTTACTGTACAAATGTTTCACTTACAAAAGGCAAATGTAATTTAGCAAGGGAAAAAGACTAATTCTTAAGTAAACTAACAAAAACAGGATGTATTCCTCCTTATTTCTATAGTAATGAAACATACTGAGCATAGCCCTGACTTTGAGATAAGGGCTTCAAATCCTAATGAAAAAATATGATTATTAATAGGATTAGTAAATATAAGTTTCTTAAGACTATGATAAAACTGAAGAAACATTTTATCTAGGGCAAAATGCACTTACAAACTGGGAACTCCCAATATTCTTAGCATTTTTCCCACTTAAAATTAACAGTCAATTCAGGGTAGTTAAGCCTACAACACAATACACAGATTTACTTATTTATGTATTTATTTTTTAATTTTTGGTACTGGGGATTGAACTTGGGATCTTGTGCTTGCAAGACAGGTGGCAGCACCACTGACTGAGCTAAATCCCTGGCAAGAATACACAGATTTAGATACAACAGAATTAGCATACAACAGAATACACAGATCTTAAGTGTTCGTAGTGTATTAAAATCATATACCTGTTTAAGTATCACCTGAACACTAGAGACTACTCAATGCTTCAGAAGGTTCACTTGTGTCCTTTCCAATCAAGGACCCCTCTATCCTTGCCATATTTCTATCAACATAATTCTACTTTTAGCTTCATATGAATGAAATCATAATAACTGTTTTTGATCTGGCTTCTTTTTGCTTAAGATAGTATTTCCAAGATTCATCTATGCCACATGTATTGATGGCTCCCACCCTCCCTCTCTCACTGCTGAATAATGTTCTATTATATGAATATACCACAATTTTTTATTCATTTGCCCACTGGAGAATGAATAAAACAGCCATCTGGACTGTTTTTAGTTTTTAAATACTATAAATAAAACTGCTATGAACATACCTGCCCAAGTCTTTTTGTGTATGTACATTTTTATTTCTCTTGGGTAAATGGCTTCGTCTGAAATTGCTGAGTCATACAAAAAATATGTTTATGTTTAAATTGATTTTTAAAAAATCCACAAAACTGCTAAAAGTTTTCCCAAGTGGTTTTGCCATTTTTTTTATACTCCCATCAGCAAAGCATGAGAATTCTGGTTTTTCCACATCTTTTTGGACAATTGCAATTGTCAATCATTTTTATTTTTTTCATTCAAATGTTTTTCATTTGCATTTCCCTGTTCAACTAATGATGTAGTGTTTCTTTTCATGTGCTAATTGGCCATTCTTATATCTTTCTTTGAAGTGTCTGTTCAAGTCTTTTGCCCATTTTTTAAAATTCTCTTAGTGGTGTCTTAAGATATGCAGAACTTTTATATTTTTATATAATTTATCAATTTTTATATTTTGTTTTCTTACTTCCTAAGAAAAATCAGGAGAGCCACAAATAGGAATCCTTAATGAAACCATGAGAGATGGTCTGGTAATTATACATTGAAACAAGCAAGGGCAATACTGGTTAAGGTACAATTATACTGAAAGTTAGAGATCCAATTATACTATGTGGTTTATTCAGACACAATGAATGCTCAACTATATACAACCATAAGTTCATTATGTGGTTGAAAGCAGAGAAGAACTGACAGCATTTGGGATGAGCTTACCAAACTCTGAGGTGATAACAAATAAGTAGTGGTCATAGCATAGCGGAAACTATATAACACCTCAGATTATCTTGAAAGCTATCGTTTTTGTGGGAAATTTCTCTGATACAATTGTTAATCAAGTTTCAGTTTTTAAGATGGTTAACTTTGAAAATTTGACACAAGGACAGAATTTAAAAATCTACCTTCTAGAACTCTTCTTGGACATTTTATACTGTGGCAGGTCAGTCAGACAATAATTAACTTTAATTGGCTCTCCTGCGAGCTTCACTGCGTCCTACCTGTAGCTAAGTGGCACTCAAAAAGCCAAATAATGTTTCCTTATCTTTGAAAGCATCAAAGAAAAAAATCAAAGAAACCAGAGCCTTTAAAAAGTAAATGAACCCCAGTTGGAGTGAGCAAGAAGAAAAACTTAGTAGCTCCAGTTAGAAACAACTTTGGGGTACTATGAACCATGCAGTTAATTACTCAAATAAGCAATGATCAATAAAAAAATACCAAAATACCATGTACCTCAGAACTCACAAACATTCTCATTTGATATATTATGATACAAGGAAAGAAACAAGCTATCATTCTGGCAGACTCTTCAATTATCTAACAGGGTACAATTAATATTTCATATAACATGTAGGTCATTCTAGATTCTTAATGGATTGTATTGATTAAGAAAGAAAGTTCAATGCTAATGTTCCTGTAGGGGAAAACAGTACAATCTGTTATCCCACAAAAAAGGGATCATGAATTCAGGAGCTTAGGGCCATGAACTAAAAGTAACAGGCTGGTTTTGATCATTCACATGTTACACATAAACAGATTACATTAAACAAAAGAAGACACAGCCCCACCCCCCGCCAAAAAAAAACAAAACAAAAACAAAAAAAAAACCCAGCTGCCACAGTGGGGAAGAGAAGGGAATTCTAGGTCACACATTTGTGACAGGATGAAGCTAATCTCGTTGTACCTTCATGGCTTATTTTATCACTTAAGATTTCTTCACATACTATATTAAAGGAATGAAAAATTTCCACAGTGATCCGCTTGACCTTGTGACCAAATGCAGACGTTCATGTGGTGGTGGGGTTGCATCTGTACTGTTGTTTTTGCAGAAATAGACAATACTACCTATCTCTCATTTACAGCCTTGCTCCTCCCCTGTATAGTCCTTTACTCCAGTGAGCTTTTCCATCCTGCCCTGTTCCTTTCTTCGGGATACCACTGAGTTGATTGGAATGCTGTGGGAACAGTCAGGAAATACAGAAATACCTGAACTCTAACTCTCAATATTTCTTGGCATTTACTTCTATTTCCTTAGAAAACAGTATGTAGAGTAAGAACAGAGATCCAATACAAGTAATAAAAAAGCCAAAATATATACCCGGACAGATTTGATTAGAAGGGCTCCAATCTTGGGGAAAACATAAGACAAACAAACAAACCTAATAGTCTAGAATTTCTTTACAAATGTAACCAATTGTAAATGATTATCATAACTACTGTCAAATATTGGTATATTCTAAAGCAGATCTCACTTCCCTTGGAGGTAATTTGGTATCAGAAGGAAAACCAATCAACCAACCAACTAATCAATCAAAAAAACCACCATCCAGATTCACAGCTTGAAAGCTACGTCTGTTCTACATATCCCTGATGAGATACAGAAGAAATTACAACATCATCTAAAACATACTGAAATGTAGCTAGGTCTTAGAGTTGAATAAAACAACTTAAGACCTTTCTTTATTTTGTTTTAGATGAGAATTAATGACCACTTTCTTCTCATAACTTTTAAACCTTCTCAGCTTGCATTCTTTAAAGAGGATGACAGTTACAATTTATATTTTATTGATGGAAGATCTAATATAGTAAGTCAAAGACATAATAAACTGCTTGAAATTGGGAGTTCTAAATAACCAAGTCAAGGTTTCAGTCTAATTGTATATTCGCCATTAGCTTCACATACAAAGTATATTCTTTTTTTTTTGGTACTGGGGATCAAACTCGGGTCCTTGCGCTTGCGCAGCAGGAGCTAAATCCCCGGCCCTCAAAGTATATTCTTAAGCACAAACATCTTTCTTCAATTTCAAAATTAAAATTCTCCTCCACACTACAGAGAGCACATGAAATACTATGGAAGTTAATGTAGGTGTGCTGATGTTTAAAAAACAAAAACCAATGAATAACCCTCAACTTCTAAAAATGCAATTTTAACTAAGAAGCTTATGTACAAAGGGTACAGGTATATTTACTTTATCTAGAATTTTGCCTTTCAATCACTCTCTTACTAAATAATCAAGATGTTACTTGGCTCCAAAAGACCATAGGGAATAAAATGTCACCCCTGCAGCTGCTATATTTCCTGCTCATAGCCCTTCAAATTAAAAAAGGGGCAAGAAAGGCCCAAAACAAACGCAGAATTTAATTAGTAAAAGCCCAAATCTTTGCCTGAAGCTCTGTTCTTCCCATAATATTGCATTCTTTTCTTCTTGTGTAAACCTTTCATTATGAAGGAGACATCTTTATAATACAATAACTCTAGTTATAATGTAACCACTGGTAACCTAACTCCTGCATTAGAAAAGGCAGCATGTTCAAGTAATGTTTTAATACAATTTGTGTTCAGCAGAAATCAAGTCAACTTGGTCATTTAAAATTTGATCAATGTGAATTAGTGTCTTACTGAGATAAACCATTTGATCATTTCAAAATTGATCAATAAGAATCAGAGATAAAACATTCATCATGTACATTCGGTATATCAGATCCATTCACACAACACTAAAGTAGGTTATAAGTAGACATCAATAAGTGTTAGAGATGATGTACAGGGTGCCTGTCAGCTGCAGATACAAATATATGCATAACAGTATATAATGTTAATCCTTTTGATAAGGCAAGTTATTCAATAAGGCAGCTGGAGTCACTGAAAAATTGCAAAAGCTCAACTTCAGAGAAACTAGAAAGTATAGCACAGTGAAACTGACTAGCTCAAACTTTTGAAAGAACTTTTAATTAAAAGTTTAGGTAAAAAGCTGAGTAACATAAATTTACCTGATTGCACTTCTAGAAGAGATTTAAGACTATTAATCAGAGTAAACTTTGTACTTGCAGTACAATTAGTTCTATTAATCTAATATTTCCAAATTGAAGTCACATTGACATTTGGGCACACTGGCTTGTGCATCTAACAGAATTATAAATTTGCCAGTCAAAATCTTATTTAATTATTTTACAGCCAATTAGGCAGGATCTTTAAGCACTACTGCTTACAACTGTCCATGATCTATGCTGTAATTATAGTGAACAGGAGAAACACCTGCAGACAACACTGGTGCGCATCATCCTCAGCTTCACAAATTCATTCACAGTACATCTATTAAAATCCTACACCCCCAAAAGGCACTAAACATGATTGTCAACTGAAACCCTAAAAAAAGCCCCAAGGATATTTTAAAGTTAAAGAATTTTACATGAAAAGAACCACTTTTGAATGTATAGCAGTACTTACAGAATGTACTTTATCTGCACAAGTTTTGCATAACATTCCCCAGATAATCTCAAACCACCTAACCTATTCCTACAGGGTAACTTCTCTTCTAATACTTTATAAGCATAACCCAACCTTCTTCCCATGAGCCTAAGTAAGCCAGGTTTCAATAACTTCATTTGAGCACAAAAGTGAAAAGTCCTCCTAGAATTTGGCACACAAAGGACTATTCCCTGTATTCATGTAGGATTTCATAAAAATCATACTTTTTGTAAGTGTTTTATCTTTCAAGAAAACTGAAGCCAAGTTGGTATCTCCACCAAAACCATTCCCAAAATATTTTCAGGGAACTATGTCACTTTCCATACATTTGTATTTTTTAAATGGAAGGTAGAAATTGGTCACTACCTAAAGGCCAGCATGGGAACAAAGTATCTTTAAAACACTTTCCTTATGTTTCATATTAAATTGGCCTTACAATGTTTATATTATTTTAAAGTATTTTTTGACATTTGCTTTCATCAACATTTTTGTAACATTTCCTTTCTATATGTGTGGTATATCAGTTCCAGTCTACCTAGAAAGATCTGAGTCTGATGCTGATGGGAAACAGGGTCTCTGCAGCACTCTGCTTTGCTGCTACACACATTGTACACACTATATTATCACAAGTGCTTCATGTGCTTGCAGTCCTGGTGAGACTATGGACTCCCTACGAGTCCACGCGCTCTGCCTAATGTTCTATTTGGGGTTTAAGAAACAAACACAAGAATTTCTCCTATGGTACAGTTTCAAAACTTGAATTAAATTTAACAATCAAATCTAACATACATCGAACATTTACTTTGTGGTAACCTTTGGCTTAGATTACATATGTAACATTTTCTTTTTTCTTTTTTGGCAGTGCTAGGGATCAAACTCAGAGCTTCATATATGCTAAGCATGTGGTGTACCACTGAGCTACACAGCCCCATGTAAATTATTTAATATAATATTTTAATTAATTACCTATAAGATGGAATATAAGGATTAATACAGAACAGTTTTATTCAGCTGAACTGTAACAGAGTATCAACATTATATAACGAGGAACTAGCACCATAATTTGTTCTATTAGTAGATAATAACAAGAGATGATAGATGTGATATGAAGTGCTTATAATGATTATTTTAGTAGGACTGGAAAAAGAAGAGGCATTTCTTTTGAGTAATAGCTAAATGTAAAAAACTGGTGAATTTATTCAGAGATTTACATTTCATGGTTGAAATTTTAAAGCTATTATGGGAATAAAGTTCTGCAGGAAAGTAAATGACATGAATTCACTGACTTCAAGTCCTTTAATTTTTAGTTAGATAATTATAGATAGTATTTTAAATAATATTACAGATGTAACTATAAAACTTTGACCTTTTAAAAAGATCTTCATTTTAAAAGTTTGTCTTCCCTTTGTTCTTCTGTGGTAAACTCTAAGCACCAAGCTGGTAAGACCCTGCCTGTCTTCTTCATAAATGAATACTCAGAATGCAACAGGAAGCACATCTCATAGGAGCTTCTATGAATGAATGACATGTGGATAAAGTAGGTGAAAAAACACTTTAATTCTAAAATGTTTAAATGGTCTACTGCCAGAACTATAAACTACGGGACTGAAGTATGAGTTAGTATTTTAAGAATCCTTAAAATAATTTCATTGGCTCTCCTGGTAGGCTGTGCTGATGCTACTGGTGTTAGTCATGTGCAGCGTCAAATGTTCTTGGCCATTTTTTTCCTTTACAGGGCTTTTGTGTGACCATTTTTTTTCTTTTTTTTTTTCTTAAATTCTTTTATTGGTACATTTTAGGTATACAATACGTTTACATTTATCATTGGGTGCTTGTACCTGTACATGATGTATCTTGGTTCTTATTTTTTCCCCATTACCTGTGTGGCCTTCACCGCCCCCCCCCTTCCCTATATACACAGATTTTGTTTCTGTTTTTTTCCTTTTCTCATAATTTTTCCTTTCCTTCTTTCCTTTCCCCTTCCCCTCCCACCACCCCTACACCTTTGGACCTTTTCCTATTTCAAATTATCAATTATTCATTTTAATCATTTTAATCCTTATTTACACTTTCAGTTTTTCACACCAGAGAAACTACTCAGTATTTACACATGTGTGTCCTATTTATTTCACTTAAGAGTATCACCTCAATGTACATCCATTGAGCTATACATGTCTTTAGTTTCTCATTCTTTATGGCTGAGTAGTACTCCATTTTATAAGAAAACCACATCTTCTTTATCCAGCTTCCAACTGATGGGCATTTGAGCTGTTTCCAAGCTTTAGCTATCACAAACTGTGCCACTATAAACATGGATGCACATATATCACTGTGGTATGATTCTTTTAATTCTTTGAGGAAGATACCCAGCAGGGGAATAGCTGGGTCAAATGGGACTTCCAGTCCTATTTCTTTGAGGTATCTCCATACTGATTTCCACAGTGGTTGCGCCAGTCTGCACTCCCACCAATGGAGAAGGGTTCCTTTCTCTCCACAACCCCACCAACATTTGTTATTGGTTGATTTCTTGATAGCAGCCATTCTTTCTGGGGTGAGGTGGAATCTCAGCATTGTTTTCATCTGCATCTCTTGAATGACCAGTGATGTTGAACAGTTTTCATATATTTATTTGCTGCTTTGACTTCGTCTGAGAAATGTCTGTTCATTTCAGATGCCCATTTTTGAGTTGGGTCTTTGAATTTCGGAGGGTCTGATTTTTTTCAGTTCTTTATATATTCTAGATAGTAGCCCCTTGTCTGAGGTACAGCTGCTAAAAATTTTTTCCCACATGGCAGGTTGTCTGTTAGCTCTGTTGGTGGTTTCTCTTGCAGTGCAGAAGCTTTTTAGTAAGATGAGATCCCAGTTGTTGATGCTTTGTGCTAGTTCCCATGCTACTGAGGTTTTGTTCATAAAGTCTTTTCCTATGACAATGTCTTCAAGAGTTCTACCTAACTTATCTTCCAGCAAGTTTAGTGTTTCTGTCTTAATATTTAGATCTTTAATCCACTTTAATATTAGTTTAATGCATGGTGACAGGTATGGGTCTAGTTTTAATCTCTGGCAGGTTGAAATCCAGTATTTCCAACACCATTTATTAAATAGGCTATCTTTCCTCCAATGAGGGTGGTTGGCTCCTTTGTCAAAAATGAGGTGGCTGAGTATGTCTAAAGTTGTTTCTGCATCTTCTAATCTATTCCACTGATCCTCATGTCTGTTTCTTTGCCAGTATCATGCTATTTTTATCACAGTATCTTTGTAGTATAATTTCAAGTGTGTGACCTTTTATCAGGTATATAATATTGCTCTTGAAATTAGAGTTTAAAAAGTTTCCATCTTCTGTAGCCAATATGCATCCAAATGAACCCTACTACAGATAAAATTAACTAAATCCTCTTCAAAGTCCTTCAGAGTTTGTTGCCTAAGAGGGATGGCTGAGTGAAGGTTCAAGATGGTCAGAAGCTTCAAGGTGAAGCTTGCAGGTGCAAATCTGCTTGTGCAGATAAGAAATCATGAAAATAATTGGGCCAGGTAATACAGCTTTGTAATGCAATAGAAAAAATATAGCATACTGCTTTACAAGATCACGTGAGCTGGTCAAATTTCTAAGGAGAAATAGGTCTACCAAGTGATCTCTGTGCTTTCAAAGGTGGTGGGAATCCCTTATAGCCAACATCCCATCACTTTCTAGGTATGAAGCTAACAAGCTCATTGCAAATCAAAATATGATGTTCTAAGAAGTTTAGTAGGCAGCAGCTGGGGGAAAAGGGACATACAGGTATAAAGTAGCTACCCTCTAAAATACTCCCTCTCTTGTTTCCCCCCTCCCCTTTGTGGTGCTGAAGATGGAACCCAGGACCTTGTA
Organism: Heterocephalus glaber; assembly: GCF_000247695.1. Next base: position 3,558,040 of record NW_004624783.1, on the reverse strand, counting down.
CATGTTAGGCAAGCCACTCTATCAGTGACCTATATCCCCAGCCCAAAACACTAATTCTTAGAATTCCTTCACAGTGTGTGAAATCAGTTTTTTTGTATTGTAGTCAGTCACATAACATGTCAACATCTAAGGGCACAGTCTCTGGGACTATCCTCACTTTTGACATCAACATCAAGTGTAGGAGGGTTCACAAACCACTGTAAGGTTCAATACTATGCTACAATGTCTGATAGGACACATTGAGAGCTATTAACTCCACTGTTTTCAAAGAGGGAAATGGCATAAAATCAGGCAAAAGAAAAAAATGTACAGTCTGGGGGAGTTTCAACTGCAAAGGGTCCTTTTGTCCCCAGGACCAATTACCCTCCTGGTATTGATGTGTGATAATATACACAGAGTATTATCAACCAGGGGCAATTACCAGTGTTTTAGAGTTTGGTGTTATTGAAGCTGCATTATACAATTCTACTGACTGATTGCCCATGAGTCAATCAGTCTCCAACACTCCTGTCCCATGCCCCACTGATAACCACACTGGCTAAGGGGCCCACCATGAATAACAATTTCTATCATTGAAGCAATTCTAAGGGCTCAGAGGTTCCGTTGCAGTGGCCTCATACAAAGTTCAGACTTTTCTTGGGTAAGGCCAAATCCTTACTACACATTTTGGCCATATGAAAATAGAATCACACAGAGAATATTATCCTAAGAGATACAGAGAATGATGCTGCTGAGATTGTGTACGAGACAAAGTCTAACCTACAGATCCATGTTGTCTTATAGAAGGTTAACACTTTTTTTGTGTGTGTGCTCTACAAAGTCTATTGCTCTCCAGTGATATGACAACTTGGTAAGGCTTCCAGGGAGATTTTTCTCATCTAACACCAGACTTGTTTATCTATAAAATTCAGCTTTCATCAATTTTTCAATCTCCTAAACTCACAGTTTTGGTTCTTTTCCCCCTTCTATCTAAACACTATGGGTTGAAAAGAGCCCCCTCCACCTCGCTCATTTATGTGCTGATGCCCAGTACCTCAAAATATGACTGGATTTGGAGAGTCTTTTTAAAAAGGTAATTAAGTTAAAATGAGGTCATTAAGGTGGGTTCTAACCCATTATGAGACTGGTATCGTTTTATTATTTTTTAAGATTAGGACACAGGAATGCACAGAGCCAAGACACACAGGGTAAAAGACAGCCATCTACAGGCCATAGAGAGAGGCCTCACAAGAATCCAACCCTGACAACTCCTGGGTCTCAGACTTCTAGCCTCCAGAACTGTAAGAAAATAAATGTTATTTAAGTCACCCAGAATATGGTACTATGCAGCCCTGGCAAACAAATACATCAATCAATCGTCAATCTTTCAATGACTATTTTGCACTAACCTTTTTTCTTTTTCACTTGAGGGGACCTCCCATCTTGTACTTCTGGTTATTTCTCATGTTTCCAACCAAATCTCACATCTACTGTCAGATTACTATTGCTACAGGAGCACAGAGATTAGAGTGCTCAGCTGATCAAATATTGTCTATTAACATCCTGTTACCTTAAGATCAACTTCCCAGTCCACCACCTAATTACCCTACGGACCTTTCCTACTTTTATCCTGCAATAATCTCCCAGAGTCACACCACTGATCTTCACTAAAGTTATCATCTAACTAGAGAGCATGATTTTTCTCCTAAGTATCTTTCCCTTCAACCTATTCAATATCCTTTTAAGCCTCAACCAAATAGCACTGTCTTTATAAAAACTGCATAGACTCTTAGAGTTTAAAGTGATCTCTGATTTATCTTAAATTATACTTATTTTCATAGTTATCATCTTATAATGAAGATATGATACCAACTCAAAGTTTTTCATACTACACAGACAAAAACGTTTATAGGGAAAAAAAGATACACCTTAAAATACTTATACATTGAGGGTACGTTTTAATATTCTATGTTTAATCAATTCTTTAAATTCTTGAGATCTCTCATTAACTTTTTTTTTGGTACCAGGGATCAAACTCAGTCCCTTGCGCTTGCAAGGCAGGCAGTGGAACCACTGAGCTAAATCCCTGGCCCAAGCTCTCACATTAACTTTTAAGAGGGAGATCTGTGACCCATTCTTAGAGAATCTCTCTCCACTCCATCTAAGTGATAATTTAAGAAAGCCTGATGATTTTCATCTATTTAAATAGAATTCAAACCACCTTTATAAAAATTTTATTTTAATCAACATTAAACTAACACTAATATCCATTACCACACAAATTTCACTGTAGCAAAAACTAATAACTCTACCTTAGAGTTTAATCATTTTATCAAATGCTTATAAACATGTACAAGGAAAGAGGTCAGAGCCTAAAGCAATCTTTCAAATAAACCCGTCACAACAACCTGGGTTTTTTTTGGCTGAACTAATTTGCACATGTGGTACTAACAAGGATTATACAATGAAATCATTTATATTCTTGGGAAAATTCTGAATGATGTCTTCTTACCTAATATGAGAAGTGGTAGTAAAGAGAACATGAAAGGCTATGAGTCATGGACACTTTGATCCACCAATTACAGAACATTCATTTAAACATCCCAAGGATTAATAGAGGTAGCAATTTAACATCACTTTCATAATCAAGGGCAAGGTAAAGTCTATGATTTAAATGCTTTCAAGGCACATGTGAAGAAACAAAAATAGTTTAAACACAAGGTAGATATCCAAATTTGGACAAGCCCATCATTTCATTATACAAAAGTGAATAGTTTCCATTAATAGAGGTAGCAATTTAACATCACCTTCATAATCAAGGGCACTCTACCTTATATATTATTCCAAATGAAAATCTATTACTATTGCTTTCAATTTTCCCTTAGTTCAAAAAACAGACTGAGTTGCAGTAAGCTTTCATCAAATGCTTTGTTTTATTTGAATTGCAGAACAGCAGATAATATGGTCGTATCTCAGCCACTCCAAAACACATCCAAATATTCCAGAGTGCCACATAACACATCTATCTTCAGAAAGCAACAAAACTGGGCTTTCATTTGGGTAAGGACAGTCTAATTATAACCGTACTAAAAACTTACTTGAACTTCGCTTCTACTTCTTCAGCAGCTTTCTGATATTGCTCAGTGGTAACTTTGTAGAACTCTGAACTCTGTGGATAAAGATTGATAAAGTGTTCAGTACCCAAGAAGATAAAAGGTGTGGAAAAATTGCAATTTCAAAAATATATATCCCCCGCCAAAGAAGGGAATGGAATTAATATGAGAAAATGAAAAAAAGGAAACAAAGTCTTTGTAAATAGGGAGGGATGGAGGGATTGAAGGGAGGTCAGGGGAAGAGGGAAAAAATAAGAACCAAGAGAGTATGTAAAGGTGCATATCTCCAATGATGAATGTCATTATATTGTACACCTAAAATGTACCAATAAAAGGATATACAAAAAAATATATATATATATATATATTTTCTGTCACTCACACAGTAGGAATTTTTCTTGCAAAAGTGACATGAAATACATGCAAGATTATTCATTTAAATAACAGCACCATTGCAGATATATCATAATTACAGAGTAAATTTTCATAGTTATAATTCATCATTTGGTCCTTCTAAGAAAATTCCAAACTTTTTACTTAGACCTGTGGTATCTGTAATCTACGACTGGAGTGCTTGAGATCTAGCAATGAAATTCACATGAATTGACATTTGCCTAGTAGATCAGTGTTCCAACATGGATATTAAAGGCTTATTTCTTTTACATAATATGTTTATTCTCAAGTTCCTGTATGGAATAGAACTTGTTCTATCACCTCCACAAAACCCAAAGAGCATCAAAATTTACAATAAATTAATCAGTAAGAACAAAGTGACAAACTTTGATAATTTTAATACAAAAAATGTTTATACTACTACATGAACATATAAGTAACATAATCCAAGTTGGAATGACAAAATTATACCTTTCTTAGGGCAGCAAAATTAAAACTTATTTATTCTGACTTACTACCTTGAACCCAGTCGTACTATATGGATGACCTATATGAACACACGAGCTTTCACACTCAATGAAATATCCTGCAAAATACATGGCAGTACAAAAGACCACTACACAATACAGCGGTCTATTGGTTGCCTTTGTTCCCTAGTCACTCAGGTTTCACAAGCATGACTTGGGGCAGTTTATTTTCTAATAAATCATTATTGGTTGATGAGAAAATGAAAATGAAATTCTCTTCAAATCAGCCACTCCTTTGCATTTCACAATCTGAGCTGCCCAAATGACAGTCACATCCAGGTTTCTAGAATGTAGATAAAATCAATAGGTATGTGATTAGACAGCAGAGTCAGGGTGGCTAGAGCCATGGACAGGTCACCATTTGAGATGATGAATGGCTTTCTATCAACCTGTAGTTCCCTACGATGCTAACATTTACTATAATCTTATTTGGGCTACGATTTATCTTTCTTGCAACTGATCAATAAAGATGAACAGAACAGCTGTGGGGATCGATTGTAATTTTTTATCATTTTCAAGCACAAAGGTGCATTTCTGACACAAAGACAATATTCTAAGTGTACTGCTTCTGCATTTTTAAGAATTGCAATTTGAGTGATCAACTGCCCCAGTCTATATGCTGAGAGGTTTTAATTCATTTGTAAGTCTAAGGCGATCAAAAAGCCATTTGTCAGGCCCGGGATTTAGCTCAGTGGTTTCGCTGCCTGCTGCGCAAGCGCAAGGACCCGAGTTCAATCCCTGGTACCAAAAAAAACAACAACAAAAAAAGCCATTTGTCTTCTCAGATAGTTTTACTTTTAGTTATGTCACACCTCCCTATCAGCTTTACTTACAAGATTGTCTTCCTTTCTAAATACACACCAGCCATGACATGTGCTTCCTTAATGTTTGGCTAAGCTTTTCTTTGAACCTTTCTCATAAAGAGGGCAGCAAAAGAGGCAATTACTAATCTTACACTAACAATGATGAGAACTCCCAAATTACCGTGATTTACTCCTAAGTGGACAATACATTACTGAATTATCTATTAAGATGCTGGCAAAACAATAACATCTTGATTAATACCTTCACTTATTTTAAGCACTGAAAGTGTAACATCTGGACAGGACTGGGCCGAAAGATCTGGTTTCTGGTTCTGTTCTGTGATCCTCAGTAAGTAGTTCAAACTCCCCCAGATTCCTTTCCAGTGTTCTTAACCTACTCCTACTAATCTCTACCCAAGCTGTGGTAGGAATCAACCTAGTATTTTTGCAGAGTAAGATCAACATCCAAATAAAATAACTGGAAGGAAAATGACTAACTTGGGAATTGCACTGTGGGTACAAATTCTCAATGATCAGAAGTAAATATAAAGTTTTCTAAAAAGAATGATGCATAAAAACAAGAGTTCTGCCATAATATAAATTTGTGAGCACCCCTCTTCTTTGTAATACCAAATGCAGGTAAAATCATGACTAATCATAACAAAATTTCCCAGGAGGCATGCTGCCTACAAATTTAGCATGTAATATCAAATTTAAGTTCTATGCTTTATTTAGATTTGAGACTTACACCTCAGTGACCAGTTTACCACATTGCATAAATCTCTGTAACAACAACAACAACAAAATTCTCAGGAGGCAACACCATATAAACACTAAAAGAATAAACACAAATACAATCTAGACATGCAACTAGCTACTGTTTAGTTCATTTAAGTATTTACTTCTTCATTCACCACAATTAGATCTTTATTATCCAATAATGTCCATTTTGGGAAATCAGGCCTTCAGGAAGTCTTCCATTTGATATGAGAGAAATAAAAATAAGACCACAAGTACCAAGTTAAAAATTATGGATGCTGTCATGGAAGTTCAGAAAGAACAAAGACCTCTGACTTCAGAAAATGCTTCTAAAAATGAAAAGTTTTCATTCAAAATGAAAAAAACCCTCAACATATGTTTCACTGGGAGAATAGATAAGTACTTAGTGTTCATACAGTGGAAACCGACACAGTAGAGAAAAAGAATCCAGCTGATACACATATATATGGAATAATAAAAACAGCTGAAAATATATGGTCAGATGCAATTTATTTCAAGTTTGGAAAGGTGCAAAATAATAAGCAACAAATTCCACTGTTTGTATACAAGTGGCACCAGTTTTGTTGTGATAGTAAAGAGGATAAAAGGGGCAGAACACCACAAAGGAAAGGAACACAGGGGAGATTTACTGCATTTCTACATATATTCCTTAAAATGAGGTATGAACATGCAGCTAGCTATTACACTGATTTTAAATAGTTCATAATACATACAAAAATTGTGTTACCCGCCCTTGCCCATGAAGGGCTAATTAACAAATGATTTAGTGTGACTACACCATGAAAGTGTGTTTAGGGTGGATACATGCTCAAGAGGTTGGCTAATGGAGTATTCCTGAATACTAAGCCATGTGAACACGTTACTAAACAAATGTACTTTATTCAACTTTTTCATGCAAAATAACTTGAAGACTTACAGAAAAGGGGCAAAAAATTTGGAGTGGCTTCCCATATATCACCTAGCTCTTCTTGTTCATGTCAACATCTTAAACACAGTAAATCATCAAAAGTAGTAACTTAGCAATGTTACAACACTAGCAACTAGTAGTTGAAGTGACTGCTATTAACTAATCTACAGAATTTGTCTTTTCCCACTAATGTTCCTTTTCTGTGCTAGGGTCCAGTCTTGGATCCCATGTAGCATTTAATTTTCATGGCTCTTCAGTCTCCTCTAACCTGTAACAGCTCCTCAGTCTTTGTCTTTTATGACCTTGATATTTCTGAAGAATCTGGTCAGGTGTTTTGTAGAAAGTCTAACAATTTCGATTTGATCACTTGATTAATGTGGTGCCTACAAGGTTTCTCCACAGCAAAGCTACTATTTTTCCTTTTGTAAATGATCTCTTGTGGAAAATACTTTGAGTTTATGCAAATATCCTGTTTCTCAAAGTTTTGTCCATCACTTTTGTGTATGCATTGATGTCTAAAGCAATAGTTACTATGGCGTTCACATGCTGCATTAATTTTTAAATGTCATTGTTGCACACTTAGACTTTATTGATAAAATGACAACCTTCATTCCTTCTTTTACTCAAGTATGAAGACTATATAGCAGCATAGGAAAAGTCTTTTGAAACAAAATCTACAAAGACTGGATAGCTCCTCTTAGGAAAGTATAAATTTCCCCACAGTCTGATTAGGAAATAGGAAGTGTGATTAGGAGGTAAACAGAAGATTGGAAAAAGAGGGGAAGTTAAAGAGCCAAAGAAGGATAGACCTAAATCTCTGCCAGCGGGAGATCTGAATCACTGTAAAGAGTTAACTGTCCATAGCCGTGTGGATGAGGCAGACCAGCTCCTGCAAGGAGTAGAAGAACAGGAAAAGAGTGAATGGTTTCTCTCAGGCTGCCTCATAGGGGATTTTAGGAAGCAGCCCCAACTCTTGTACTACTATTTTGTGAACGCCTGGGCAAAGGCCTGTGTACTATCTGCTTCAGAGTTACCTCTGGAGTTTAGTAACATGTGGAGCCCCGGGCCACACCTTTCATCTCTGCAGATGAAACCAAGCCAAGAAGCTACATTTTAAACAAATATCTCGTATGACTCTGAATACATATTAAATGTGGAAATGACTCGGTTTTTATAATAAAAAAATAATATACCATTTAGCTTGCCATTCAAACTGAAAAAAAATCAGTATTTTTGAAGAATGAAACAAATACCACTTTCTGTAATTAAATATAGCTATAGTCTTTATAAAAGTGTTCCAAATATTTTGTCAATATTGTCTCCAAATCACTGGTGGACCCCAAATTGATCCCAAGAACTCTGGCTTTACACATTGCCTAGTAATGCCACAATGTTCCTACCTGGAGGAAGAGAAAATCCAAGTACAAAAATTTTCAGAAAGGTTGCTTCTGTTATCTGTGTTGCCTTGAGACAGTAGTAGATTATACATGTAACTATATTGTTTATTAATTATAGTTACTATTATTTTAATGTCACTGTAACTATATTATTCAAATAAAACTACAATTTCTGGTAGTACATACTTGTATCAGTTGTATTTTGATTATATTATCTAAACTTGGCTCAAATACATAAGGTCTGCATTTCTAATGAGAGTATATGTATAAGCCCTTTGAATTTGGTTGATACATTAAGTCCTTATATTGTACGGGGTAAAGGAGAAATCCTTGCCAAGTAATATTAAAAGGAGAACTAAAAACAACAGGTGAAGTGATACGGTTTATATGTAGATGTCCCCCTCCACCTCTAAAATGCCATGCACTCAAAGAGGTGGGGCTTTTGGGAGGTGATTAGATCATGGGGGCATTTATAGCTAAATGTGACATTGGGAGATGAAGCCTTGCTGGAAGAAATGAGTCACTGCAGACATGGCTTGGAAGAGTGTATCTCCTGTCCTCTTCCCTTCATCTCTCTCTCTCTCTGTGCTTCCTGCTGCCATTCCACAAGCTTTTCTCTTTTGTGATGCCCCTCTGCCATGCCACCCTGCCTTGGACCCAGTGGACTATGGACTGAAACCTCTACGAACTGTGAGCCAAAATAAACCCTCCTTTAATTTGCGAGTGTTGGACATTGTGTCTCAGTGACAAGAAAGTGATTAAGACATGGAGAAAGATGCTCATGACCTTGTAAGGTGGCCTTTTGATGAATGAGTCTTACTTTGTATAAAGGCTTATCAAGTCTATGCATGTAAAGATCTCAGCAGCCTAAAATTAAAAACATCTCTACTCATACTTGTTCTGTAGTTTGTTGCCCATCAACAGCAGGAAAAATTCTTGACATGATTTGCCTGGTGATAGTACAGATTTGTTGGCAGTGAAATGTGATTTAAATCAAATATTAAAGGTCTGATTTATTAATTTATTCTTTTAAGATAGAAACTATTATTGATATAAGAATAAAACATGTTTCTCATCAAGCTTTTCTTTGAAAAGTTAGACCTCATAAATTCAAAATAGAATGAGAGCATCTTTTTAGATATTTTAGCACTATCAAAAATCTGATATAGCCTTTCTTTATCAAGTTAAATTATTACAAAGTGAATTATCTCCAAAATACCAATATAATTCTCCACATTAGGGAGATGTTTCTGTCACCTGTAGTAGAGGACAAGACACCACTGGAAACAACAGGCATTTTTATTGTCTATACCTTTTTATTGTCTATACCTTCCAAACTGAGGCAGCAAGGGCCAATTACTGGAAACACAGGCAGCAAACTGAGTGAGACTGCTCCACTGTACACCATTTTTAATATCTTTCATTTAAAACATGAATATATTGTCACAGCATTCTGCACTTAGCAATACAATTCTTAGCAGCATGGCATGGTGACTAAGAACCCAGATGTTAGCTGTTAGAATGCCAAAGCATGGCTCTACCCTTATGGGACAGAACAAGTTACTTAACCTCAAAAGTTGCCTCAGATTTATAAAATGGGGATAGTACCAAAAATTACCTTTCAGGATTCTCTGGATATTAAATAAGACAGTACATGAAAAATTCTCTGAATAGTACCTGGGTCTATGTAATTTTTTAAAAAACCATTTAAAAATTTAACCTTTTAAAGAACAGAAGTTTCTTCATCTATTAAATCAAGCATCACTGCTTACACTGCTTATCTTTCTGTTCCTTAAAGTGAATGGGAAATGTGAAGACAATGGCTGGTTTGTTGTTGAGAGTGTTAATGGCTATGGCATTAACTATCCTGTATAGAAATCAAACCAATAACTTTTACCTCATCACCAGTGAAATCCAATTAATGAACTTAAACAGCAAAAGTACTTCAATACCAGGACTTCCCTGAGCTTTAATTCTTATTATGCAAATCTCCAAGAAACACTGTTGCTAATTCACAAACTGATATGCTCAAGGAACTCTACTCATGGGACATTTGAGGGAACAGAATTCCCTAAAATGATCCGAGAAAAATCCAACCACTATTCAATGCTACACTTTTCAATATGCAACTTTTCTATCCTCAAAGTGACACTTCCTTATGGGTTATTTTTAAACTAAAGTTTAAATGATAAGAGAAGAATTTGCCAATATTGGAAAATGATTCCACAACTAATGACTTATGTATCACTTTTTATTAAGTGCTAATAAAAAAGAACATGGTATTATCTGGAATATTTTAAATGTGAGATGAAATCATTTAAAGAAAACTGCTGCTTCCACGCTCTCAGAGCCTGTTGGTAGACTACAAAAAAGGGCCAAAATCCTTTATTCTTTTCTTATTCATGCCCTGGGCTGGTCAGCCTGAAAAGGTGGAGTGTACTTCAGCATTCCTGAATCTAGGACATTCTTGTGACTTTCTCTGGCCAACAGAATGTCACACAAGTGACAATGCGCCAGTTTTAAAGCTGGGCCTCTCTCTTAGAACCCTGCCCAGGTATCGTGTCAATAATCCCAGGCTGGCCTGCCGGAGTAGGAGAGATTACAAGTTATCCTAACTGAGGACATCCTGGACTAGCCAAACCTCAGCCAAATGGGCATGACAGAGCCCAGCCTACCCCAGCCTAACTCAGATCTGTCCCAGCTGACAATAGCCCACACTAGGTACCTGAAGAATCAAGAGGTGAATACATGGTAGATGTTTTAAGCCACTAAGCTTGGGGTGGTTTGTTATACAAAAATACAACAGAATTTCACCTTTTTTCTGCATTTCATAAAGAACACAAACTTTTATCAAAGCACTTATCACTCTGTACCATCAATATGATTTCCAGGGGGGTCTCCTCAAACATGCATGTCTAAACTCCCCAGGGGCAGGTATCTTGTTCTATTCATTACTTGACACACAAACTTACTGAAATATGTTAAAATGATACCACTAATTCTGAATTGCACTTCAACTTTTGCTCTTATGTAAAACAGGACAGAGAGACAACTCTAATATACATGAAATAATATTATAATAAAGATTAGATGATAAATGTCTCCCTTTAAGTTGACATTTCAGCCTGGAGTGCCATAAAAAGGACACAGATATCGTTTAAAATTGTGTTCAATCACAGAAATAGAATAACCGGAAGGGGAAGCTGCAAAAAGTAGCCCAAACAAGTGAGGCATTTATTACTTTTTTTTCATGTGATAAGATGTTTAAATGCTGGAAACCTAGGGTGGACGTAGCTGCCAAAGTATATAACCAAATACTTAGGGCCTTTTCTCTCTTCCTTGCCAGCCCCCTTAACATTTAGCTTTTGTCTTCATGGTTTCAAGACAGCTACTGTATCTCCAGTTATAATGTCCAAACCCTAAAGAAGGGGAGTGGTAAAAGGTGGGGAGAGAAACCTCCTCCAGAAATTTCCACTTAGAGCTCTCTGGCCAGAATTATATATCATACAAAACCCTGGCTGTAAAAGAGGCTGGGAAATTGAGTATTTTGGTTTTCACTGAGAGTAAAGAAAGTGATGAAGAAATTTGCAATGGGTGTTTATTGAGTCAATTTATCATAGCTGTCACGAAAGTTAAGGTGACGGCATACAATCATGCACAAAACAGTGTGGCTGATCTCAGATGGAAGTATTCCAGTATTTCTTGTCAATCTCCCTTAAACTCCCAATGTGGGTGTGGTTGGGGGTGGAGGATTTAGCCATCTGATATCCAAGAAGAAAGTTTTCTAAGTGTGGCAAGGAAATGAGAATCAACAACAATGGGCATCATTCCCAAGTTTCCTTGGGCTGGCTATGGCCCAAGTTTTGAATGCGTGATCCACTGCCGTTTTCCACTTACAGAATGTCTTCCTTTTAGAAATACATATATTAAAATGCACATGCACAGACACACATTACTGCTAGATTTGAAAAGTATCTGCTTTCAAGCTCTAAATTAGATCAAAAGAAAAAATGCACACATACCGTGTCCTTGAAGTATTTTTTCAGATTCTGAATCTTATTTCTATTCTCTTGTAACTATCATGATCATACATGTAGCACATAAGTAAAGAACACATCATAAAGGTCACAAGAAAAAAATGTTAATTAGCTCTTGGCAGTTCTTTTACAAAATGCTTCATATAGAAACTAGGGCATAACTAGGTAACACACCAGATCGAGGTACAATTTAAATTTTGGTAGCCTGAAGCTATTTCTCAGAGGTGCTAACATTCCTCCTGCCACTCAAGGATTATGCAACTCCACAGAGTGAATGGTATATAGAAGGAACAAGTCTGATTTTGGATGAGGGAAGACTGGCTGAACATATGGCTCTCTTCTTTATAAGCTGATCTGGATGTATGACTACTGTTACCAACCATAGTTCTCTCCTCCTCTTACAGCCCACTCAAATACAAATGTCACTCTCTGTGGCTAGCCAATTCAAAAGTCTATGGTCTATAAATAGCAATGCCCAGAAAAGCATTCTTTTTGTTGATTAGCTATGTTCGCAACAGTCTTATACTTTTTTGTAATAACACTTACCCAGGAACTATATTACGATGCATAATCAGCTAGATGCAGGTACGTATGTCTCTCACAAGGTGAAAACAAGCATGTAGAAACCCAATTTGATACTGCATTAAATTCAGCTCAGACAAAATTCTAGGCATGGATACCCTGAAACGTCATTTACTCAATGGCATCAGGTAGCCAAAGAGTTTGTGCCCCATCAACCATCCTGTCTTTTTACAAGAATTACACAGAATCAAGAGACTGACTTGGCAACGTAACTATATATTTTTACTACAATTTTAAGAGCTACAGAATTTTTTTTAAAAAATCACCAGCGGTCCAAATTTAGTAGTTTTAGTATTTTCCCTGAAAAAAAATTTCTACTGGAAAGCCTAATGGCTGGTTTGAGTTTTCACCTTCCTGAGTCTTGGTACATTCTGAAGTCTGTTACAGGTGGGCAGAACCGTGGAATAAGAAATTTTCAGCAAGGGACCCCTGAGTAGAGCAGCTGGCATCTTACAGAACCTTTTATTACTAGAACTTTTTAAATTCATAGCCTTGATTCCACTGCCTCTTAACTCTCCCCTTTCATTCCCTTCTGGCCCCTGCTCTGGACAATGCTATCCACAGTACAGGAAAAACAAAGATAATATTTAAATCGCTTTGGAAATTGCCAACATTGGTTCAGCTTCATGGTATGTCAGATCCAGTATTGTTTCTAAAAGGTACACCAAGAACGGTTTGAATTATTTAAACAGCCTCACTTTTTAACATCTAAAATGAGGTGATTCTATCAATAGAACAACGTAAGTTCAGAAGTTGGCAAAGAGCCTCGTTTTTGTTTTCGGAAGGCTGAGGTTCTCAATCACATTATCATTCCTGCCAACAACCACTGGCTCTGTAGGTAATCCAAAGAGCCTGACTTTCCACTAATTTGCCTACACACTTATGCATGAACCTGAAAAATGATCACTGCTGAACTGTATCTCTAAACTGCGGCATTGCTGTTGGTTTTGTGTAAGTGCCGAGCTCAAAAGGATAGGTACTTATTTTGAGTACCCATAAATTTCTGCTAATAACTATTTGTGAATATTCATATTTGTATCTTAGTTTTTCTTGTCCCTATCTTTTTGTATCTCAGCCCACAGACTGGGCTGGACATATTTGCTTTTTAGGCTTTTGGTCTTGATCTCTTTCTTCCAGTTTGCAATCCTCCAGCATCCATCTTGGAACATGAGTAGACCTTAAAAGAGGGAAATTCTGTATTAAGAGTAGGGAAGTGGAACAACGGGTGCCTGAAGTCTCATTATACTGAAGCCATCATGTCAGCCCTAAATGGCTCATCTCTAAACTTTTATTAAATAAGAGAAAAATAAACTTCTACCTAATTTAAGCCTTTCTAATTTTATGATATATAGAGTCAAACTAATGAAGGACAGACTCTCTTAAAGCCCAAAGATGTTTGCTTTTCTGAGACTACATGTATACCCTTCAATAAAGTCAAATGCACTACACACTAGCAGCATCTTTCTCCTTTCAGTAGTGCTTTGAGTCTAGTTGTAAGAAATTTCTGTTTCTTCTACCATTCTCTTTTTTTAACAAAGAACAGGGCAAACTAAAAATTTTTACAGCCATATTTAACTCTAGCATCAAATCTTACCATCTTTAAAAAGACACATTTCCTGAAAATCTCATTGTCTCCTGGGTACCTAGGCAAAATTAATAAACTGCTTTTGTAATTACCCTTTCATTCCATCTTCACTATTTCTCATAAAAGAAACAAAGCTATTCAGAGCTTTTTCTGCCATTTCTAGTTTTATTCCAGGAGCTTTAGAAACTTCACTAATTAGAGTCTCAGGGTTTTTTTTTCCCCCTCCTTGACTTAGTTTCTAATTAAATCAGGAATCCTGACTCATTAACATTGCCACTACACAGGGCTAACCTTAGCTAAATTATTTCATGCCTCAGTTTCTTCAACCGAGCAATTTAAATAAACCACTGCACCAAACACTCTGGCATTCTAAGTTTCTTTTTATTTGTTCATCTCTTCATTCCACAAGTAATGAAGGTTAGGGCTGGGGATTTAGCTCAGTGGTTCCGGCATTTGCCTTACAAGCGCAAGGTCCCGAGTTCAATCCCTGGTACCAAAAAAAACCAAGTAATTAAGGTCTGTGCCAGACACCAGGCCAGGAACTTGGAATATGCTGACGAGCAAACGGAGATGTGACGAGCAAACGGAGATGTGGCCCTGCTTCTATAGTTTATGGTGTGATAGGCAGACATTAATTTTTTTTTTAAATCACATAAGTAAATGTATAATTAGTAAAGTATTCCAGTATCATTGGATCACTATATGGAACTTTTCATCTCTAGAATGGAGTTTTTCTAATGAGTCTCAAAAGCTCCAAATTTCTTTGAAGTCAATAACTACTCTTCATATTCAGTTTTTGAATTAGCTATGATTTCATTTCCTTTTAATTTCTCTAGCTATTTCTGTCAGACACTTCAAGCTTTATCTCATAGTTCTCTCTACCCATAAGTTTATTCTGATTCCTTTAAGAATATGAGACCTGCTTATGTTGATATAGAAAGAGGTCCAAGAAATATGACAGTTACAAAAACACTTTCAGTAATATACTTTGTAAGTAATAAGCACTTGTGGATATGTACACCCACAGTGAAGTGTTCTATAAGGAAGTGACCCCTGGAAAGAAGATGTGAGGAGGAGATACTTTTCCTCTTTATTTAATAGCCATCTATAACAATTTAGGTTTTAGCATGGATCTATGTAATTTTCATAAGAAAATTAATTATGTCTTCAGTTTCAGCAGCATTACAAGAAACCTAATCTAGACAGTACTGGGGAAACGACTGGTCCTTTTCCATTTATAATTCTCATCTTCTATGCTTAGACTGAGACTTGCTATTTATCCTAAAAATAAGGCATTAATTTTCTCACTATCACCCTTCTATATTAAGGCCAATAAAAGATCTGAAATCCATGTTAGTAGCTCTTCTTCCTGTGACAAAACAGCATCACTTTTCTACACTCACCTCTCAGACTTCTATTATCACACACCTGAGACCTTTCTGCTCTTTCCATGGTTGTGTATCTCACTGTTTCTTCTACAAGGGTGAGACAAAGCAACTTCACAGTTATCGGAAGGGTACTCAAGAGAATTTACTGGGATGTCTTGCAAGACCTACAGAGTAACTCTTAAATTACGCGTGTTATCAGCACTGGCACCTCTCATTCTCTTGAGGGCCCTGTGATGCAACACAGTCACTATCAAGGTTATAAGTCTTCTCTGGGAAGTGTTCAATGTGGAGGTGCGCCATGCACATTTAACCGCATACCATCGGATGCCTTTACACAGAATCTGTCACATCATTACTGCCAATGCATCTCAGGTTAGTGCTCCACTCCATATCATCTCCTATAGAAAGGATCTCTAAGGAACATACTTCTGTTTACTTGGCATAAAGACTGATGTAAGTCTGTGCACATGGAGCCCTCTTGATAACTGTGGCCTAAAAAGAAGTCAAAGATGACAATACTTACTACAGAGGATGCAGGCAAACACTAGCTCACTTATCAGCAACTGTAACTCTTCACTCACTCCCAGTTTTACATTAAAGACCTGAAGGATTTACAAAATATTCTCATTTTGATGACCTGGACTTATTCATTTCACATGGTTTCCAACCTTTGGAAAGTCAACCTAAAATTAATTCATTCAAAAAGCATTACTTTTGATGAGTTAATATGGCTAAGTGTAGGTGTAGGTCAAAGGGATGGAAGACTGAAGATACCCTGAAAAGCTAGAGGGGATAGAGAAGTAAACAACTAACCAATTATAATATACAGAGAGAACTGGCTTCAGTTTTGTCGTCCTGTTAGTCTTTAAGAGCTTTATATTTGCAAACGCTAAGGGAAGTAGTAAGCTTTGTCATCCAACCTGATGTTTTTCACACTTGTAAGGTATTCCACTAACTGAAAATATATTAATCACAAATCGAAATCCACAAATTTTAAGTATTCTAATTAAGATAACTAGAAGACTTTTGAGATTTTTTCCTTGGAATCCAAGTGGAGAAGCTCTCAGTAAATATCTTTCACGCTTTGACTTATTAACAGTTAAACTTTCTAAAGAAAACACAGAATCAAAAGTGAGAGTAAGAAGAATTCCTCCCAAAGCAGAAGATAAGTATGTAGTGTAAAACTGGAATCTCTGTTAGAGAAGAAAGAGGTGAAAAGGAGAGTGGAGAGGCCAAGACAAAGCATGCTTTCTGCCCACTTCCGCCTAGAATTTGACTTGTAAGGATATGTTTTCATCAGCTATCTCTAACAAGATGAGATAGAGACATTTCATAGAGGCCCAACCAGTACTCATTCTATTTCAGGGAGTCTACTTAAGAGGAACTTTCTTAAAAATTGAGCAAAGCTTTGGATACTTTTGCAGACATAATATAGCTGGTTGCCTTGCTTCTGGGCACCAGCTGAGCAGGAACTTGAGACTACATCAAATCTATCTGCTCAGAAGTAATACCCTTCTGGCACCATAGAAAATAAGCAGCTCTTGTGAAGGGTGAGTGCTACAGATAAGCTCTGATACCAGAGTGTGCACATCTCTCTAGGTGAATAAAATGAGAAAATTCCAGCTGACCTCAGCAGAGTTATGGGCTACAGGCTTAATGAGGAGCTGCTCTGATGATGTACACAAGGCAAAGCATACCTGAGCTAGAAAGATAGTTTCATCATTATGCTTAGAGAGTTGTGTCATCATAAAGGTGACACAACATTACTTAATGAGTAAATCTGTTTTCCTAATTAAGAAATATAGTGCTCACCCTTTTAATGCATGTTTTTAATGCTTATATTCAATAAAATCTTAGAACTTTTATTTAAGATCTTAATTTAATAAAGTCTTAGGACTGATGCTGGCAACAGGCACAGAATTATCACCCATGACAGCTTCTCAATTGTGAATCTAATTTTGTCATTAGCATTGTACACTAATCAGAGGTCTAACTAGGAAAAAAACTGTTCAGTCCAACCAGTGAAAATTTTTAAAAAGAATTTCATTATTTTCTAAACAGAAATTTTACCTAACACAAAATGCCATTCTTTTAAACCTCCTAGTTGGGGGCTGGAGATGAAAGATTGGTCTAGACCATGGGTATTAAGGACATATACTTCCTTGATATTAGAATTTTAAAAATTTGTGAGACAAAGACTGGTAAAATCATTTCACTTTACACCTAATCAAACCTGCTATTTTTGCTTTTTTCCCTCTCCCTTTTTATACAGACATGTGAGGAAATGGACTCCCTCAGAATTTGGTAGCAGTGTATAAATTGGAACAATTTATGGCAACATTTCAAAAGCCTTTCAATAATGTATATTCTTACTCAAAAGTTTCATTTCTAGAAATATCTGAGATAATTATAGATATGTATAAAATTTAGCTAAAAATTATTTACCATAGAGTTCATAATATTGAAAATGAAAATCAAATATTTAACCACAGAGAACACCTAAAATAAATAATAGATCATTCATACATGTGGAATGGCAGAGGTTTTTTAGGGTTTTTCTTTTTTTCCCTAGAGATGGGGAAGGAGACAAGAATGTTTAAGTTCCTTTATGTTTTAGTCCTTGGTGAATATACTGAAGAATAAGGACAGTTACAAGTTTGTTATGAGGTTCCAAACTGCACCAGCTCTCTTGTGAAAACAAACAAAGCAAAATCCTAGCATTTCCATATACAACAAATGTATACACTGGTAAGAATAATACAAATTAAAGTTGGGATTAATTTTTTAAATGTGGGTACAGGACAAACCTGTTTTAAAATATAAAGGTTAAAATCCTAGTTAGTCTTGGTATGTCTGATCTTCTGTTACTTGCTAAGTGGGTCACTATTCATTTTTTATGCACTCTAACATTTACTGACATCTAATGTTTACAGAGTAAAGTACTAGTAGCTGAGGGGATATTTAAAAAAAAATAAAAAACAGTTACACAATTCCAGTGCTTCCAACCTACTGGGAGGTAATATTCATTTGAAAAAGTACCTGTAAACAGGGAAACCTTTAGGATTCCTCCTTTCCAAGCAAACATAAAAGCAAGAGTTGAAACTATTGGAGGCCGGAGGAAAGTTGAGCTTCATAATAGCAAATACTGTCCGGAATCAATCATTTCTTGTTTTTATTTCTATTTTTGATTTTATGGTAAAAACAGCCAAGGAGGAAGTACAGTTGGGGCTGTAGTCTTTATTTTCTCTACCAGGAGCAGTATGTTTAACCAAAGTTGCATATTTGCTCGGACCACCGGTAGTAAGTGCTAGAATCAAATCAGCTCATATGCAACTTCGGTTAAGCATACTGTATTTATTTCTTAATATTATTTATTTCTTAATAGTCACATAAGAATGAAGTGCATTATCCAAGCAAAAGACCCAGTGCAGATGATACAACTCTCAAGTTTTACATGAGTGCTAGCAATGCATATAAAACCACATGGATGAAGAGAAAAGTCAGTCTTAATTTAAGGGTTAAAAATCTCAGATAGGAAATGGAAAAAGATTTCAAAAGTGGCAAAGAGATTAACTATCCATTTCAAAGATGTGTTTATCTTTTTGTATTTTAAAGGAAAGGCCTTTTGAAAGATTTGGCATAGAAATATGCATGTGAATAGAAGCACACTGAAAAGTCTTAGCTTTCAGATATAATGGCTCTCCCTCAGAAAGCACTGTGTAGGATTCCTGAATCTCTAAGGTACATTTCATCTGCTGCCAAGTACACTAAAAGCCCTGCAGTATCACCCCTGGTCCAGCTTCTAGGTGATGGCTCATTAGCATTTCCCTGCACTATGAGCCCAAACTCTACTAGTACCACATAAAAATGTCACCCCTCAACTGCAGAAATTCATTCATTCAGATGGTACTGAATACCCTAAAATGTCATATTTCTTTTTAAAAAAACACAAAATAAAACAAAACAGGATTAGACAGGGTGGGTGGTACGAAGATAATTATGAGGGACACAATAAGTAAGTTTGATAGTCTTCTAGAAATATTCATGAAAATCTGTCCCTGAAAATGGCTAGGATTTGTTAGCCAATCTTTTCCACATGACTTTTTTGAGAAATGTTCTTAGATTCCACAAAAGGGTGATAACAAAATGCATCTCAGTGAATGATCTTTCATTTTGGCATGGTGTAGCTCTCTCATATCTTCCATGTGGTTTGCAACTCTTCGGTTTCCAAGTCCTGTCTCATTTACTCCATTTTAATTACACTATGTGTTCTGCTGATCACGAGTACAAGTGCTTTCCAGTAAGACCGGTAAGCAAAAATGCATCCATCTATCCACAAGGGACAAAGCATAGTGGGAACTCTTGAGTTCCCACAAAGGCAATCACCAAGGATTTAGGGAACTGAAGTCTATAAAGGTGTTTAAATGGCATATTCACCCTCACAGGAAAGAGGTTCTCGTACATCCTAATAGTCCGAACACATCTCAAGAGAAAGCAACTGGATTTTTTACTTTTGAAAAGGGTCTTTATTAAAAAGATAAATGTGAAATATAAATAGAATCTGGAGTAAGCAATGTGACTTAGGCCCTGAAATGATTCCTTTTCTGAGCACTTACTTACAGAAATTAGAGAGCAAAGAAAGCATGCAATAACCAGGCAGAATTTGAATCTTGGTTTATTGCTCAGTGTAACCCAAATGTAACCAGACCAAATCCATCAGCAACTAGATGCAAATGCCCCTGTGCTAAGCTGTTTCAACAGGCATTCTCTTTGACTAGTGAAAGCCCTCTCTCCAACTAGAGGCCAAGTTATTAAGAAATTGTTTGTCATCTTAGATTGGATTGATCATTTGTTTCCCTGAATTCTTTTTCTCATCATTTACTCATTACACGCCTCCTCCTGATGGAAGTAGACATTTATTAGCTTCTGCATTTATTGCATTGGCAAACAGAAACATTCTCCTGCATTTCCTGAGGGTTTGCTCATTTATCTATTGGATAAGAGACTGAAGTTTTCTAAGGGCAGAAAAATTAAAATATCATTCAGGTTGACAGCCAGGAAAATGAGGGTCTCTCTGCAATGAGAAGCTTGTTTAAGCTTTTGGTTTAGTGAGGACATTACCTCATCAAACTACCACTTCATATACAACTGAAATTGTGGCTATTAACAGGTAACAAATATTCAAAATGAATAGTATGCATGGTATACTGTAAGTATCTGAGAAGCAAAGTTGATTGCTATTTTAAGTTGCAAAGACAATAAAATGCTTTTAAAGATCCATTTCTATAGGAAGCTAAGAACAGAATACTATCATACTAAATCTATAAATCTGAAACTAGAATCATAGAATTTTAAGTTATAAGGGACCTTAGAGGTCAATGAATCCTTCTGTAAGTACCTGTGCAGTATCCCTGACAAATGATCACACTCATTCTGCCTAAAACACTTATGGTGATGAGGAGACTGGCATATCGCAAAATGCATCTTATTTTAGAGCCGAAGACCTCTGTTTAGCAGGGTATGACTTTGGACAAGCTATTCAACCCCTCTGGGTCTCAGGGTCCTTGTTTTAGACATTCACTACCCTTATCTTGAGAGAATCAGAGCTGAAGGAAAGAAAAGTCATTTAGCAGGTCAACTACAGACGCTGGCCCAGCAGTCACTCTGGGATAACTCACTGACTTCTAAGGCAGTCCCTTTCCATAAGCAGAACCAATACATTGGCCCATAATTTTCTACACTGTGATGTAAGGGATTTCAATCTGGGTACCTGAACACTTTTAGAGCACAGCTTACTTCAGTTTTTTTTTTTTCTTCTTCAATTCTTTCTTTTTCTCTCTTATCCCCTAGCTTCACATCCCTCAAACCAACTTTTATCATGTACCTTTCATTCTTGACAATAAGCAGGGAAATAATGCAATGGAAAGTTCTACTGAGGCTGTCAGCCACTAGCCAACTCCCCCAGCTGTTGGCCTCCATCAGCCCTGCCCCAACTGTAACTTTCTGGGTTTTAGCTCTCACTTCAACAAGGTACCATATGATCACTTAGTACTGTGCCAGGTGTTGGTTATAATAACAACAAAAAATACATTTCTAGTTTTTTTGCATCATAAGACATTAGAAAACACCAGTCTAGTCTTCCTGATACAATATTGTTTAAAATATTGCTCATGTCTAATCAAGTCATTTTGGGGATAAGAAAGAGTATACATGCTAATAATATTATCTTTAAAAATCAGTGACTTCATTTACCTAAGTGTTTAATGAGACATTTTCTTCTAAATATCTCTTAAATCTGAACTGAAAAGCACATTAAGTAATCAAATTGTATTGTGTACTAATATTCAGACTATAACACTAACCAGTTCAATTAATGTCCGGCAGCCTTGGCTTATAATCTGGACAAGATCCTCATTCATTACAAATACAGTCTTAGTTACCCTCAGTAAACTCAATGGAATTTTTAAAAATGTTTTAAAACCCCAACATTATATACTGAAGCCAAAACAAAACAATAACAATAACAACAAAACAAAACAAGAAAAATCATAAAAGGAAAACTGGGGTTGTAGCTCAGTGGTAGACTGCTTGCCTAGTGTGCACAAAGCTGAGCTTGAACCCCAGCACTGCCACCAAAAAATTTTTAAAAACCTTATAAAAATAATGAGCAAATCAATAAACATGACTTTTCTGGCAATAGCAATTATAAAGGTGAAAACATATTTTCATCCTGTACAAATTAAATGAATTCCTAAGCTGTTTATTACAAGACCTAGAATTAAATTTATAAATGACAAGGACTTTGCTGCTTATAGAAGATGTTCTTAATAATCTTTTGCATCTTCTGTAGCACAAATTCCCATTTCCTCCACAATGATGAAGATCTGCTAACCTGTATAAATTTGTACAAGTCCTGCATTATTTATCATCCAATGCTAGTAGAAGAATCATTCTGTCAGACTTTTCCCTCTTCAAAGAAATAGCCACCAGTTCAAACCTCAGGGTTTGTTCACAGAGGTCCACTTTTTGTCTGAACCTACCCTTGGTCTCTAAGGGGAGCTCTTCCAGTCATAAGGCTTTAAATTCCTCCCATGAGCCGAAACTCCTGAAGTTATATACCTGGCCCAGATCTTGCCCCTGACTCCATACTCAACAGTCAGATGCTTTGTTGACATCACCAACTGATACAGAAGCACCCCACATATAAATTAATAAAAACATGATTATAACAGGAGGAAGATATATAAGTGGATGTCTTAACTTGGCAAAAAGCTATAGAGAGGAAAATAGAAAGTGATAACCCATGCTAAGGATGAGGATTTAACGTGCCCCAAAGTTCCAGAAGAGTCACTCTTACAGGCTGAAGTGTCAGCAATCTATCTACAGCAGGGATACCTTTGAGAGTCCTATCTTTTCCTGTTTCAATGGCGGGGAAGAAGTTATAGGGAAGGCAGTGAGAAGAGTAGGAACCTACAAGCAGGAAGGAGAATTCCTCTGAAGACGAAAACAAAAAAATTAAAAATAAATAAATAAATAAAAATTGGAGAGTCAGCACAAAGAAAAGAGGTACAAATAAGAGCTATGAGGCCTTTTCTATTTTGATGGGGGATACATCTATGAAAAGAGGAATGTAGAGGTAGTTGAACAGATCTGTGTGCCTCACAACCTCGCAGACAAGCTATTTCCAATCTATGGGTAGCATTAGAAGAGAAACTTTTGCTCAAGTCACATTAAAACGTATCTGTGGTTAATCCATAAATTGTTTAGCTTTAATAGGAGCAGTGAATAAAAGGCAGACTCAACTCTTTTCTGTTTAATGCAACCCCATTCCCATTTTACCCTCTCATTAAGTCTGCATAGTGAAAAAGTTAAGAATGTAGACTTGCACTGCCAGCCTGTAAATCCTGGCTTTACTGCTTACTACCTTTGTGACCTTGGATAAAGTACAGACTATTACTGTGCCTCATTCTACTCATCTATAAGATGAGGATACCAACCTGGGACAGCTAGAAAGGTTAAATGAAATAACATAGTATTGCAGTACTGGCAAGTGGTTAAGCTCATGATAAATATTATTCTTCATTTCAAATAGCTTAGTAGGATTATTAATGTTGACTTCAGTTTGGGAGAGGCTTGAGGAAAGTCACAAGGAAAAATCAAAGGTGAATTTCACTTGATAAGGAATATTAAAAAAAAAAACCTTCAATGTTTGCTTACCGAATTCAAAGTGCCCATTTACTATTCCTCTAGAAGAAAAAGGATTACAGTCACTCTTGAAATCAGGGTGCCATTTGAACTCAACTAGAAGTGATTTCCTAATGAAGTACAGACCAAGATAAGCACTGTCTACTGGGCTTGGCAAGACAGATACTGTAGTTGAAAAGCAAACCTGGCACTTTCTGAAAAGAGTGTGAAGAATACACTATAGCAATAAATGGCATAAAGTTAGTCAGTGCAAGAGATCGGAGTAACTAGTGTTCAACAGGACCTGCCAGAAGGCGTTCATCCAGATGTATGATATGCAAGCCTTGCTCAGTTAGGTCCCTAATCAAGTAGCATCTAGTCAGAGGCTGGCCTATATAAAGTAGCATCCATTCTTACCTCAGTCCCCATATTCATATTATGAGTTATTTTTCTTCCTGGAATGATCACCACTTAGCATAAAATATATGTGTTGTCAATTGCCTTGCATTAACAGATTAACTTTATGAAAACAGGAGAGGTTTGTTTTTTTTTCCTGTTTTGCTCTGTTACATGCAAGAGCCTAAAATGGAGCCCACCATACAAGAAGTTCTAAACCTTTGTGAAATGACTAAGTCTGGTGAAGAGCTAATGGTGACAAATAAAGCAAAGAAAATAAAGAAATCCTTGATAAAAGTCCTAAATTGTTAGCAAGCAGGGGTATAAATAAAAATTAATAAAAATATTAAAATCATAGATCCTTTTTAAAAATTTGAGAAACTCTAAATTATTTTAAAATATTGTAAATATCAGATGAGACCAAAATTGGAGAATAGTTATTTTTTAAATCAACAAAACTTAGCAAGAAAGGTATAAGGCAGATTTACAAGAATATATTTTAAAATTTGTGTTTCACTTGTTACTTGAAACAGCAAACACTTCTCTCTCCCTTAATCTGTTTGCAAATAAGTAGTAGAACTGTTAAAAAGTCAGTATTTCAGTTACTTAAAATATTCATCATGAACATACAGTATTTTATTGCTGATTTTAGGATATTTACTGGTATTTACTGATTTTAGGATAAATAAGTGAGAAGTATAAGACAGAAAAAAAAAATCTACCAATATTCTACTCTACTATGTGGATAAACTTTAAAAGTAGTAATTTTCTCAAAAGAAAAAGGATCTTCTTTGGGTAATGGGAGGTCCAGAAAGTACATTAAATAAAATTTGATAGGAGAAAAATTTTTAACTGCAATGTGGTTTTCAAAGTGGCAAGTTAGCATGTATTTTACCATATTTTGTACCTCAGACAAAATGAGAAAAAAAAGCAATTTGAAACAGTTGCTTATCCTTTTATCTTGACACTATTATCATATTCAAATTAAAAAGACATGCATCCTCAAGTGAGAATCTGAGCTTAATCCTTAATTTATGATGTAACAAATACATATTTCAGTTATTAAAATACTTTCATCCAAGGGATTAAAAATTTAACACCTGCATGAATGAAAGATAATTGAAAGGACCTAAGAAATATTAGTTAATTTTTTCTTTTTAGTTTTTTTTTGTTCTGTTTTTTGGGGGGGCAGACACAGTAAAAACAAGAAGTTGTGGAAGAAATATAAAAATGAATTTAAATTACTTGAAAAGATATTGGCGGTTCATACAAAAAGAACTTTTTAGAAGGTTATTGCTTGTAGACTTCTTATAGTCAAGTATTTAGTTACTTAAAGTTAAATTTATATTAAGATTAATGAAAATTCTCTAATCTTGGGATCCCTTTAAAGAATTCAGTCACAAAAAAGTATATTTTCTCAAGAAAGGTACATAGTATGCTGTTGATTTTTTCTGAGCTGGCCAACAATATGCTTAAATCCCTTGTTTTATAATTAAAAGGACTGTATGATTTTGCTCTTTGATAAGTACTTTTAATAGACTCGTGCACAAATTGCACAAAATGATGACACATGCCAGAATTATGTCTTAGAATATTTTTCAGTAGAAATGAAATTTATAATATTGATATCAACATCCCACCATCACTTTCCTGCAGCCATGACCCCAGAAATGTTTTCTGTCTTTCAGGAATACTATTCAAAATAAAAGTCTCATTTTTCAAGAAAAGCCCTTTTAATCAGAAATACTCTTAACCACAAACAGCCTCATTAAAAGAGCAGTGGCTGTCATGGGAGAACCACTCTGGGTCTTTCCTCACATCTCCTTGGTCTTGATCACCACAACCCAAGTGACCTCACCCATGCTTTCATACTTACTCCTCCTTGCTATCTACTCCATTTGGAAGATGAAAAAAAGAAAAATCTCTGCAAGACTGGCCCCAAGTATCACAATGAAAAAAGTATATCCTGGTGCTGCACTGATTTCTTAAATCAGAGACTTCCACTGGACTATTAAAACAAAAAGCAAAAAAGACAAGTAGATGTGCTCATAGCACATCAGTAGATGGCCACCCGTGTAGCATTTTCTCTAGTAACTTCCTTCAAGCTCATATCCCCAGACTTCACAATCACAACCTCTAGAACCTGGCTTCTTCCTCCTTCTGTGCCTTATTCCTTGGTCTGGAAAAGCAGCTCTCCAATATGAAAGTACCACAGAATTTAATGAATAAAACTTCTTAAAAACAGAGACGAGAGAGCTCAACTGGTTCTGTTTTGTTTTTATTTTGTTTTTGCTAAATTACCTATCCATTAGCCAGGCTTATATTCATTCAACAAAATGGATAAAGACTGTTCCCAGTCTCTGCTCAAATGATGGAAGATGATAGAAAAATCTATGCTTACATACAGTAATATAAGAGGTTGCTATCTTTGATATATAAAATCTACCAAACTGGGAGGAAAATACATACAAGAGAAATCCCATTTCATCAAATAAAATAATGTACATTAAAGGGTTTGAAAACATTGAGAAATTACATGTAGACTTAATTGAAGGTTTTAAAAGGTTTTTCCTATATTACACAACTTGCTCTTCATTTGAGCCAGTAATTCATTCCTTTGAACAAAATTCAAAACACCAGTAATATTTCAATATAACAAAATAATAAATAAGTACTTCAAACAGAATTCAACCTGTGTTTCCATAGTCAACCCCTCTTTATTCTTGTATGGCTTTTTCTTTTCCCTATTATCAATCCCTTAGATGCTGCTGATAATAATAACAACTGATATTTAGCCCAATTTAATATTCATATAAATTCATATGTAATATTTTATTATATTTCTACATCCCAAGGAAGTATATCACGAAGGCCACTCTGCTGATGAGAAAGATGAGGGTCAAACAGGTTATATGATGGTTTCCAGGGACAAACAGGACAATAAATAAGTCTAATACTTACATCCACATCCCCTTGTCTTTGATGCTACTATACTCAGAGATCTTTTGGGGGATCTGTCCTCGGGTGATAATATATTCTGGAATCATCTAAGCATATCTCCTAAAAATGTGAGGTCTGGGGCTATTCTTAACTATCGGTGGTACAGTAATTATGAAACTATCAAGAGATGAGCCCTTGGGAATTACTGCCTTATACCATAGCAGGTCTCTGAAAACTACCAAATGGAATGAAGCAGCAAGCTCCTATCCCCTGATAAAACAAATCAGGTGACTTCAACTAAAAATTTAAACTTTGGTGGAACAATTATTCAAAGATGATACTGCATGTTTGTTCATCATAGAAACAAAGCAAGTGAAATTTAACTATTTGGAGCCAGGTCTGTGCATGCCCTACCGAGGTCCTGAGTCACGCAGAAGACACCAAATCACCCCGCTGCAGACAGGCAGGTCTGCCCAAGCCCTACCGAGGTCCCCAGTCACACAGAATACGCCGCATCAGCCTGCTGCACACAGGAAGGTCTGTGCATGCCCTACCGAGGTCCGGAGTCACGCGGAAGACATCGAATCACCACGCTGCAGACAGGCAGCCACCTGGTTCCACACTACAAAGACGCAGAGGACACCAGACCACCAGACCAAGGTACTGAGTCCCACTGTTCCCAGTCCAGAGGTAGGGGCTTCTGAGCCGTCGTCCCATGGCTCCTGGTCCAGAGGAAGGGACTTCCTGGTCACCATCACTCCTGCTGCTCCCAGACCAGAGGAAAGGGTTTTGGGGCCACCTTCTGTCCCGCTGCTCCTGGCCCAGAGGAAGGGGCTTCCAGGCCACCATCCCTCCCACCACTCCTGGCCCAGAGGGAAGGGCTTCTGAGCCGCCATCCCACTGCTCCTGGTCCAGAGGAAGGGGCTTCCCGGCCATCCCTCCCACTGCTCCCAGCCCACAGGAAAGGGCTTTTGGGTCACCATCCCTACCGCTGCTCACGGCCGCTGTCCCACCTCACCCAGATCAGAGGAGGTAATCCGTGCAG
>NW_004624783.1:3511386-3524769 GCF_000247695.1 Heterocephalus glaber | reverse complement strand
AACCAAGATGCATTATGTAAAGGTACAATTCCCAATGAGAAATGTAATTGTGTTGTATACCTACAATGTACCAATAAAAGAATTTAACACAAGAAAAAAAAAAGAAATTTAATTATTTGCTTGGGTACTCATTATTTTAAATCACCTTTGCAATACCTGGGAAGACCACCACATCACAAACCAGTTCTAGCAAACTATATAGACAAATGCTCATTCTCTTGTTCAGAACCTATTTGATGAGACAATAACAATTAGGCAAACAGCACCATCATTCCCTTTGCCAACATACAAAACCAATATTTAAGCCTCTAGATTTCTGTTTCCTTGTCTGAAAAAAGTGCACATCTGAAAAAAGTTAAGTTTAAAAAAGCAATAAATTCTTGCGTGTCTATAAAACATTTCATTTCATTAACCTAGTATCCAGGTTGTTTTTATCAATGTTAGTTTGAGAAGTCAGTTGGGAGAAGTGTAAAATATCAGCAATCTTATTTTGTCATCTGGCAACACTTGAAACCCAGAATTTCATCATATTCACTGCTTCCATTTGGCCACCACTTCTAAAGTAATACTCATTAAAAAACTATCTTTTGCATAATTACTCTTAAATTGCTCAAGTATAACTGGTATTTCTATAAATTTAGTTACTTTAAATAACATTAGCCTCTATTTAGACTAAAATACTTACTCTTTTATCTTTCTGGCATAATTCTTTTGGGAAATGAGTTCAGGGTCAAATCCAAATGATACATACTATAATTTTTTAATGTACCCAATAGCAAAATGGCAGTCTTTGTCTTTAATTACACACAATTGAATTTCAACAAATAATTCTAGTGACATCTGCCAAATTTCTACAATTTAGAGGAACTACACCATGAGAGAATAGACAGTTCCCAATTTACTATTTGTAATTTTTCTTTGAATTACAGAAGCATTTACTGTAGTACTAGTTACATTTTCATCTCATTGGCACCATAAAAAAACAGACCTCAACATGTGGACTGCCTACCCAAGGAGGTAACCTAAAGATCTTTTTCTTAGCCTTGAACTACTCTATTCTCATTTCTACTTTCACTCTTTACCTCTTGTCATGTACAGTCCATCTACGCAAGGCAGAAACTATATTATAAGTCCTAGAAATATTAATATTAAGCAGTAACAGGCAAGGAGGAATAATGAGACACTGGATAAACTGTGCCTGATTTAGTCATCCATGTACATACCTAACTACTCTGCTGGACACCTGGGCACAAAGTAGATGCATAACATTCCCTGATAAGGGGATGCTCAGTGTGGGCCAGAGCAATGCAGAGAGAAAGCAAGCTTGGGGACTTCCTACTGAAGAACCCTGAAGCAGTATATGGAAAAGAATCTGAAATCAAGGAAGGTTAAACACAGGAGTGACTTACGGGTAGCTGACTGAGTGATATATTCACTGAGGCTTATTAGTTCTGAGGCAGAGTTTAGGAATTTGTGGTTCAAATAGTTCTAATATAGGACAGACATCTCTGGTCTGAAACTAGAGAATTAAAACAAGATAAACTTAGTGTTAAGAAAGTGACTTTGTATGGCTATAACCTAAATTTACAGGTTTTCAAGATTTCATATGTATAACACAATCTTAACGGAAGTCTAAATAGGCTAGGCTGCAGTGGACACCATGTTCATGGGCCACCTTGTAGATATCCTAGTTAGTTCCCATCACACCAAGTTTCATCACCATTACCTGGGTAGGGCTTGGCTTGTAACTTTTATGTTTGATTTTTTTTTTTTTAAACCACTGTAAACCAGCCTCTTCTCTATATCCTCAGAGGAGTGAGATCTAATCCACACGCCTTTTATTGTTCCCTTATTCTCTGCATCTCTATCACTTTAGACTCTGTACCACAGTCATACTAGTTACTGTATTGGATCATCTCATCATGCCTTATAATAAAGCTGGTTTAATTTTTCTGCACTCTAAACATGACCCACTATTGCGAGGATGCTTACTATGTGTTACTAGTAACATAGTTACCGTGTGTTACTATGATGCTTAGCTTGAAGACGCTAAGTGCAGTAAATGTTACTAAGAGAAACTTGCTTGAAACTCTCCTTACTTTACTGTAGTGGCTCTAAACAAAAAAATATTATGCTTACCTCCAGGAAAAAAATCTTCTTACAACCAGTGCAGAGGTGTGATAGTGGGGAAGAGGGTGGAAATGCATAATGATTAAATGACTGAAAAGCCTCATGGGAGCTTTATCATCCACCAGTGGTCACACAACAAGAGAGGTTATTATTAGCTGGCAGGAAGACAGAGAGATGGCTACACTGGCAGGGAATACCAAAAAGTTATTCAATGTTTCTGAACCTCAACAACAAAATCAAAAAGAGTCTAGGTGAGCAGGAAAGAAAATATCTTTACCTAAAGGTTTGTTCTGGGGATAAATTACAATATTGTGTCAAATGCCTATGTTAACCCCTCAATAGATGGTATAGGTTGAGCATCCTTAATTCAAAAACTCAAAATGCTTCAAAATTAGAAATACTATAAGCATGGACATGATTCTCCAAGTGGAAAACTCCACATCTGACCTCATGTGATGGGTCCCAGTTGAAATGCAGGTACACTAAAAATACTCTCTATAAAATTACCTTCAGGTTATGTGTATAAGGGATATATAAACCATTAAATAATTCTGTGTGTAGACTTGGGTGCCATCTCCAAGACATCTCATTATGTACATGTAACTATTAAAAAAAAATCCCAAACTGAACCACTTCTGGTCTCAAGCATTTCAGATAAGGGATATTTAACCTGCACCATTCTAATGATACTGCTGATGACACTGATAATGATATTGTGTTTCTTGCCCAACAGCCTGGGAACAAGGACGTCTACAGTGCATATAACCTAGAAGCAATTTCAACCAAAGCCAAGTACTGGGATAATACATGATACTGGGCATTGTGTTTAGGATTGGGCTTGTGGATAAAATTGATTCCACCTCTCCACTAGGTCATATAAAAGTAATGGAGGGCCGGGGATTTAGCTCAGTGGTTCCAGCACCTGCCTCGAAAGCGCAAGGTCCTGAGTTCGATCCCTGGTATCAAAAAAAAAGTAATGGATAATGACATCACTTAGATGATATGATGTAGTTGATTTCAAAAGTTTGATCAAAAAGTAATAATTACACTGATGTCTAATTTTTCATAAGATATGCATTGACACATAATACAGTGGAAGCAGGACCCTCACTGATTGACAAACATCTGCAAGAACCATCTAAAACTACCTGAGCTGTTTGTGACCTGCTGAAAACACTTTCATTTATTCAATAAATATTCACCAACACCTACTAAGAGCCAAGCATCAAGCTAGGGGTGCAGATAAAATGGGAACAGACATGGTCCCTAGTCTCAGAAAGCTGGGGTGAACACTGCAGGTCATGAGCACACAGTACCGTGTCATGTTCTCTCTGAGGTCTAGTTCCAAACTTTGTCTAAAGGCAAGTTAAATGACAGCATACATGACCACTAACCTTCATGAGCTAAAGTATTCTAAGAGCCCTCTAGCCTATGCCAACATATGTCACTGTATCCTCAAGAAAATAACAAACTCTCTGAAGGTTCACAGAAGACTTGAGGCATTTTGGGAATAGAAGGTGTTGATACATCTTTTGCCTGCTCTGCCAACTCCAGTACTTGGCAACACAGTGGGAGTATTTGTAAAGAAATGCAGAAGTAATTAAATATTATCCAATTTGATGACCTTCCTACATCATTTCATGAAAGAGAAGAAAATTCCTATTCAGACTCTTGATGTCTGATAGCATCATCCTACAGCTCCCATCTATGCCTGAGTCTTCAGAAAATGTTATCCACCTCTTGGGTTTTGAGGCATGATTCTGAATCCTGCTATGGGAAGGTCTGGTGAAACACCACTTAACTATTGTTCCCTATTCTGAAGAGGCTGGAAAAACCCAAGCTTGAATCAGAAAAGTGCATATAAATGCAAAAGTGAGATAATTATGAGCTATAATTTTCCCAAAGACTCTTGAAGGATTTAAAAATCCTTAAAGAAAAAATCCTGTCTCAGAGTGAGATGGACATAGCCTATACTACAATAGCTTCACAATCCTTAGCCAGTTCTCTTTCTCGTTGTCTACACAACTGTAATGCAGTGCAAAGGGAGGCAACACCAGGACACCTGCAGGTCCTCAGAAGCCTTCAGATTAGGAATTCTGTCAATGGAATTCCATCACTTCTCTGTAGCTTTACAGCCTAGGATGTAAATCAAGGACTCAAAAAAACATGGGTACATTGGCATTATGCAAGGCACATCGATCTCAGATGATGTAATGGGATAAATTGATTAATGTGTTTAGAAAGAAAAAGATTCTATGGTTTGAGTATAATGCTGAAACATGCTATGCAGCATCCTCATCTTAGAAGCTCTGAAAGTATATAAATTCTGAAAAGTCCTCTAATAAAGAAATCTGCTTGTACAGAAATGTTCCTAACAGCAGTACCTATAATATCCAAAATCTTGGAAAAGCCCAAATGACAGATTCATAAACTAAATATGATAAATTCATTCAGTGGCATATTATTCAGTCACATTAAGTAATGTTATGTGGTTAGGAACATTTCTGTATAAGCTTTTGTGTAGATATATTTTCAGTTCTCCTGGATATAGAACTAGGAATGGGATTAATGGATCATATCATAACTTGATATTTAACTCTTGAATAACTGCTGAATTGTTCCAAAGTGCCTATGTCCTGCCTGGTGCAATCCTACTAGGATAGGGTGAAGGTTTCAATTCTTATAGAGTTTCACAAATTCTTGTGTTGTTGGTTTTTTGTCCTTTTATTTTAGCCATATTAATACAGTTTTAAAATGCACTTTCTTCCTGGTCTTTTTTAATGTGCTAAGTGACCATTTATACAACTTCTTCATGACAAACAGAAAAATATCCATTCAAATAGTTTTTTTCTATTAAAAAAAAAAAAAGAAATCTGCTCAGCTGATTTAAACCTAACATTCCTCAAAATTGTTTGGTCATGGAGTCCACCTCATTCCCTGACAAAGACACTAGTTGAAAAATTTTATCCAGTGCCTATGATGTGCCGGGCACTATCACAGTGATCAAAGAGAAAATAGTTCTGGTCCTCAGGGAACCTACATATTTAATGTTTATTGTATTACTGATTGGCTGGGCAGTTTTAGTCACTAAAGCAGAACCTCATCCATAACAGACAAGTTCTCTACTACTGAGCTAAAATCCCACTCCTTTAATATTTATTTTCAAAGAGCTATTTGAGGCACTGGCTCCTCATCTAAGAATTTAATCTGGTACGTCATTCTAATCCAACATATTCTCCTTTAAATCCAGTGATCTTTTAATCTTTAAAGGACAAAGGTAACAGATACTCTTCACAAAACACTTCTGCTTTGAAAAATAGTCTGGCATAGCCTTCATAACCTATTATGTCAATGAATGCCCATGGGCAACTGTGTCATTTCTATTTGTCACTATGTCTATGTACCTGGCTCACCACAGGAGATTAATAAATGTGTTTCTGAATGGTAAATATTTTTTCTAGCCTCCCCCAAATTCTATTAAGAATGACCAAAGTTAAAATCCTATCTTAGTCTCAGTGTCCAAATTGGATTTGGGAGTCCCTTCATCAAGTAGTGTGACCTTATTGTGCAAACCTGCTTTATATGCCAAGTTCAGATATAGGCATTTCTTACTGGAGGGTGTTATAAGCTAATATTATTTGCATGTGTTTTAATGACTA
Source organism: Heterocephalus glaber (assembly GCF_000247695.1). The sequence continues at coordinate 3,518,980 of NW_004624783.1, read as the reverse complement.
AATGTAACTTTCTAACTGAGGCTAATAAGGTGGAGTGTAATCCCTTACAGAGGCACAGCTGTCTCATGGTCTGAACATTCAATTGGGACTGAAGACAAGCCCTGCAATTACCTTTAAAAATTTTAATACTCATGTATTTCAGTTCCTCAGTCATCAAAACAGGGAAATAAGCCTTGGCTTGTCTGGCAAAATGGAGTACATGTGAAATTTATAAATAAACAAGATATCAAGAAGCAAAACAATCACTAATTTTGAATTGAACATGAAGAAAATTCAAAAGATTTTCCCCATTTTCAATCGCATACCAAAGAAACACATTGATATCCAGACTGCAATATTCCGATCAATAGCAAAAAGAATTTCAAAGAAAGGAAAGGAAGTACTTATTGTTTTTCAAGTAACTATGCTTGCTGAGCCTCCCCAAAATGTAGAGAATCATCAAAACAAATTAATTTTTCCTGAATTTCACAATGCTTTATTTCTTGTCGTCACTCATTTAAGTGGCATACCATTTTAAAAAAACATTGTGATAAACAGAATCAGATTATTTCATGGTATAGACTTTCAAAAGGTAAAGAAAGCATGGAGAGTTAAGAAAGCAAGTAACCCACATTGTTGGCTTCTTCCCACTTAAGATCATTATAAGCACTCACAAAGAGGTAATACTGGGCTTTAAAGCTGAACTCTATAATATCTCTTTTTCAGAACCCCAGGGCTATCACTGCAAAGCACAGTGGTCCATTCTAATCCCTGAATAAAGAAGAGGAAGAGATCATTAAATTATAATTTCCATGCACAATTGGTACAAGTATTTCCTACCAACAGGATTTATATGAAAGCAAGATCCCAGAATAAAGCTGCTCAGCAGAGAGGATGGCAGTTTAGTGTCTTGTAAATTTGATTTCACTGAAAGCTCTGACACATCATAATAGTGAAATCCTATTTACTGTAGCAAGCAGGATGGATAATGCTATTTAATACCTGGTGTACTGTGTGCCATCAACTTACAGCTTTGCACACCATGTTCTCATCTTACCTTAAGGTTAATACTTCTTGACAGCCAACATGGTAAATAAAGCCCCAAATTAAGTGCTGATCCCATGATTTGCAAATCTTTTCTCGAATAGGATGCATTCTCAAAGCTTACTCCATAAAAAAGTCTAAGTCTATATCACTAAAGCCAGATTTAAAAAGCAATTCAAGGTTACTCAAACCACATTTCCCATTTGAAATTTCAGAAAGGTTAACAGAAAAGTCAATAGACTTGGGGGATCTGTTGAATAATGAATTAAGGATAAGGCCCCCGTGTCCACTAAACTGTATTGATTTTTTTCCCCAGAGAATGAAATGGGGTGGGGGTATCAAAGTTGTTTGCTACCTCTGAAAGTATCTAATAATAACCCTGCTTTTGGAAAGTAGGTAAGAGTGAAAATGGCTCAGTCTTTGCAACTAAGTTATATATTGCTGTGTCAGTTATATTAACAAAATATATGGTGATAGTAAGCCTTATTACTTTTCCTAACAATAGCCAAATGCATTTATTTGAACTATAATTACTCATTAATAACAAAAAATTGAGATTAACTTCAATGTACATGCTCCAAGCAGCTTTTCAATCTATTGCTTATAATGATATTATTAGTGACACTGGACTCTATTGCCTTCAGTGTCTAAATCTGTGGGCCAGAGAACTTGATCTTTCTTTCTGCAACTCTCAGTACAGAAACCATAGACAATCTGCCCTGATTTTAACATAAATGAGAAAACCTCTACAAAATCTCCAAGCATCAAAGGAATAATGTATCTCTAGGTTGGAAAGTGCAAACCTGCATAACCTACACAAGTACATATACTAAAAAGTTTTGCTTTTAACTACTGTATTGAATTTCCTGTCTCACACTGCAAAACCAAAATGAGTTACCACCATGACGTAAAACCATTGTCAAATGGTTTCATGTTCAGAAGGCACTTTGGAGAGGGGGGATCAAAGGTCTTTGTTTAATCCTACACTCTAATATTATTATCTTCACACCCAAACTCCCCCAAAATGATTGTTTATATTTCAGTATGTTATATGTCACTGACACAACTGTGATTCTATCTTGTCATAAACCAAGTTTACTTACTAAAATATTTTACAGAGACAGTTCGTATTATAGTAAAAATACACAATTTCTCGCTATAAGGAATATACTGGATTGACAATAACATGCTATGTTGTCATTTTGTTTTATTATCATTGATGGTATTACCCCTCGTCCCAAACCTTTCCACAAAGAAACACAGACACTAATTGACAAAGACAAGCAATCAAAAAGTTAATACAGATGAGCACAACACATTATGATGTAATAGAGAATGTCACCCACCATAAGTGAGACTTGTAAAAATTGCTCCTCTAATGTAAGCATGACCTTAGAATTTAATTAGCAACTCTTTCCAAAGGTGACAAAATATGCAATTCTTCTTAATGACAATTTATATTTCACCATTCTCTTTGCATTACTCTCTTTGCCCAGCATGTGCAATTCACTTTTCCTCTGAATTCTAGAGGATTTACTACAAAGTATTATGCATAGAGCTGCTAAATTCCAGGAGTCTGTAAACTGAAAGCAATATGTGCCACATGATCAGGTTGATCTGAACATTATAAGTACCTCAATAAGCTATCTGATCTCCCTCAGCAACTCATGCAAACACGGCTTTTATATCTCCCTTCATGCTGTGCCAAACCCGACCATCCCTAGGAAGGCCAAGAGCAAAGTGGATTCAGTAGAGCAAATTAATTTAAGTTTATAATTGAAAAGTTATATATGCAAGACACACCAATCCTCAAAGAGGTCAAATCTTCAACATGTCCTAGGGAGACACAAGCCTTCCTGGAATATCCCTGGCAGAAAGTGGATTTGATTCTCTTGAACTCAGGTGAGGTCCTTTAGTTTTGCTCCTCCAGGACAAGCAGACTAATACCCATTTTTCTAACAAGCAAGCAAACAAAACACACTCTAATGAAACACTCAACTCAAGTTAGCAAAAGTAAAAGAAAGTCTGATTTGTTTCTGGAAGATAGAATGAGTCGACTATCCTATAGTAACAATATATAAAAGTATTAATAATCGCTTCTCAGCCTTTTTGCTAAGATCAAGTGTAATATGAAAGAATGAACATTTTAAGAAAATTTTGGAGTGCTCAAATGACTATAAATTACTTACTTCAAAGTGCAAAAACGCATAACTAGATATTAAAATGACTCTTAGGAGTACCAAGCTGTAGTTGCTAAGAAATAAGACTTTATTTATTACCATTTGGTCACTTCTCTGGGAAGTATCAAATCTTAAGGGGGAAACTATACTTTTTAATGCTTAACACTTTCAGTTTATAAGGTAAAAATAATAAAGTTATAACACTTAGTTATAGCATTCCAAAAAATTGTATTAGAAGCCAGTGATTAGCTTTCCATACAGAGAACACTACAATCAACAGGACTTAACATAACTACAGAACTAAGAACTGATACATAATAAAGACAGTATGGATAGTTAAAAGCTTAGGAGGTAAAGCTGTCTCAAATCCAGATTTATCAAATTTTGGCTACACATTTTCGGCCAAGTTACTTAAGTCTTGGGATCTTCACCTAAACAATACAATAGGAGGGCTTCACAAGGTTATTTCTGAGAATAAAGTGCAATAATCCATGGAAAGGGTCTAACACAATGTAAATGGCCAATAAATGTCACCATTAGCTACTAAAATAACTATGATGCTACAAGTAATGTCAAAATACTCAGTTAAACTTGATTTTCACATGAGAAAATTTAACTGATTAATAAAAAAAATTAGCATTGGGTATATTTTAAAACGACAAATGTGTAGATATAACGTTATGGAACTAGCTTAGTAAATCTAAGGTTCATTCACTGTATTCCTATGTTACTATGTATGAACTGTGGAAAATACAAAAATAAGAAATGAGCTCTGTCTTCAGGGATTTTAAAACACAAAAAACAGAACCACCCCCAGTGCTGAGGAGGAGCTTTCTGGGCTGCCTTACCACCACCCAGAGCGCCGAGGAGCAGAGCAGCCTTCAGCACTGAGGAGGAGCCTTTGGGGCTGTCAAACCACCGCCTGCAGCACAGAAGTGAGCTGCAAAAGACCCAGCAGCACACCCACCCCCTGTTGAAATGAGAATACACGGAAACAAGTCTCAAAACCAGACTTTCAGATCACCTAAAGCAAGCACAAAGGGAAACGAGATGGAACAATCTGATACCTACTGGGACTCCCTAAACTGGCAACAGAAAAGGATCTGGAAATAATGAAATCAGAAATAATTTCTCAGATAACAGTAGAGATTGTGCCCATAGTGCAAGACATGATTAATAAATCTAGAGAGGACATAGATAAAAAAAAATAGAGGAGCTGAGGAACATGATGGAATCTCAACATAGGAAACAAATGGAATCTATAAAACAGATGCAAACAGATTTCCAGATTAAAAACTCCATTGAAAGGTTACACAGCAGAATGAACCAAGGTGAGGACAAAATTTCGGACACAGAGGATAATTTTGCAATTAGTGACCAGGAAAAGAAAAATTTCTTAAAAACAGTAAAGGACCATGAGAAATCAATCCAGCAGCTGCTAGACAATGCAAAGAAGAATAACATAAGACTTATCAAAGTCAATGATGAAACAGGAGAGAGTGCAGATGACATAAAAAAACTGTTCACAGAAGTGATGGCAGAAAACTTCCCAAGCAAGGTAAAAGAACTTCACATACAGATAGCACAGGCATATAGGACTCCAACTAGCTGTGACCAAAAAAAAAATCTACATATAGGCATATAATATTTAAGGTTCCAGAAAACAAACAGAAGAACAAAATTCTACAGGCAGTTAGAGAAAACAAACAAAGGAAAGCCCATCGGAATCACAGCAGACTTCTCAACGCAAACTCTCAAGGCAAGAAGAGCTTGGAGTGACTTATTTCAAGCCCTAAAGGAAAACAGCCTCCAACCCAGATTGATGTACCCGAGAAAACTATCTTTCAAAACTGATGGAGAAATAAGATACTTTCATGACAAAGAACACCTTAGGAACTTCATGAATATCAAGCAAGCACTCCAAAAACTTTTAGACAATATCCTAGGAAAAGACAATGAGGATCACAACCCCAGGAATCCCAGCAGAGTGAATCCAACGGGCACAACAAGAAATTAAACACAAAGAGGGAGAATCCAACAGAAAGAAAAAGTCATGACAATGATAAGTCAATACGTATCAGTTATAACCATCAATGTTAAGGGTCTCAATTCACCAATCAAAAGAAACAGACTGGCAGAATGGGTCAAGAAGCAAGGTCCAACAATATGCTGCATACAAGAAACACACTTAAGGGCCTGGGATATAGCTCAGTGGTTTCACCACCTGCTGCACAAGCGCAAGGACCTGAGTTCGATCCCTGACACCAAACAAAGGAAAAAAAGAAAGAAAGAAAGAAACACACTTAATTCAAAAAGAAACTCATAGACTGAAAGGTAAAGGGTGGAAAACAATATTCCATGTGACAGGAACCCAAAAAAAAGGAGGAGTAGCTATTCTCTTTGTAGATCAAGTGGATTTCAAACCAACAATGATTAAGAGGCACAAAGAAGGATACTATGTGCTTTTAAAGGAAACAATCCAAGAGGAAGTGATGACAATGACAAGTATCTATGCTCCAAACTCTAGTCTACCCAACTATATAAAACAAATACTAACAGACATGAAAAATCAAATAAGCACTAATACAATAGTAGTGGGGGACCTCAATATTCGACTATCACAAATACATAGATCAACTAGACAAGAAATAAGCAACACAATACTAGAATTCAATCAAACTCTTGAACAAATAAACTTAACAGATGTTTACAGAGTGTTCCACCCCACAAAAGCAGAATACACATTCTTTTCAACTGCACATGGGTCGTTCTCCAAATAGACCACATACTCGCTCATAGAAAATGATTAAGTAAATGCAAAGGAATTGAAGTTATCCCCTGCATATTATCAGACCACCGGGCAATGAAATTGGAGATCAGTAGCAAAAGAAACCACAAGAATTTCATAAACACATGGGAATTGAACAACATACTTCTGAATAACCAATGGGTTACAGAGGAAATTAAAGAAGAAAGCAGACAGTTCTTACAATCAAATGACAATGCCAATACAACATATCGGAATCTATGGGACACAATGAAAGCAGACTTTCGAGGGAAATTCATAGCAGTGAATACTCATATTAGGAAAACAGAGCGAGCCCAATTAACCCAATGCTGAACCTCAAGCTTCTAGAAAAAGAAGAGCAGGACAAACCCAAAGCTCATACAAGGGAGGAAATTATGAAAGTTAGAGCAGAAATCAATGCAATGGAGACTAAGACGATACAAAAAAAAACAAATGAAGCCAAGAGTTGGTTCTTTGAAAAAATAAACAAAATTGACAAATCCTTAGCCAATCGTAGCAGAAAAAGAAAAGAGAAGCCCCAAATCCACGCAGTTAGGAATGAAAAGGATGAAATTACAACAGACTCAGCAGAAATCCAGAGGATCATCAATACCTGCTTCGAGAACCTATTCACCAATAAGATGAAAAACACAGAAGATATAGACAGATTTCTAGATACATAAGTATTACCAAAGTTGAACAAATAAGACCTAAAAATTCTATATCAACCCAATAAAAATCAATGAAATTGAAAATATTAAATTAAAATTAATTAATTAAAATTAATTAAAAACTTACCAACTAAGAAAAGCCCAGATCCTGATAGCTTCACTGCTGAATTCTGCAAGACATTTAGAGAGTAACTACTGCCACTGCCACTACTCCCAAATTGATGCCTGGAAATAACATCACCTTGATCCCCAAAACAGAGAAAGACCCAACTGAAAAAGAGAACTATACACCAATCACCCTAATGAACACAGAGGCAAAAATCCTTGATAAGATACTGTTAAATAGAATGCAGAAGATCAACAAGAGGATCATATACCCAGACCAAGTGAGATTTATCCCAGGGATGCAGGTAGGGTTCTACATACGCAATTCAATAAATGTAATACACTATATCAATAGAGCCAAGGACAAAAATCATATGATCATCTCAATAGATGCAGAAAAAGCATTCGACAAAATCCCACACGCATTAATGATAAAAACCCTACAAAAAATGGAATAGATTGTTTCTACCTCAATGTGATAAAAGTTATCTAGGAAAAACCAACAGCCAATATCATACTAAATGGTCAAAAATGGAAATCCTTCACACTAAAACCAGGAACAAGACAAGGATGTCCACTATCACCACTCTTGTTCAATACAGTATTGGAAACATTGGCCACAGCAATTAGACAAGAGAAAGAAATAAAAGGAATAAGGATAGAAAACAAAGAAGTCAAATTGTCACTATTTGCAGATGCCATGATACTCTATATAGAAGACCTAAGAACTCCACCAAAAGTCTTCTAGACTTTATAACCAAATTCAGTCAAGTAGCTGGATACAAGGTCAACACACAAAAATCAATAACTTTCCTCTACATGAACAA
>NW_004624783.1:3491270-3509666 GCF_000247695.1 Heterocephalus glaber | reverse complement strand
TTAATACGAGAAAATGAAAAAATGGAAACAAAGTCTTTGTAAATAGGGAGGGATGGAGGGGTTGAAGGGAGGGCAGGGTAATGGGAAAAAATAAGAACCTAGAGAGATTATGTAAAGGTGCAAATTTCTAATGAGGAATGTCATTATATTGTATACCTAAAATGTACCAATAAAATTAATTTTAAAAAGATAAAAAATACACATAGCTAACTACAGTTATTATAAATATAATATTCAATCATAAAGAGAGTTATAAAGTATTACAGACTTGTCAAGTATACTTTAATAAAGTTGGAAACAAAAAAAACACACACACAGAATTCCCTGAGGAATTTGGAGAAGGCTCCTTGAAAACATTTCAGTCTCCTCTTTGAAGGCTGCTTTTGGCTTCCATTTTCGAAATAGCTAACCAGAAACTGCTGTTCTTCAGATTTCTTGCCCTAACAAGTAAAAATTAAAACTCTCCAAGTTGTTTCACGCCACACACCTAAATGTGACACTTCCAATCTTTTTAAAGATTAAAAAAAGGTTACTTTCACATATGGGGCAATACTGTTGGTGAATTTAGCAACACATGACTGACGAGGAAATAAGAATTTGCAAAACTCTTTAAATGACTTTGACCTTCCATTAAAGAGTTACTAATTTTGAATACCAATTCTCAGAAGAATAATAATGGCGTCTAGTCAAATTATACTTATTATACTTTAGAAATTAGTCACAAGAGAAAATTATCTAAGTCAATATAATAACCGGAAGGAGAAAGCTATATTAATACATGAGAATTACCCAATTGATAGTCTACTGAAATAGATCCAAGAAGAAAACCAAGATGTATTACAGAACTGAGCTTTACTAAGCTTTATATGCTTAGTAAAATTTCATTCATACTTGCAAATGAAATTTGCATCTACCCAGTGGGGATGGATAGTTGAAGTAATATGATTTAAGTCATCAAAAAGTAATAATGTACATGAGTAATGTGTTTGTTAATCTAACTGATGGGCAGAAAGTAAGGTTATCTCAGGGATCGTCCTTAGAATGATTCCATATAAGACTTGCTGATGCCTTCCCTTCTCCATCAATGATATGCACTGCTATTGACTTGAAGCCTTTATCATTTCATTTGGTTAAAAGAAAGGTAAGAGTCTATATCTACTTTTAGCTTAAACCAGCAACTTGGGACAAAATTCAGCTTAGGTACTACAGGAATACCAATAAGAAATAAATACAAGATTTTGTAGAAATGGTAGAAGACATGAGGAAGCCCAATGACATTAAAGTAATTTTATGATTATTAAGATTTTGTACACAAGGCAAGTAAGTAGATATTTGATCATGGAAACAACTCATATTTGTTAAATCCTTGGTAGTTTTCAAAAAGCTCTCATAAACCTCCTTTTATGTAGCTAACTTAAAACCCACAAAAGTAAGCAAGAAACGCATTATTATTCTCATTTTACAGATGAAGAACCACAGATCACAAGAGATTAAGTATCAAAACCACATCCTGTGAGTCTTTGACTAACGCTTTTTCTACCATGTAACTAAATATGGGGTTGTTAACTAATCGTATTATGGTCATTTCAACTCAGGATTTTAAGCTCACTGATACTTCCCAGTTTTTAGTGTAAATTTGTAAGTTACTACTTTCAAGCCTAATCTTTCAAAGTGGAAAAAAAAATCTTATACAAAAATACATTAATCACAATGATGAGGTATCATTATACTGTATGTATTAGATCTTGTACTACTTTTCTACTTTATGCCAAAAACAATTCCTTAGTTGCTGAACCAACAAGCTTAATCTGCCACAAACACATCCTCTTAGTCCTTTGTAGAAATTAGTGAATTGTCTCACTGAAATTGGTAGATTCGTGAGAATTGCCTTTTCTTGTACTCTACAGTTATAAGTGATGAATTGATTCATAAGGTACCTAACAGTAAAACTTGATGAAAAGGAAAATTATCACTAGGAGGGGAAAAGGCAGGTGCTAGGTAAATCATCTCAGGGATATTCACTTATTTACCCAACTAACAGGACTGTGGAAGTATACAAGTAAACTTACAAATACTGCAGAATGAGTAGTTATCATGGGCTGGCCACTACTATAGATGATTTATGAGTACTGGCTCATTTTAAGAAGTTAGTGGGGTAAGTACCACTATATCCTCTTCCTACAGCTAAGGAAACTGAGAAATGAAATAAGATGCTCCAAGATAAGACAGCAGGTATATGCCACATTAAAATTTAGGAATTTTAATGTTAAGTCCTCTGATTTCAGAGCCTCTGGTCTAAATGAGACTTCTGCAGACTATCACTTGTGAGTCAAATCAAGACCAACACCTATTTTTATATAGCCCCAGGAATAAATGAAAACAGTATTTTTAAAAAAATTTTTGTGATGTGAAAATTATGTAAAATTCAAACTTCAGCTATGTACAAAGTCACATTCATTCACATAGCTCATATGTGTTTCAGATTACAAAGGAAGAGTTGAAAAGATGTGACAGAGAACATACTTGGCCTGCAAAACCTAAAATATTTACTATCCGGCCCTTTACAGAAAAATTGCTGACTTCTGTTCTACAACATTCTACTTTATGGCTATTCAACATCTCCACTTAAAATATATAAAGAAAGGCCTCAAATTTATACCCAAAAAAGGAATTCCTGATTTCCTCTACCACCCAAATCCTAATCCATATCTCAGTAATCTTCCTCACCAGAAAATCTGTCCTTCTAGTTATAAAAGCCATATATTTAGAGTAGCTTTGAGTCTTTCTTTTACTCAGTTTCAAAATCATCAAGCAAATCTGCTTGCCTCTACCTCTGAAGTATCCAACCACATCATTATCTTCATTGTTAGCACCCTGGCCCAAGTCATCACCAACTTGTTTCTGACTAACCTTTTAACCAATTCTCTCTTGCTTCAACTCTTGCCTAACATAGCTGCCAGACTGCTTCTTCTCTTACAAACCCTCTGGCCTTCCTAAACACTCCTAACTTACCCCATCTCAGGGCTTTGACACTGACTTGCGTTCCTATCTCTATAAGTCTCTTCTCACATGTCATCTCATTAGGTAAGGTAGGCCTTCCTTCTCCATTCTACCTCATGCCTACACCTAGGTCCCAGGATTCCCTTTTCCTTGCTAATTTATTGTTCTCCATATAACCAATCCTGCCATCCCACATGTATAACTGATGTTTAAATAAATTTAAGTTTCATGAGAGCAGATTAGTTCACTTTCTTTACTAGGATATCTCTGGCAATAGACCACAGCCTGGCATATATTAGATGCATAAGTAGACATCAGCTGAGTGAATGAGAAAATGGTTCCTATTCAAGATGCACACAGTCCACTGACATACGGAGATGGGTAAACACATTCAACTTATAAATACTTGTATTAGGCAGGGTTTAATAGTGTATTTGTCATGATTTTCTACTTTCATATCAAATTTATTCTAAACAAATCGGACTTTGGAGTTCTCAAACTAAAGAAAGAAAGAGGTCACTCTGTAACCTTATGGCCTATGTATGAAGTTAATCTAGTCAACCAATCTACTCCATTAACAGGGGTATTGAAGTGGTGTTCAAACTTCATCCTGAAAGACAATCTTCTTTCATTTCAGTCTGAATTCCCTCCATTGTGTCCCTAATTCTAGGTCTATGCTGTCTAAGCCTACTCTCTCCTTTCCTCCTAAGTCTTAAGGCTCACTACTTGGTTCCTATCAACACCTCTGAAGGAGACATTCACTTCTTAGCCATAAATGCAGTGGAGTTTTCACAACAATAATATATCCTTTAAAGTAGTGCCATTTCTTTTCTTTTTATATACTGGGGATTGAACTCATGACCTTGTGCTTACAAGGCAGGCACGGTGCCACTGAGCAAAATCCCTGGCCCAACAGTACTATTTCTAAGAATGTATTCAAGTTGAGTCAGTTTGGAGGAGTTAAGAGTAGCACTCTACTGTCTGACCTGGAGGCAATGTCAGTCACACACATACTGTATGCATGTATGTATGTGTATGTATGTAAACATGTAGGTGAGTTCTCAAATAGTAAAATGTATTGATGAACCAATCACACAACCATAACAAAAATAAACAAATGACATTCCCAGGACACTGACCTGACAGCTTCCTTATTTCCTGACAATTCTTTTTATCTAGGAAAAGCAGTCACAGTTCTAATTTATTGATTTTTAAATAAATATATGAGAAAGCTGCAGATGTGGTAAGAGAAGAGAAGAATCAATGAGAAGAAAGAGCCATACCCTCTCCTCCAGTCTAGCCAGCTGCTCTTTGTAGAACGCATCCTGCTTCTTTATCATTCGGTCTTTCTCTTCCAGCTGCTTAGCCTAAAAAAAGAAATGAGGAATATACTATATCAAGAAAAAGCAGCAACAGCAAAGTAAAAGTCAACTATAAATTATATTAGAAGTATGCAAAGCTGATGATTTTTTCAATCTATTAGGTCTTTGCCATAGAAAAACATTAATATGATGATGATTACTGTATTTAAATGTAAAGAATGAGTCTGCATTGTACTTTAAAAATAAAAAGGGTAACAGCTGTGGCCTACTTTGTCCAAATGTGTTTAGAAATTTCAGAATACAGTACATAATAGACTTTCATTTAACTTCTCTTTTGAAGAATAATTTAAGGGATTAATATTTTGTACAACAAAACTTTGATTTTATTCTGGGACTAAGATACATGGTTACTAACCTTGAACAAAAAAATGCCTATATAGCATTTTGTACATAAGCCTTACTTTGAGAACTCTTAAATTACTCGAGAAACCTATATACAGATATGTGTATAATTCTATTCCCCATTTATGAAGAAATAGAGGTGGGAGGTGGCACAAAATTATTGTAATTATTTGAATAATTTAAAATACCAGTAAGTAAAACTAATTTTAAAACTTTTAGTTATGCTACTTCTAAATTATAAGACCTTATTTTACAAAATTTGAAAAGCAGTGATATATTTGATTTTTTGAAAAAGAATATAAATGACTATGGATGCTTTTCAAGATTAGTAAAATTACACATTTTTAAAAACCGTAATTGGCATTCTGAATTATGTTTAATTGACCTTTGTTCCTAATGGAAGAGACCTCCTTGTATCATCTCAAGTTAGAAAAAAATTTAATATATTTTTTTGTTAAACAAATGGTAAATACATGTCTTATTACTCCTTGTAAGAAATAAATATATTTTGGCATCCCATTCCTTTTGCATATGACATATAATTTTGCAAAGTGATCAAGTGCTGCCTAGCTCATTTCAGTGTGTGTCCACTCAATTCTCTGCTTAGTTTAGGTGAATTCATTTGCATTTTGTGGGTTGTGTCATTACTTACTTTGTCTTCAAAATCCTGAGGCATGTTAAAAACAACAAACAGTTATTTAATAATGTAAGTATCATTTTTTTTCCTAAAATAACAGAGAAGTCAGACAATGCCTAAAGTGCAAACCAAAAATGGAAATTGGGGAAATAATAAGAGATATGTAACTTGGGACATATTTAAATGCCACTGTGCTCTTAATAAGTTATCGATAAAAGGTTCGTGCTACTTAAAAGTGTAGGAATAAATAGAAACAAATATAATATTAAGATTAGATAAAAATAAATTCATATGTAAGAACATAATCAATGGTCCCTTGGTATAACACCATAAAAACTTTAGTATGTAAATGTAGAAAGTTTTTTGTGTATGCACATACGTGCATGCGTGCATGCACGGTGCTCAAGATCAAAACTCAAGTGCATTGTGCATAACAATAGGCAACCACTCCACCACTGAGCTGCAGAAAGAATTTTTGAGAGAAAACTAAGTGGGAAAAAATATCCATGACTATATATCTAAAGAGAAAAGACATCTTTAGACTCAAAACACATACACACTTAAAATATAAAGGAAATGAAAAACAATGGACACCCAAGACCTCCATAAAACCATAAATCACAAAGTCTAAAGAATAAGCAAATGACAAAAAGAGGGAAAAAATTCCAATATGTAACTATGTAGTTAATGTTACACTTTCACAACAAGGATGTAATTCATATGCCTTGCTGCTGGGCAGCTCTGATTTGAATTCCATCACCTAATGTTAAATAGCTAATCACCAGTGTTCAAGCCATCTGATGGGACAGTCATGCACGTACCACCTGGTGTTCAAGCCAGCAAGAATGTGTTAACACATGAGCATTTAAACAGCAAGGCTTATACTTCCCCAATTCCTTTGGCAAAGAAGAGCAAAAAGAAAGACAAATTCAACCACACGGGAAATCAAAAAATGCAAATTTAAATAAGGTTACCTCACTCATCTATCAACTTGACAAAAATATAAGGTTATAACAGTCAATATCAGAAACAATATTGGAAAACAGGTTCTGCTATACACTGCTAGTCAGAATATATATTGGTATAATTATTTTATACATCAGTTTGATAAAATGTATTAAATTATAAAAACATATATATGCTCTGGGATCTAAAAATGTACTTCTAGGGCTCTTAAGGAATTAGGTAACACATATACTCAAAACATACTAAGTAAAAATGGGGGGAAGGCCCTATAAACAGGAAAGACAAAAAACCTTAAGGTAGGAAAGAAGGAAGACCAGGATAGTCTATAAATTGGTTACAACATGGTAGTAGGCTTATGGATGGTTTTTATTATTCTTGCTTATTTATATTTTCATAATTAATAATAAGCTTACTTTGTAGTCAACGGCAAAAGCAAGAAATTTTTTGAGATGAGAATACAAATATTTTTCTTCATGGTAGTTATGGCTACATAATTGTATGCATTTGTCAAAACTCACAGCTATATATGGCCGGGGATTTAGCTCAGTGGTTCTGCTGCTTGCCTCGAAACAACAAGGACCCAAGTTCAATCCCCAGTACCCAAAAAAAAAAAAAAAAAAAAAAAAAAGAATCCATTTAACTATATAAAACTTTTAAATTAAATGTAAATTAAGCATACTAAAATTTATTAAAATTTTTATCAATACAATGAATGTATACATAAGTATTATTATCTTCTTATGTGGCCAATTTTATTTCTATCATAGCAAGTGTTCAATTATACCAAGTATTAAGAAAAGTACAGAAGAATTTTTATCTAGGAAAATTTAAAGTATTATTTAAAACAACAACAAAGTTGGAAATACAGAAGTTTGAGTAAATAAATAAGCTATGGCCCAGCAACAGGAAATTAAGTATAAAGACTCTGGCTCAGTCATATGATCAAATATTATGACTCATTAAACTAATACCTTAGTAAAATAATTTTGGGAGACTAACAATATTAGGTGGAGAAAAAACAAGTCATAAAATAGCACGAACAGTAGGTTCTTAATTTGAGATAAAGACTGGAAAAGCAGGAGACAGAAGAGACAGATGGAGAAGGTTGAGTACTTGACCATATAGACATGGAATAAAATCTTAAGTATACTAAAATGTTAACAGTAGTTATGATATGCACATGGGGATGTATTTCTAATCTGGACATTTCCCTGTTTTCTATAATAAATATTTATTCTATAATTAGAAAAATATATTTTAAATACCAATATTAACACACTTATCTTTTACTATGAGATGGAAATGTAACATGATATGGAATCTAAAAGAGTAAATTAAGTAATTATGGTTTAAACTCCCAAAATTTGTTTTAACAACTTGAACAGTTATAGATAAGATGGAAATGATTGTACTTCCTAAATCCTTAATATACTAGCACTTGCTTCTCTTTCCATTCTATGTACGACTCTACCCACCACAGCTAGCACTATATACTAGCTATATGCTAATAAAACACTAGCACTATCTATTTGCTAAACACTGACACTAGCTATATGCTAGTAAACACTAACACTAGCTATATGCTAGTACAACACTAGCACTACATACTGTTTCTTTTTTTCACACAGCCAGATGTTTTTTAAATGCAATAAGGCTATAATGGATATTCCATTATATTTAGAAACCACTAAGAGAATTCAGTATTACAAGTGTATTACTTGTGCCTACTGAGAACACCACACCAACAAATTTAATTTTAATTATAACCTAAATAAAGGATGTACACAAATATCTTCATTCACTTTTCTGGAATACAAACTGTTTTGCAAACTTTTATAGCAGTACACCAAAATATCAGATATGTACATTAAGGACCAAGGAGGGACTATACCTCCGAAGACCTGACAACATCAAACTGTAGGCTAAAAGCACAAATCTTTTCCTCAACTGCAAACAGAATCAATAGTTTAAGAACCACTGGGAGAATAACAAAGCAAGAAACATGGCCACAACACTTTAATGGCACATTGCTTTGAAACAGTTAATGGGATGCTGGGAGGAAAAGTCACACGATATGAATCCTGAAACTTAAATAAGCCTAGAATACATTGACTAAGCTAATAGCTGCTGAAGATGGAGAGTCACACTCAACTTAAAAGCAGTAAACTAACTGCAAGGAAATAAAACTTCTCTGTAAAACTCTCTTAACAGAATTGTTATAAATGAACAAATAAAAATAAAGAGAATTATAACATTATTTATTATTGTGGTAGAATTCTTTCTTAGAGGAAAATGAACGCAAAGTCTTGCCATTATCTCATGTTTGCTACTCCTAGAAGAAATATACACTGATTAGTTTTCAGATCCTGCTAGATTTGGGTAACATGATTGGGCTTGAAAATGTGACAGAATATGCTTAAGTGGATCATTATGGAAATCTAGAGCCTCCCAAAAGCAAGAGAAACAAAGAAAATAAGAAAATCAAGTTTTAAGAAAACCAACATAAACATTTTGATGCTTTAACTCAGTGTTGTTAAGTAGATTTAAAATGAAGTATATATGTATTTACTTCCTCTAAGACTTGCCTTTTTTCAGAAAGGACTTGACAGTACTTTGAAACAAAATACATAATAAAGTCAATACAAGAGAAAACTGCTATTATGGATACTATGTCTTGTGCTGATAGGAACTTTACCTTCTCGCATCTATGCTTAGCTAAATCTTCATAACACAAACTTCTCTGCAGTACTATGCCCTTTTAGCCCTGGTTCCTCCTGGGGACTCAGGTATAGCACAAAGCGCATCACATTGGGAATCCAGTGACATTACAATCACTTAGCTCACAGGAAATACACCCATTGCTTCATCTGTCAAATATAAAGCATGTTAAGATTCTGTGGAATGGGAAAGTTTGTAAACTTTAAAAGACAAAGGTTCTTGAAATGTCAGTGTTCAATTTTAAAAGCTCACGGTAAAAAAACAAAGCAGGTGCTTGCTTGCTCAGTTCTCCATGAGATTATACGATGAAGGTGGAGATTACTAGGATTGAGAAAAGACAACAAGGCTAAATCACTCTAAATAGGAAATAACCACATTTTATTTTATTCTGAATCTTATAACCTTCTGGACTGAATTAGGAAACAATCATTCACAGTGATATGGATAATATGTGGCATGCAAAAAAATCTATTATCTTACAACTCATAGGCAGATCAGCATATAAGAGTAGAGAGGGAACTTTATTCCTTGACAAAACTACATAAACCACAATGTATGTGAACCTAATTAAACAATATGCTCACGTAAAACAAAGAGAAAGAACTGAAGTATCAAATGGACTGAACCACAGACTTGTGAAGCAATAATATATACAGAAGCCATAAAACATCATCACTGTGAATATCAATTAGGCATAAAAGAATAATTAAAGTAGCCACGTATTCAATTAGTTGAATACTAGATTCTCATTATAAATGAGAAATTTCACAGGGTTCACTGAGCCTTTATTAAGTGGCATTAATAAACAAAGAATTATACTTAAAGCACTGTTTTCCAAACCACAGCAGAAGGTGATCTTCAAGAAAGTAATGCATCTTGGTGAACTTAAATGATTCCCAACCTGTTATCAATACTGTCAAACTTTCCAATGACAACTTAAGACACATGAACCTAAGCTATGACCAAATCCTGGTTTACAATGGCATACCACAAAGACCTCTACCAATACTGTAATATGCGACGGAGGCTGAACACAGACCAGAGGTGAAAGACAGAAGCCCACTCATCTAACAGACTTCTTTAGCTGAGGTCTGGACTCAAACCCAGACTCCCAGGATTGGATCAAGTCAGTTGTTTTTATTTTACTTTATCCAAAAAAGTTTCAAGAATGCTGGTCTACATTCTAGCTTTTTTGTACTAATCACAAAACTGACAAACAACTACATCATCTGCCACTTTGAGCATGTCTACTTATTCACTTGAAATAAGAAAGCAGAGATAAACATCAATCATTTTTAAATTAAAAAGTGAAGCCAACAATGAAAAGAGAATATTGTTAGAGCACATAGATTTAAGACAGAAAATTATCTGGCAGTGTTTTGTTTTAAGTATTTCCAGAATTCCTCCTATAACTTTAGTTTACAAATATGGGTACTCAACAAAGAAGTAAACTTAAGAGCTAGATGAAATCAGACATAAAAGCTTTTCTGCAGTTTTCTAGTATAATGCCATAATTTAGAACATATTAACCCTTGGACATAATAGGAAGTTCACCTGGTTAAAGAGACAGGACACCTGGATGCTATCCTGGCTCTGTTAAACCACCACAGGACCATGTACTGAACCTTCAAGTGTCCATGTTTCAAACCTGCTCTTTAGTGTTACTCTTTATGTAGTTTTTGCCAACTCATACCCCTGCTGTCTCTCCCATCTTTGCATCTAATAAAGCCTTGAAAAATATCTCTTGCAGTGCCTGTTTTTTATTGTTTTCCACTACACATATTCACGCACCCACTGTCCCTCTCCTTAACTCTTAACTCTCAACTCTCTGAGGCACGAGAAAGGCTTTACTCCTCTGTGTATATCCTTGACTCACTTTAGTTTTATTTTTCCCACAAAGGAAGTACTTAGTACATGGCTCTGAACTGAAATAAACTAGAACTAAGGGGAAGATTTACTTCAAAACATCACAGCATACAGTGTGGTATTAATGTACATGTTATGAAGCTACACTCAGGACATAATAGTGTCAGCATGTTACTCAAGAACACACAATTGTGGAGCAATGAATAAGGTTTCTTATCACAAGCTCAAAACTGGAGGGACTAATATAAAGTGTCATTCATCCATGTCTTAACAATGTTGTGTGTGACAATTGTTGGAGGTGGGATTTTATTAGTGAAAATGGCCCATTTACTACTATGACAAATGTTAGATATGAGTTCTTACTGGTAAAATGAAAACTATCAGAATAATGTAATGGTTAGCTACTGCATTATATAAAGATGCTCTTATATCTGCTGCATGAACAGGTTATGAAACTCCAATGAGGACTCTAGCTTGAGGATTTTAGGGATGGTGTCTCAGAAATTATCTCTAACCAGTGCTAGGTACATCCGGCCATTTGCTTAAGACAGAGTCTCATCCTTGGACTCTGGCATTTTGGACCAGCTCCTTCTTTGTTGTGGAAACTATCCTATGTGATGCAGAAAGTTGAGAAGCTTCCCTGGCCTCTAATGTGTACAACCCAGTAGCATCACCCTCCACCCCAAGAAAGGGCAATCAAAAACATTTCCAGACACTGCCAAATGTCTCCCAAGGGGCAAAACTGCCCCCACTGAGAACCACTCATTTAAGAGGGTTGTTGATTGTCTGTGCCAACTATCAGCAGCCTCATCTACCTCAGAGGAAACTTACCTGCAAAGAAAGCAGTTAAAAGAACAGAAAATTGTGATATCACTAAATTCATATAACAAGTTATAGGAATCACTTTGTATCTACATGCCAGTAATTTTTGATCAATAAATGCCTGTATGTATTGGAGAAGTGGGCTGAGGACTGTCAGTATTACAATCTGACAGCAGAGTTGAACTGCAAAGACACAGTGAACAAAGGCAACCAGAGCAGCCACATTAAATAACAAATCATATTCCAGTGAGAGAGAAACTTGGAAATTTTAATTCATTATTTTTTAGCGGAGGCAAAGCATAAAAAAGGAAAATTTTAAAAAAGGAAAAGAACATACTTTTTATGGCTCCCTATGAAATAAAGGCATATATCACATATAAATTTTGAATCCACTGAACTAATGTTCAGTTCAGGCAGGACTGATATTCACTTGACATGAAGTAGTATACTACCGGTTGTTTAACATTTTTTCTGCCTGGACAGTGATTATGCCATGCTTGGTGTTAAATATTTTATATATCATTCTAGAGAACAAGGCATATATAGTGATTCCTTTATAAGGTACAAGTTTCACGTTCAAAGGAACATGAAATTTCAATATAACATACTAACTCATCAGTTCTATGTGACAGAACCAGCGATCTTCTTCCAATACCCATTTAAAGTAAGAGAACCCATCATAATCTCTAACATCTCAGAAACCTTCAATAAATGCTCGATCAAAAGTAAAATCAACAGTCAGGGTTTCGGGTTTCTCAAATGAGTTTATTGTTCTCGAATGACACTAGCTTTAGTTAGTATATGCTTAAGAAAGACATATGTTAAAAGTACACATCAAGTATAAAACATATTGAATCAAATTCAGCAACCAAAGAGTATAAATCAATTTTCTGATTTCTTTCGTCAAATTGTAAATCATCACTGTGCTAAGCCACTATTCATTTCCAGGAGAAAGCATACTTTCCCGATTGTTACTTGTAATTCTTTCTGAATTACAGGTGATTAGAAATTTTTGTTTAAAAAAGTAAATAGAATTTGACATCAGAAAATCATGAATAAGCTTAAAAATTTTAAAGATAATATTTATCTTTGAAAGAAGGGCTTTTGTTTCTTGCTCCAGTTTTCACCTTTACCTTGGACATCTGTCTGGCTTCCAGCACAGACTCTTCAGCTTCCTGATACAGACCTACATGGGACTCTGTGGTATTTGGACTCTGACTGAATTATATTACCAACTTCTCTGTTTCTGCATCTCGCAGATGGACTATGCTGGGACTTTTCAGCCGCTACAAAAAGACATGTCTCAGACAAAGAAGTAAAAGCAGCAAATAAACATATGAAAAAATGTTCAACATCGCCGGTCATTCAAGAGATGTAGATGAAAGTAACACTGAGATTCCACCTCACCCCAGAAAGAATGGCTGCTATCAAGAAATCAACCAATAACAAATGCTGGTGGGGGTGTGGGGAGAAAGGAACCCTTCTCCATTGTTGGTGGGAGTGCAGACTGGTCCAACCACTGTGGAAATCAGTATGGAGATAACTCAAAGAACTAGGACTGGAAGTCCCATTTGACTCCGCTATTCCCCTGCTGGGTATCTTCCCAAAAGAATTAAAAGAATCATACCACAGCAATATATGTGCACCCATGTTCAGAGTGGCACAGTTTGTAATAGCTAAAGCTTGGAAACAGCTCAAGTGCCCATCAACTGGAAACTGGATAAAGAAGATGTGGCATTTTTTTATAAAATGGAGTACTACTCAGCCATAAAGAACGAGAAACGAGAGACATTTACAGCTAAATGGATGCATACTGAGGCCATACTCTTAAGTGAAATCTAAGATTCTTTCCAACTCCAATACTCTGTACTGTAATTTATTAGCCATCTAGTTCTCACTTAAAATTTTACTCACTATATCCTTACTACAATTAATCCTTTTTTTCTTTTTGAATTAGAATCTAAAATTTTAGAGTGCTGGAATAATGCCAGGAGAAATCACTGGGAAAGCACCCTGCACTCTTCAGAGCAGGATAACTGGGGCATTGCTGGGGAAAATATGGACTTCAACTTCTGTCCCATTTCATTTAATTTGTTATTAGCTCCTAAAGTTTCAGGCAAAATTGGATAATCTTTATGGATGGAGATGGAGGTGTCAGTAGAAGAAATCTCAGAGAGCTAATGGCATTTTCTAAGCACTTATTCCCAGTAAGTGTTTAGCCACAATAGAGAGGAAGCTAAGAAACTCTTGGGACTTAATGGGTTTATGAGAAAAATAATTTGGATATTTGTTTTTATGTGTTAATAGTAATATTGTACCCATCAGCTAGACCTAAATTCAAGTAAATCCTAATTTTGGCTTCATACGGGATGTTTTAGGGAAATAAATGAAATATGTATAGCTAGTCACTTTGTGAGATCTAGTCAAATTAGCAGAGTGCACAGACAATAGAGAACAAGAAAACTTTTTTTGTATATCAGCCTGCAGTCATGAGAACATAAAACAAATTAAATACTACAAAAAATAATTAACATTATTCATTGTTTTCAACACCATGGTTACTGTCCTTTTCTGCCACTAAGGACATTTTTGTTTTCTTTTCCCTAGATACTATACATAATTCTTCTTTACTTCAATGTATTTCTAAGACATTACAATTAAGATCAAGATTTAGTTTTACAAACGCATAATAGGCATGACATTAAGCATAGACTAACTTCTGCTTTATGTTCTACAACTCAAACATTCTTTTCTGTAGCTCTGTTGTTTTTTTTTTTTTTTTTTTTTTGGTACCAGGGATTGAACTCGGGTCCTTGAGCTTGCACAGCAGGCTGCAAAAACTGTAGCTCTGTTAAGAACTGAATTGTGCCCCCCACACCCTTCATATGTCGAAGCGAAGCCCTAACTCCCAAAGTGATGTGACTATATATGGGTATAGGGCCTTTAAGGAGGTAATTAAGGTTAACTGAATTAATAAGGGTGAGATATTAATGCAATCTTATAAGAAAAAAAATAGAGGCATCAGGAGTTTGGAGGTGTAGGAAAATGGAGGGAGGGAGAGACAGACAGACAGACTGAGACCATGCATCTCTATCTGCAAGACAAGGAGAGAGACTTGACACAGAAACCAACCCTGTTGGCATGTTGTTCATGGATTCCCAACATCCAGAACTGAAGGAAAATAAATTTCTATTGTAACAAAAAAAAAAGAAAGAAGGAAACATGATAAAAGAGACAATATTCAATAAAAGTACTGTGTGATCACATGGAACAGGAAGTGACTTTTTATTATCAAGTTCAGATACAGAATAGATTGGTGCTATCAACTCTTAAATGCCCTCATAACATGTGGAAGCAGGGTGGTCTCAAATTTAAACCACAGCTATTTACACAGTAAAAAGGAGAACAAAGCACTGAGTTATATAACTCGAAGTGCAATTATAATGTGTCTGTCTTCTTAATCCATATTGTTCAGAATAAAACTTCCATTCTCAGATACTTACATAGAATCTTGTGTTACCACAGACAATAAAAAGCTCAGACACACTCTGATGGAGAGATGCTAGCTAAATGTACTATCTGTGCCAAGGTGTTTGGTCTCACTGATCTGACAAATAAATTGGACAATTTGGAGACAATTACTGTACAACTTCTGAATTCCTTTTCTTTGGATTAACTTGTATTTGTTCAATTTAAATTTAGATTTAATGTTCACACTATTGAGACCAATTGGCTAGTCAACTTCTCTTGTAATCTGTTTCACATTCAGAGCTGGAAAATACATCCCAAGATCATCCAGTTCATCTTATAGGCAGTAAGTAAGACTCTAAGTTCCTTGCTAGGTAAGGGAATTCTTTAAGTTCAGGGAGTGAATTGGCTCTAGGACTCCTGCCTCTTGACAGCAGTGTATTGCCCATCATTTCGACTTTTATTTTTTTAATGCTGGCATGAATTTAAAGAAAATATAAAAATGACTAGTGAAATATTTGTAGTTATTTTCAGCTCTTCTCAACATAGAAAAGTTTTTAAAAGATTTTCTGCAACAATCAATGCAGACTACTCTAAAAGCAGTTTTGAAACCACTTATATACTATGTCACTTCAAGTCCTCTGGGATGCAGGTGGTGAGATGGAATTAAAGTACAAGACATCAGTGATGAGGAAACACCTGGAGAGGATAAAAGAGAGTAGGAGCAGGAGAGAGCAGGACACGCTGGACTATGTCGCTGGCCTGGCACTGGCAATGGAAGAGAGGGGAAAAGGGGAACAGCACATAGCTCTCATAAAGTCTTGGCTAGGCTGGTGCAAAGTTTCTTTAAAGATAGATTCGAAGGCACATTCTCATGGCTGCTACTTAATCTGATTTGCTAATTAACACAAAATGAATCGAGACAACAAATTTGGAGCAGATTTCCAACATCAACTTCCAGGTCACACAGAATGAAAGCCAAACGAGCGAGGACACAGGTACATGTGTTTGTATATGTCAATTCCCTTTAGAACTGCTTCACTTAGGTAGGTCAAGTTAAATAACTGCAGCTACGGAATTTGATCCACAGATTCTAGAAAAAAAGCAACAAACAGGCATCTAACAATTAAAGCTATAATTTCATTTTCACCCCTAACTCATGGTCTTGGGCAAATCATTTAATCTTTTTGGATCTGTTACTTATTTGTGAAATTCAGAGAAGCAGATAAATAACATCTAAGATTCCTCTAACATTCCCATTGTATCCATTACATTTACCACACTATTTCCTCTATTACTAATTTTGAATCTACTGTACAGCTACCAGTTAGGCCAGAGGAAATTCAATGAGTCTATTCTGCTGCCAAATTGATAGGATGCGACAAGCACACATTAAACAACATTTGGAAATAATCAGGTAGATGTGACACCTGGTTGCCAAGGGCAGACACTGCGTGATACCAGTGATGCTCCCTCTCTTCCTGACTTGGCACAAGCAATGAATCTGTAACTACCAAAACAAGGCCTCTGCAATATTCACTGGGCTGCTTCCTGAACCTAAAACTGTCTGGACAATTAAAATGGTTAAGATTGGGGCTGGAAGGAATCATTTTTCTAAAACAAGTTCAATTCACTGCTGCTAACCAAATCACAGTAGTTCTCATTTTCTACATAAAAATTTGTAAGGCCAGTAAATAATCAGGCACCTTCAGGCTCTTTATAGAGGCTAGTAAAATGAAATTACAGTCTATGTATATTTAGCTTATATAAACTCAACTATTCAGGTGGAAGGAAGAAAATAATTCACATAGTACTCAGGAGTCTACCAGCTGCAAGAGGAAGGCCAGAGAGGAGATACTCATCAGCTCCACTGTGGGCCTGTCTCATTCCCTATATGCCTCTTAGAGACAACATCTCTTTCCAGTAAATGGAATTCTAGTGGTTAAAGCTACATGGTTTCATTCACTTAAATGAAAGCCAACATTTTTATCTAGTGCTCAAATAAAGAAACTACTAAACCAATGATGGAAGGACAACTAGCAGTACTGGGACTCTTAATAACTTTGAACAAAAAACATTTTTTATCTTACATGCCAATTTTAGAACTACATCTTTAAAGATACAATTTCATGCTATTCCAAGGAAAATGGAATTTGGGAAAATATCTGAAGGATTAAAAACTACTTTTAAAAAATCCTCAACAATGGCCACTGGTGAAAAAAGCTTAACAGCATCCTTAGCCCTTTCACATCATTCCAGTTTTTACCCCCATCACAGTAAGAGGGAATTCTTAAAAATCTTTAACCTCTGTATAAAGTCACTAGCTTCCCAGACCTAGGAAATGAGGTTAAAAGATAAGATCTGAGGAATATCTAGTGATGACCTCAGGCTAAATCAAAACCAGCAGGGAAAGAAGTCTTAGAAGAGAATGATGGAAGGATGAGAATGCACAAAAACCATGAATCATCTGGACAGACTGCCAGAGAGTTCATAGATGAGGGTAGGGAAATAAGCCACTCCAGTTCCTCCATCTAGCTGAGTGAAGAAGACAGCAATTCTCTGCTGCTTGTAGAAAACATGCTGCACTGTAGGCCAAGGGCACAAATCAGCCTTCTTTCCTGACTATTCCTTGGGCATAGCTACTTTTGACTAAGCGTGTTCTCATTCCTATTTGTACTCTGGTGTGGACACCATTTCAAATTCTAAAATCCCTTGGCACACTTTGAGCTTTGTGCTTTGAGCCAGAGGTTTGCTGCCCAGAAACTCAGGAACAGACATAACCAAAATGTCAACTTACAAGTCGGAACACTACTTTTAAAGACCTATAACAACATAATCACACTGGAAGCCTTACTACACAGCAACATGAACAAGTCGGAACACTACTTTTAAAGACCTATAACAACATAATCACACTGGAAGCCTTACTACACAGCAACATGAAGTTATCAGTACACTATATATATATATATATAAAATGATCCCATTCATTATAGAGAATTTGTACGTGTACATAATATATATTGATTCTTGTTTTCTCCCCAATCCCCTCCCTTCCCTTCAACCTCTCTTCCCCTCCTTATTTACAAAAGCTTTGTTTCTATTTTTATTCTATTCTCTTTTTTCCCTCTATCCTCCATATTAGCAAATATTTTGTAATGTCAGATACCTCTAAGAGTTGGTAACATTGTGAGA
>NW_004624783.1:3363012-3491170 GCF_000247695.1 Heterocephalus glaber | reverse complement strand
ATATATATATATTTACTTACTTATTTCAGTTAAGGCAACAGTTGCAGACAAGAGCCATACCTGAAATCCACAGCTGGAAGAGCTGTCTGGTGAATGCAGAATCTATGACTCTTCCCACTGGAGCTCACCAGACCCTTTTTTAGATTTGGACCCAGCAATAAAAAAGCAACCTCCTGACTTTGATTAGGCTTTGCCTTCTGTGAAGTCAGAATGCTATTAACTACCCAACATGAGTATCCTGTCCCCTTTATGGTTACAGCTATCATTTTCATTATATATTGGCTTTTTGGCTTAAAAAGCATTTTCCTATAAGATCTTCATTAAGCCATCATTTGATGAGATGCTAAAAAACTCCTAGCAACTATTCAGAATGAGGAGTTAAACGATCGGATTCCAGCCCAGAGCAAAGTGACTCCTACTCCCAAGTCTCTTGAGCCAAGTGCAAGTAAATCCTATATAATGATCGTAATGATATTCTGTAAGTGATGTTTGATACCACATTTCTAATTTATTAAAAATACTCAGACAAAAATGGAAAGTCATATATATCTGAGACAGAAATATATAGTAGAAACTAAGGTCCCTGAGCTTTAAATAAACTTTTCAGATCATAGTGCTAGTTAGTCATAGTGAAGAATGAACACAGAGCTGGATGGTAATGCATGCTATAATCTCAGCTGCTTGAGAGACTGGCGGAGGAGGATCACAAATTCAGAACCAGCATAGACAACTTAGTGAGACCCTGTCTCAAAATTTAAAAAATAAAGAAATAAATTAAAAAGGCTGGGGCTCTAGTTCAATGGTAGAGTGCTTATGTAACGTGCATAATACCTTAGATTCAATCCCAAATATAACAAAAAATTAATGAATGAATACAGATTATTTTGACACACATTTTTAAACTGGCATATTAAAAAATAGCTCAGATATTCTTTAAGACCTGCCTGTGAACAAGAAAGAATTTAAAACAAAAATTCTTATTCAAAAAATAACATCATCAACCACCCCAGCCATCTTCCCCCACACATACATACACACTAAAAAAGAATACATTAACTGCTATTTGCAAAAGTGATCATCTACAGCACTTTAAAGATGTAATTCCTTCCAGGGGCATTTACTACCTGAGATGAACAGTTCCAGGGTGGACAAAGATATTACAGACCACAAATCAGCACAGCTGCACTAATATATTCAGTAAAGCAACACACACACACACACACACACACACACACACACATATGTATGTTAAGTATAAATAACCAAGACATGTAACTCAATTAGTGTATTAAGAAAAATATTTTGCTGAAAGGTCTGGTTTGTTCCTCTGAAAAATTTACGATATTAGCCAGACATTCCTTTTACATTTTTAAAAACGTTGAATGTTTTGTGATCTTTGTCATTTGTTACCTTACACAGAATATTCTAGGTTACAGTAAAGAATTAGTGCCTTTTCTAACTGAACTAAAAAGACAGCTTGTTTGCTTTGAAAAGTGGCTACCACCTGCTATTAATCTAAAACTGAAAACAAGCAATATAATGATATTTAGCAAGTTAACACCTCCTTCTGCCACATTCCTGAAAGAAGAGCATAAGTGACATTTCATAATTTTAGCAAAAAATAAAAGCTCTAAGAAATACGTTTATATTTTACTACTAACAATGGCATGAGATTATTAAAATCAGACACCGTGCCCCTGCAGTGTGACAAGCCTGGTTTAAGTGCTGAAGGAATTCCCTCCCAAGCCCCTCTCTCTGTTTCCTTCTTCTTTTTGTTGGTGTCAGATGAATATGACTGTAATAATTACATGATCAAGGAAGAGCCGATGACTTGCTAGAATATTTGTAAAAGACTGCCCCGCTAGTCTTAGCAACAAGCCATCTTTTGTCCTACTGGAGGTTTCTGTCACCCACAGTACTCCCCATCCTTAGAAGATGAAATGAAACCTAAAACTATTAGTCCATATATTATCCAAATAGCTCCTATAACCCCTGGCAGGGAGAATTTTCCCAATTTGGTTGCAAGAATGGCCTGACCACCAACTATTCAGCTCTAAACAAGCACATAGACATGATCTAAACAGATTATATAATTCACGATAATCTAAAAATGACTCAAGTCCATTCTGAATGTGTCTCTGCCTGCTAGAAGAAATAAAACATATACTATCTACCTGTTAACACTCTGAGTTAAATGCTAAAATAATTTATCCACCTGCAAAACCAACTTAATCTGTCTATTCATTTACTCAACAAGCACTCAGTGAAAACCCATTTTGGGTAAAACTCTCATGCACTGAGGTGGACATGGCAGACTATCATAAATAACGACCCTATTTCATCTCTTTCAATGGCCATAAAACACAATCCTAAAGCTTCCATTTGCATCCAAAGCTATAAAACCACTAAATAATCCATTCCTGTCTATAAATGTTATGTTTTTCAGGAACTTACAACTGAGATAGAGCACGATGCATAGGTTATGTACACAAATAACCATAATAAAAAGATAATGTATGAGAAGCTCAGTGAATACCACAAGGAAACTAAAGGATCTGATCATCTGAACAGGAACTTGAAAACTGAATGAATACGATTTAGAGGGATAGAAAAGGAGCCAAAGGTCATGATCAGAAAGAAGGTAATAGACAGAGGTACAGAGGAAAGAAGAAAAAAGGTCTCAGCATGTGTATCAGTTAAGAGAGAATTATAGTCAGGGCAGGAAAGTAATCGGGAACTAGACGGTAGGAAGACTTAACTGAGGGGCTGAGAGGTCTGGACTTCATTCTGCAGGCCACAGAAGGGTCTCTAAAGGTTTTTGAGTATGACGAAAACAGTATTTTAGAAGACTAATCTTGGTGTATATGATGGATTAGGAAAAGAATGGCAGTAGAAAAATCATTAAGAGGGCTATAGAAAGGATCCAGGTGTGAGATAATAGGACCTCCACGAGATGAATGGCAGTTGCATTTCTACTTGTACTTTCCAAATACCACCTAAAGTAAATGTTTAAATTCTAGACAGAGGACAGTGAACTGCAAAAAATAAACTATGCTCCAAAACATGAAGAAATGTACAAAAACTAACCCACTGCATACAATCAGCCATATAACAGGAAGTCCTCCATACAGAAATAACCACTGAAATCATGTTTCTGCCTTTTGGAGATAGGCCACAGATATGCTTACTTAAGCACTCAATAAAATAAAATTAATGAATAAGAAAAAATATAACTAATGAAAGAGGAGAAAAGTTAGAATATTGGGGAGGTCCCAATACCATGAGATACTGGGAATTATTTTTCCTACTAGTCTTGGTCTATAGTTGAAAATCTGGTATTTATGAGAACTACAGTGTTCAACTCAGGTACTAATGTTCTTCTATTTAAAAAGTCCCAATTTGCTGAAAGTCTAAGATTAAATTAGAAGTTTTCTTAACAAAAGGTTAACATATAAAGTCTCCCACTTAGGCAAAATCATGATAGTTCTATACATAAATTTTTAAATATCCTAATTTGATTATTTGCTCAGATATTTCAAGGAGATGTTTAGTATACTACTTTCAAAACATAAGTCAAAGTAATGTATTCACTCATAATTGATAACTAGCTGTTTTATTTTTAAAAATCCTTTATATCTAAGAACCTTGGTCTCCAATATATGCTCTAACAGGCAAAACTCTGAACAGTCCTTCAATGAAGAGATCAACCTTTTGAGTAAGTCATTAAGATGCCCTAGGAAATGAGTCAGAAGAATGAGCCCATGCCCCAAGTACTGAGTCCAGGCCAGGCAAATTTCACCAAAATGGAAAATGGACCCAAAGGGACTGATCCCCAAACTTAGGCTGCAGAAAGTCACTTTTATAACAATGACCAGTTTGGAAACAGCCCAAGTGCCCATCAACTGGAAACTGGATAAAGAAGATGTGGGTTTTTTTATAAAATTGAGTACTACTCAGCCATAAAGAATGAGAAACTAGTCATTTATAGCTAAATGGATGCATATTGAGGCTATACTCTTAAGTGAAATAAACAGGACACACATGTGTAAATATCAAATAGTATCTCTAGTGTGAGAAACTGAAAGTGTAAATAAGGATGAAAATGATTAAAACGAATAATTGATAATTTGAAATAGGAAAAGGTCCAAAGGGGTAGGGGTGGCGGGAGGGGAAGGGGAAAGGGAAGAAGGGAAAGGAAAAATTAGGAGAAAGAAAAAAAAAATGGAAACATAGTCTATGTAAATAGGGAAGGGTGATGGGGGTGAAGGGTGCATAGGTAATGGGGCAAAAAATAAGACCTAAGATACATCATGTTCAGGTACAAACACCCAATGATAAATGTAAATGTATTGTATACCTAAAATGTACCAATTAATATATAAATTTTAAAATTCATAAAAAAATATATAACAATGACCAATAAACACTAATAATTGAATAGCTCTTCGGGGTCTATAAAAGTTCTTCCACATTCATTACACCATTTAATTCATTTTTCAAAACAATATCAGGACTTAAACTCTCAAAACTCTGCCTAGAATACTGCATAGCAGAGGAACAGTAAAACAAACAAATCCGGACAAAATTATCACCCTAGGTTCACACTAGAGCACACCGAGGGTCACAAAAGCGGAAGGAATTGGCCAAGATAGACAGCCAATAAGTAGCATTATTTTTTTAAAACTTGGTCATTCCTTTATTATTAAAAAAAAAAACAAACTATCCTGACCTTTATGCAACCACCCCAGGCTCTATAGATCACTCCCTTCCATATACTCCTGAAGGCACTTCCAAACCTATGGCACACAATTCACTCAGCAATACTTATGGAGAAACTCCTAGGCACAAGGACAGTGCTACTGCTTAGGGGTGACCAGAACAAGAATGAAGAAACAATCAGAATCAGGTCTGCCCATGAAACACTTACATCAAGAAATAACATAAACATATTTTTTAAAACCTGTAAAAATCAAATCATTAGCATTCTTGAGTGCAGAGAGCTTATCTTTTTATCAATGTATGACCAGAGCCCAGGAAAGTGCCTGAGAGTACACAACAGGTGTTCCAAATGGCTGATAGAGGAGTAAGAGCTCCTCTGGGTCCTATACTTCTCTACAGTGACTACATACATACTTTTTATTCTTTAACTTTCTGAGACTTACAAACTTTTGGGACTTCAAGGATTGAATTTTTGACAGTGAAAGAATAGGACAAAGCATATTTCTGCAATCCCCTTTGTACGTCTTTCAATTCAATACTGTGCATTTCTAGATGTCACTTGATCCATGTCCCTTGTGCCAAGAGCTAGCTCCAAGCAGTCAGCTTACTATTTCCATTTCTTTTGATCCAACCTGATTCAATTAACTTTATCAAACCGAACAGAGTCAGGGACTGCAGATTAGTGAAGAGGTGACAATCATATGCTCCCAAGACTTGGCAGACAGAGGCAAGAGGGTCTCCATTCCTTGCTGGAATGCCAGGTGGTCTTCAACCCCTGAGTCTAAGTGGGGCTCCACAACCATCCCCAGCACAGTACTTGAGGAAAACATGACCGACCCACTGGAGTGGGCTGACAGTTTGCCACAGTGCTATCCTGGCTGTCAGACATGCTGCAGGTGAAAAAAACAGTAATTCAAGGAGAAGGGAGGGAAGGAGACCCTGAAAACTAAGGTGAGTAAAAGAATAATTAAGGGGCATCAGGAATAATCATTGCATGGGCCCAAATGGAAGCACAGGCCATCTCAGCCATAATCAAGGATTAAAAGAGAATGGAAACAATAAATGGAAAAGCTAGAGGAGATAGGAGTCCTGCAGATATAAAATAGGGATTCCATAGTCTCAGGAGGCATGGCTACTTTCTCAGAGAACATATCAACACTGAGAGAAAGCAGCCAACACTGGGGCAATCGGGGACTGACAGCAACAATGAGGTAAGGTGCCCCAGCCCAGGAAGTAGCCAGGAGATGATTTGTCATCCCCACTCAAATAGAGCTACCACAGAGCCAACAAATAAAGCCACCACAGAGCATCCTTAAGTACCTGTCAATGTCACCTTCAGGCACAGAACAGCAAAGACTATTTTCAGATCACACAGATAAAAAGGGCAAGGGCTATTTACATGGTGTCCTGTTGCACCCAGCACCATCAGGATACAAATGGGTCAAGGCAAATACTGACAATGGACCCATTAAAAAGCCCAAGGAATATAAAAGCACGGGGAGTTTAAATTATTTTCATTTTCCTTCTTCCCATAAAAGCCCTATAAGAATCCAAAACTGTTTTGTAGAAGTGAATAAAAAGTGATATGGGCAAATACAAGTGGCTTGTACCATCATGTACGAACTTATCTTGAGTCATGCCAACTTCAACGTACTTGCATCTTCCAGATAAACACTTTTCACTTCTCCGCTGATGAAGTACTCTTTAGACTGACATCAGAGCAAATGACTTTTGGATCTCCAGAACTCTCTTTTCTAAACTGTCCCTACTTCCACTGCCCCAAGCAAGTCAAATATTTAAAACCTTTATCAACTATCCAATAGGGCATTTTTGAAATGAGTGAGTTTACTGGACATAAATTGACCTGACCGAAATAACTAAGCACATAATGAAAATTAATAATCGACCATTAACATGTACTCCTAAGTCCTTTTTATTCCTTCTCCCTTCAAATGCTATTGTAACTTTTTTCTTTTGGTTCCTTCATCACTATTCACCAAGAATAGCAACTACATCAGACAAATCAGAAACCTGTCCTACCTAAAACTATTCTTCATCCTTTACATACAATTAATCACAAAATCCTACCAATTAGTATTTCATGTATCACTTTTAGGATTTTTGTTATACTGGTCACCACTTAAGATCCTACAGCTATTTAGTTGTATTTTTCTTTAAAGTAGCTGTTATTTCAAAAGTTGAATAATTATGAAAAATCTTTATACAACTGCCACATCTGGAAAACAAGACTGAACTATCACAAACAGTTTATATCAGGGAAAATACCATGAAAACAATTTCTGGTTAGAAGTTTTTGCCTGCCCCAGGGATCTGAGTTGAGACATGCTTCCTCTCTGATAAAATCGTAGACAACTGCTAGTGCTTAAAAGCAAAATATCCATTAATGTCGGCAGCAAAGCTTGAGGGTAAATAACATGTGATACACAGATGGAACTCTTGAAATGTTGCCTCCTCCACCTCTAGCTACGTGATGTTGGGAAAATTACTTTCCCTGTGACTTATTTCCTCATCTATGAAATCAGATGTTAATAGTACCCCCATTATAAAATTGTTATGAGGTTAGATGAGTTAATATATAAAGTGTTTAAATATTCTATGTGCTTCTTAATTAAAAAGGGTAACTACCCAAATGTTGGTTCTGCTGAAGGGCCATATGCATCAAAACAACTAAAACATCACAACAAATGGTATTATCTACGATGTGATGAAAACTCCAGAACATCAAGAATAAAAATCCTGCTGCGTCAAGGACATGCACCAAAGGAAGTAAGGAAAAGAAAATGTTGAGGCTAGAATAGAGGTGATGGGAGTATACCTTGCATTTCCTTTCTTCAGATAAGCCAGAAATCTGGCTACTCCCTGAGTTGAACACACATTGGTAATTGTACCAAGTACTGTACATCACTGGTGAACAAAATGCTGATTGAATGATTCTTTGGAGAAGAGCGAAATTAGCCTTTAAAGGCAGAAAAATGTTCACTGGGGATGTAACCTTAGTGACTGACCCAGGAACCATCCACTATGCAGGAGAAATGACACACCAAGGCCCAGGGCATAGAATGTATGAAGCCCTAAAAGGGGAAAAGTAAACAGCATTCTGATAACCATGAAAGTACCTGAACGATTTTCTTTATGTTGTTTACATCAAGAAAAAGAAAACACCAAATATATCCCTCTTTCAACAGAGAGGTCTACTGATTGGTACTGAAGTAATTATTTCTTGCTACATTGTGTCTGGGTGTAAAGGCCAGGGATTTAGCTCAGTGGTTTTGCCGCCTGCTGTGCAAGCACAAGGGCCAGAGTTTGATCCCTGGTACCAAAAAAAAGAATGAATAACAACAAAGTCTATTCAGAGGGGTGCTCTACTAGGGTAAGGCCAAGTGGCCAATAACCTTAACCTCACAGAGAGAGATTAACTGGTGAGCAGCTATCTAAGCCAATGGGTGCTCTGACAATGTGCAGTCATTATTTTGTGGCATCTATTCTTCGCAGATGGGTTCTAGCACCTCCCACTGCCAACAAAAATCCTCAGGTGCTCAAGTGCTTTAAATAAAAGAGCATAGTATTTACGTATAACTTACCTCTTCCTGTTATATGTCAAATGATCTCTAAATTACTTAGGGTAACTACTACAATATAAATGCTATGTAAATAGTTTTATACTACATTGTTTAGGGAATTATGATGAAAGGGAAAGCCTGTACATATTCAATGTAGATCAGCTCTCGCAGGCCTTACCACATACATAGTACATGAAGGAAGGTGACAGTAACAGTGCTCCAACAGCTGCTGAGATCTGTGGAATGGTGGATGGCTCCAACCAGGCTCGCCTGTGCATCACCACATTTGCATGAATTTAACATAGTGCTCCGTGCAAGGATAATTCAAATTTTGCCTTTTTGAGCTTTTTGAAATTATTTTTTGAATACTTCTGATCTACTACAGGCTATACCTGTGGCTCTGGAACCCTCTGATATATAGAACTGACTGTACTTCACAGGGGTATCACAGCAAAAAGCTCTCTAGCTTCTGATGAATTTAGAACACATCCAACTTATCTGTGATTTATATTAATGCCTCAAATATCCAGAAATTGTTACAACTTCAATCATCTAAGAGTGAGGCTATATTCATCAAGGTACCCCTGAAATTAATACTATTATATATGTAATCAGTAAGAAATATACTTTTCCACCAGATGGAGAGAACAATTATTACACCTAACAAATATGATCTGGTTTATGTGTTTGTTGTAAAAAGCTCAAAATTCAAAGAAATTTCAAAAGACTCCTTTTGTAGACAACAACATTCAAATGTTCTCACCCACTAAGTAAGTAAGGGGTGCAGCTGTGTCAAACCCAGCACATCTCATCTGGAGCAAAACAGAGGTACTTGGCAG
This sequence comes from Heterocephalus glaber, assembly GCF_000247695.1. Next base: position 3,482,031 of record NW_004624783.1, on the reverse strand, counting down.
AGATGTGCCTGTGTGCATGTGCATGCTGGGGTGGGAGAACAGGTACTCTAAAATGATACCTAATCAGATTACTGAAAAACATCAATTGAGAAGCAGCAGGGTAAAAAGCTTCACTGACAAAGCTAAAATAAAAAAGACAAAGAGAAATTTACAGAGATACTCAAAAGTCCTCTACACCTCAGTAAGCATTTGAGAGCATCCATTGGAAGAGAGCAGCAAGGAACCAAAGCTTAAGGAGGAGAAACAGACTTGTGCGGTCAGGAAAGGGCAATCCTGACAAATCCCAAAATAAATGAACCCCAGTTAGAGGGCAGAAAGATGGGTCAGGAAGCATGAGAAAGTGCCAGAGCCAGCCTGGGGAGGGCACATAACTGGAATGGCTCTCTCATTCTCTTCCCTCTGAGGTTTTCTTTTGGACTCTTCACCATAACCATCCCCTATCTTATCTTTCCTTCCACTTACTAGGAATTTCTTTTTCTCTTTGCTCATTTTTTCTTCCTCATCTTTTATTTCTCACCTTGCCCTTAGTGAGCTAAAATGTACAGGATGCATCAGAGCTGTTTTGAGGTTCAAAAAAGTCAAGCTGAGTATTCACATTCCTGACTAAATATCCCTAAGTATTACTCCCACTCCTGGCCATCTTATCTGTGGTCTAATTTCTTTTCCCCTCAAGATCTTTGGTAGCACTTTAGAGAAAAGATTTTCTACTCCTGATTTAGTAAACGCATTCTTAGTTCTTTCAATCTTTGATCGTATTTCTGGCTTGCCAATCTTTTACCTGCTTCCCTAATTTTTATTTTTATAAGCATGGGGTATAATGGGTAGTAAGAACACATCATGGTTGATGCACATAATATCTGTGGTGCCCTTGTGGTGAGAGATAAAAACCTTAAGTTTTCCAAGAGAATAAAATATTTTTCTTCTGTAATAAATATTACCACTGGGCCGGGGATTTAGCTCAGTGGTTTCACCGCCTACTGTGCAAGCACAAGGGCCCAAGTTTGATCCTCAGTACCAAAAAAAAAAAAAAAAAAAAATTACCACTGTTGTTCTGGGGCTTGATAGCGTAGATGTAACACATATGGGTAACAGGTGAATTACTATGTCTTCCCATTGAAAGCATAAAGTTTCTTGCTTACTTATTGTCTATCTTGCTAATTACTTCCCAGTGATCTAGCTAAACAATACCTAGTACTAAAGTTCATATTTCCCCCCTGAAAGCCACACTTCTAACCTTTAAATCCATTATCTATTCTCCCATGCCTCATCCTAACAAGTTTATTGCTGTCTGGGTCTACCATTAAGTACTCTTTTAGAGAATCAGAAATAATTAAATCATTCAATAAGAAGGAATAGAAATTCATACAAGCCTCTTTTCACTTAAATATATTGTTTTATATTATCATTCATTATTTTTCTAGAATGAAAAGAATAAGGTAAGATATTATACACAATAAAGTCTAGGTATAAAATTTTTGAGTATATTAAAATGTTACAGGCTGAATCCAAGTTGATGATTCCAGTGTTAAAAGCAGGAAACTCTGAACTTTGCTAGTTTATTACTCTGAATCTGGACAGACTCTAAAACTGTTGTACACAATTCCACAGAGGTGATTAAGAGACTTTCCTTCTACCAGAACTAGTTCCCATCTTTAAACTTAATCCCTCCTGCTGAAAATGAATCCTTTAAAAAAAAAAAATTTAATCCCATACTCAGATGTAACTAGAAAAGAGCCAGTCGTAATCCTCTATATCATACTTCTACACATACTAGGAGAAGGTAATCCCCCCAACCTTCCCTTCTTTTAACTAAATATCTGTATTATACAGCAAAACATTTCTTTATCCAACTTTTCAACTACAATGTGGATCTTTTCTGTATATTTAAGCTCTAAACTCCTCTCAGTTCATTTAAATTCTACAAACTTAAGTTTCTTCATCTATAAAAAGAGCTAATAATACCTACCTCATAACTTTTCTTTTGAGAATAAAAACAAATCATATATCGAAAAGCATTTTTAAAGAAGTAAAAACAATATACCCATTTCAAGGATGCAGAAAAGACAGTACAATTAAAAAGATACCACAGCCAAAGCTTTTATTCAAGCTCTGTCTATATTTCCTATACCAAACTAAAGCTAATTCATTCTGTAATAACCTCCAGGTTTAATTTTAATAAAGACTGGCTTAGTGATTAATAAGAATTTAGGATCTCGCTATATTCAATAAAATCTACTGTATTCAAACATCTTGAGTTGCTGCCAGCAAGGGGAAGATATAATTAGGAAAAGAAGGACTCTGAATCTCAGCTCATTTACTAGCTTTAAGACCTTGGGAAAATTCCACGGGCCACCTAAGCCTTAGAGTCCCCACAGTAAAATGAACGTAGTAACAGAATCCTCCTCGATGGGCTGCTGTGAGTTCAGGTAAAGCTTGGGCATGGTGCATGATGAAGTGCTCAAATCACAGTAAGTGCTGCATTTAAAACACGAAGTGAGAAACAAAATATGCAAGTATTTTATACATTAAGTTGCAATAAAATATGCAATGTGACATCAACTTTGAGCGCTGCTCTGTTGAGTTCCCTGTATCTCCATAATGCACCATCTACAATTTTGACCAGTTTCTTTAAAGATAAGAAATGCACAGTAGTGTTGGAAAGGCAACGAGTGGTGAGCATCAATGTGCCATAGACAACACAGAGCAAGTGTCACAAAGGAATGGCAAGCTGTTTACTCCACTAAGTGGGTTCTGTGGAAGTGAAGTAAGAGTACATACTACATCTAAATTATCATCACCACCACCATCACTTTTCCTGTAATCCTATATAGAGTATTTGAGTTTGTTCTTAGAAGACCCCAAATAAACTGTTTGCCTTTCCTTGAACAAATGATACCCTAAGACAAGGTGGTCTGGCACTTCCCCATAAACTACTTTAAAAACTTAGAACTTGGCCAAATCTACTACAACAATTCTAGTTTACAAGAGTCAGAGATAGGCAAGGATCTAAGAATATTAAACACAAGGCATACTATAGTTTGGCTCCCTTTGTTCACATACCTCTATGAAAAACAAGTGACAAAATATAGTGTACACTAAGCTCTGAGTGGTCCATGTGCACACTATTCAATGAACAAAGATTTCTTGCTCCAGTTTTGACACTGTGTGCCTTGTGATCCAAACTGTTAACTCTGAATAATTAGCTCTCTAAAACCAGCACTTCTCAGACTGTACAGCTACAATCTGGTGTATGTCACAGAGCTGTGAGAAGTGTGAAAAGTAAACTGATACTAGTAATAAAGAAGTGAAGCCTTTCACTGATTTACATGTTACACAAATTAAGACATAATTGAAGGTTACCCCTGTTGCTCTTACTTCTTGAGTTTATGGGATGTTTTCTGAAGTAAGAAAGAAAGGGGTAAAGCAACACCCCATACACAGGGAATAAGCATTATCATCACCTCTCTGTTAATCTCCACATCTAGTATATGTGCTGCTGAAGCAAGCACAATCTCTACATCTAGAAGATGGTTGGTCCATGGAGTGTTACTGTGGACAATATATAAATGGAGAGAGAACAAGAACTATCACTCTAATACGCTAATACTGGGATCCACAAGCTATGGCTCAGGTGCCAAATCTTGCCCTTTGAAAATAAAGTTTAAGTGTAATACAGCCCCACCCACTGGTTCAGATATTGTCCATGGGTGCTTTCATACTACAGTGACAGTTAAGAATTGTAAGAGAAAGTAGGATATCCAGAGCCTAAAATGTTTACTATCTGGTCCCTTACAGAGAAAGTTCACTGGCCCTTCATGAAACAAAAAATATGGTCCTTTAACCCAAAGAATTAGAATACCTAGTCCTCCTGACACTCTGGGGAAGAATGAACAGCTATACAAAGAAGATGTTTACCTGAAATACTAATCCTTCCATTAAAGAACAAAAACAGAAAATTTAAAAACAGTATTAGCCTCCTGAATGACCAAACGCACATAATCAAAAGAGTAAGTTTCTCAGCTTATTATTCATGTTAAATAAAAAATGAGTCATAAATAGAGGCTATTATTTTCTGATTCATGTTTTATTGATTTTGTTTATGTTTATCATGAAAAAGCAAAAATAGTTATGAAGTTCTATGATGTTGACAAAATGCTTTCAATGTGTTTTAGAGGAATGCATCTTTTGTGTTCAACATGGATGCCCAACAAATTGTGGTTGGCCCTTTACTTAGAATCAGATGCTTGCCATAGCCCCAAATAAGAATATAATCAGTGTTCACTTAATTGTTATATTGTATATATTCTAAAATGTTCTCAGATTTTTCTTTTAAGCTATCCAGAGATTACCTTTTTAAAAATCTGGCTCAGTAATTTATAATGAAAGCAGTGTTTCAAACCACATATCCCCCAAAAGCTCAGCTTCTTTGTTGATAATTCTAAACATTACTTCTTTTCTGCCCACCTATCCACACTTACTGGATGGGAAAGAAATACAGTAATGGGCATTGCAACTGCAGAGAGAGGTTATTTCCCAGCTAACACTACCAGTTTCCTCATGATAAATCACCATCACAGAGAAGCAAAAATCATGGAATGTCATTAAATGTAGAACAAGAGAAGGAAAATGGTGATATATATATATAAACTGAACAGTATTTTAGCTCTATTATTATTATTATTATATTTGAGTAAATTATGGCCCCAATTTTTAAGATTTGAAATATATATGCAAAAAGTTAAACTAATCTCATAATGATACTCTAATTTTGTAAATTTCTTCTCTACCAAAGAATTCATACCAATTATATATTTCTGAAATATACTTACACCGCTACTTTCCTCCAGGCTTTGAAATTTCATTTGAGAAATGTAATAAAAACAAGTTAAATTCTAAGTACTGGGACAAGTTTTAGTATTCACCCCTTGAAACAGTCTTATTCCAAAGTAATAACATTAATAATCCAGATGTCTCTGCATATTAAGGCTCTTCCTAAAAGTAAACAGTAAATAAGCTGATACTTGCTTGAAGAAGTCAAAACTCCCAGTTCATACATAAATTGAAATAAAGAAGAGCTTGAGACCTTTACTAAACACAATATAACCCATCCATGTATTGTAAAGAGCTAATCAATATTTATACAGTTCATTTACATATTACATATTAGTTTCTGTACTTCATCTTTCCCTCTCCTTTAAAGTTGAACTTTCATATATCTTTTCTTTTTTTTACCATACGGAACAAGTGTTTAAATAAAAAGTTTCTCAGGGAATAAAGGCCGAAAATATTTCTGATTGCTGGATGGGTTCTATTACCTAGTCTTGTTTCCTATTGACAAGATGTGGTTTTAAAAAGTGTGCTTATTTGGATTTAAAGAAATAGGCTGGGCATGGTGACGCAGGCCTGTAATCCCAGCAATTGGGAGCCTGAGGCAGGAAATTGTCATGAGTTCAATGCGGATCAACTCAGGACCTTGTGCTTGTAAGGCAGGCAGTGGCACCACTGAGCTAAATCCCTGGCTTGCTCAGATTTCTTAAGCTTACAAGAGAATACATAAGGCAAAGGAAAACTCTGTTCTTAACTTGGTAAGCAAAAATAAGGGCACTGGCTGGAGGTGAGCATTGAGTATGAGTCTGCATGCAAGGTTATATTAAATTTCTGAAGAATATTCCCAATACTTTGTAGACAGTACTGATAAGCCATGTAATTAATGAGAAACATAAGAATAACATTAGACTTATTAATTGTGGAGAAGACATTCAATGTTAACTGGAAGGAAAATGAGACTTTGATCATAACTGGAGAAATAAGGTATAGCAGTAAAACAAACGATGGCATTAGATAAGAGTAAGATCAGTCATAAGGATGAGATTTGGTAGCAATGATAAGATTGGGTGAACGAGAGGCTTGATTTAACAAAATATGAACTACATCACATGGAAATTTTGAAGACTAAGAATGATCTGTCAGTCTACTGAGTGTTATAATTTTGGCCTAACATTATCTAGCACAACAGTTATTGTTGATGTCACAACAATAGCATAACATGAATCCGTGAACCACTATATTAAAAAAAATAGTGTCAAAGATGGCTAAACTGTTTAAAGTTTATAAATCTGTCAGTGTCTTCCCATAAAGATCTAATTCATTGTTCCTGACAATTGTTCTTGACAAGGTCATACATGTATGACTGTCCCATTGGGTGGCTTTTACCACTGGTGATACATGCATGACTGTCCCATGGGGCAGCTTGTATCACCCAATGGGACTGTCCCATGCTGCCTACAGGTAGTTCAAGCTGGCAGGAACATATTAAATAATCGATGTGATCTCTCCCCATCTCACACTACCAGTATTTCACATCAAGACTACATACAACCTTGAGTTCAGTTAAAAGAGTCTTACTGGTTCTGGTCCAAGGAAATATATGTATTTTTAAACCTGTTTTTTTTTAAAGCTAAGAAACTGAGTAATAATCATTCAAACTTCTTAGGATACAAGCAGATATATATAAATGAAGATCTTTAAAGGCCTATAAATTTGGTTTAAATAGAAATGAGCAGTATTTCTATATAAACACATACCTTTGAGATATGTATCTTATCATAGGCATCACAAAGTGTACCATTTCCAGCTCTCTCACTGTCTTAGCATGAGCACACATTTATCCACACACCTACTCATGAACATACACACGCACACACACAGCATTCAGTGATACCCACCCATCTGAGTGTCACATGCCTGGAGAAAGATCTAAGGCTGAAACAAATCCAACTAGATCCCATTTCTTTAGGGTCCAGCACTGAAAAAGAACCACTGAACACTAGAGGTGAACCTCTATCCCTTTGATCTCCATTGGAACCAAAAAGCAAAATGACATGCTCCAATGAAAAATTATTTATAATGGATGAAAAAAGGGAGATTCTTTCTTTGAATTTTATCTGTTTGGAGGAAAAGGGTGGAGTGTTTTCAAAATAAAAATAAATTCTCAAACCAAAAATCAATCCTCATGAGATGATAATACCAATACTGGAATGGGGGTAGGCAGGGAAGAGAAGAAAGGCACAGAAGAAATCATGTCAGTTTCTGTTACAAAAGGAAGGGACTCTTCCTTTCTAAAAAGGAGGAGGAAAACTGTTTCTTACTTAAGCAAGACTAATTTTTAAAAACCTGATGCAAAGTTACAGATACATACCACTGATATATCATGGATTTAACCCTGTACTGCTGTTACTCTGGAATTCATTTCAAATCTACTAAATTTCATTACTGCGTTCCCACAACAATTTATTATCTTATAAGATATAAATATCAGGAATAATAAATTTTCTACTTGCTGCCTTTAAATGTTAAAATTGAACTAAAATGCTTTCTTTACAGGGGACATAGTTCCTCCCTATTTAAATGTTCAAGATAATAATATGAAGGTTTTATTTATTTTGTGGTACTTATAGAAAAATTTTAAAAGATCTGAGATGATATTTTCATCTATAGCACAACCTACAAGAACCTGCCCATACTAGAGTTCTTTCAACATCAATATCCATCCTTTTTCACTTCCAACCTTCCTTCTTTTTTTCCTTCCTTCCCTCCCTCCCTCTTTCTCCCACTTGTTTTTTCTTTTAAAAATCAAGGCAGATAACCAAGTCCAAAAATGTAAATATGGCTTTAAAAAACTGGTCATACAAAAGCAGAATAGAAGTTCTACAGATGAAGAACTCTGAACCTGTTATTAGTTGTAACTGGTTCTAGTCCTATAACCCTGAAGAAGTCATTTAGTTATTTAGTACTGGTGCAGACTCAGATCTGCATAATGTTCAGCAAACTTTCATTGCACAATTTTGTGTCCCGGATATGACATAAGGCACTGGAGAAACAAAAGAGTACCAACAGGTTGTACTTGTCCTCTAAGAGCTCCCAGTCCACTAGGGAAACGAAGCAGAAACAGAAAAGGAAAACAATTTCACAGCAGATGGAGAATGTTAACAAAAACAGCTTATTAAAGATGGGGCTCAAGAAAGAGGATAAAGATGCAGAATGCAAATGTATTAAGGTACAGAAGGAAGGCAGCATGAAAAGCCTGGCAGGTTCAGCAAACTATCCATGGTTCAAGCAGTGGAATCTAAGCTGCACCTAGAAAAACGGTCAACAAGAGCTGCAAAAGCAAGCAAGGGATAGACTATGAAGATGGGCTCTCTGACATGCTGAAGCTCCAGCTTTACCTGAAGACTATGGCAATCCCTGGTAGGATTTCTCGCATGGAAGAGCACATCAGTTTCATTTGAGAAACACTAGTCAAGAGCCCATATGGAACACAGAGGCAAGCAGACTAGCTTTAAGTAGTGCAAGGTTAGGTGTTAGGGAGGCCAGTACAAGGTCCACCCAAGGCAGCAAGTTTGGATTCCACTCATAAGGAACTGGAATCAACAGTCTGGAAAGAAGGTGGGGTGGCAAGTAAGACAGCTACAATTCTGCTGCAGATGGTGGCCCCACCACTAAGAAAGAGAACAGCAGTTTCTGAGGAAGTTGGCAGGTGGGAAGAGAAGACTGGTTTGGTGTTACTTGTGGGGAAAGGACAGCCTACAAAGGAAGTCTTAGGTTGCTGGTTTTTAGCTGATGGATGATGCTATGGAGAAGATAGAGACTCAAAAGAAAATACACCTGTTTCAGAGAAACTGTGAGGAGCAAATGAGAGCATGTGTGCACATGCATTCTACAAGAGGTACCTATAATAGATAAAATTTTTTTAAAAATCAGTAATCATCTTGTTTATCCTCTAGGGCCAGGGATTTAGCTCAGTGGTTCCACCAAGCTCAAGGTCCCCAGTTCAATCCCTGGTACCAAAAAAAAACAATCTTTACTTATTTGTTCTTTTAAGAACAGCTCTATATATTTTGGGATATGGATATGATCAGAACCCAAAATCTAAGAGAATTAGGGGGTACAGATTATTCAAACATGTCTTCACACAGATTACAAATAAATCCACATCCTCAGTTAAAAGCCCAGCATAACAAACCTTATGAAACAAGTACTATCCCATTCCCACAAATGAAGTATATGAATGGTTTCACTGAAAACTATAAATTGCTAGTGTTTCTAATCCCTTCCTCTGCTGTCTTTATTAACCACAATGAAACTAAGAGAAAGTCCCTTCACTTTGAACACACACACCAAGTCTCTAGAACCCTTGTTTTTACTTCTAACTTCTCAATAGCCATCAAACACTTCTGCTCCTAAACCAGATAGGTAGATATGTAACAATCTACATATATTGTAAAGGAGGAAAAGCAGAGAATTTTGTAAGAAACCTGACTCAACTTTTCATGGGCATGTACCTTGCCCATACTTTTTTATAAAATATTTATCAACTGTTGCTAAGTTAGATGGAAGTAATTGGTTAAAAACAGCTTGAATATCTAAAGCAAGTGTTATTTAAAAAGTGAGAGACTTAAAATAGCTCTATCACTTACATATCTATTAAACTGTTTAAAGTTGACACTTTAATTTAAACCATTTCTTGGAACTTAATGTCCATTTCTACTGTCAAGAATCAGAAAAGATTTCAAAAGCACTACAAGAAACAATCTTAGGACTCATGTTTCAACAAGAAAAAAAATTAACTTCACAGAAAATAAATCTGTCAGATGTCTTTAAGACTTCATTCTCATTTTTGTTATAGGCCACATCTTTCCTGGAAAATATCTTGATTTCTCCCCAAACTCAAGGATATCCATATATTCATTTAGTTGTGCAAAAAACTACTCATATAAAAGTGTGTTGACTTATATTAGTTGTGAAAAGGGTCCACCCGTAAGGCAACCTCAGCCTCTTTCTCCCTTTGCAGTGAACACCCAGTCAAGTTTGGAAAGAGCCTACCAAGCCCCAGATAAAAGCAGGCTGAGGTCCCAGACAAAGGAGGCTGGAGCCTAGGGGTGATTAGGAAAGTAACCTGCCCTATTCCTTTCTAAGAAGAGGACAGAAGACCTATAACCTGAAGAAAACAGTATCAGGGATAAAGGTGACAAATGAAAGAAATCCAAAGGTCTCATGTGAAGGTGGGATGTATATGCCAGGAACGGTTAAGTGAAGCAAGAGATATCAATATCTGATTAGCAACAAAGAGGCATCTCAACTGTCCTATTTCACTCTGTTCACCTTTGGTTGCCTTAGCCCCACACTCTAAAGAATAAATGGATTTGGCATTAACACGCAGAATAGCATTAAGTCCCACAATTGGGAAAACAGAGGCCATTAAAATACAAACTTCCCTCCTTCCCACTTAAATTTACTCAGACCATCCTTGCTTTTATTCTTATCTCACTTTGCAGAAGGATTCTCCTTTCCTTTCCAAAGACTATTTCTATACTTCAACTTATTCTCCTCCCATATCCTCTGTGATTTTTGCCCCATCGACTTCTTGTCACTTCTTGCCACCTGCATTTTCAGTCTTTCTCATGTCACTGGTTTCTTTCTTCGACTTTTAAATACTTTAATTTCTTTAAGGAAAACCTCCCAAAAATCTACTACTTCTTCAAGATACATATTCTTATCACTTTTCTTTCAAAGCTTAAAGTCTTGATGAAGCAACAATCCTCAGTTTTTCCAATTCTTCCTCTTCTTTAATGAACAGAAATCTGGGTTCTGATTCCAAAGCTTTGCTTTTGACTATGTATGTGATGTAAAGACAGTCACTGATTAATAACTGCCCAATTCAACAGCCTCTCACTAGCACTCACGTCACTGGCCCTCTGTGGAAACCTGACCTCTGACAGACCACCTCACTTCTCAAATTTTTCTTTATCTCCTACACAGCTGTTCTTAAACCTGCTGCTGAAAGGTAGACGTTTTCTAAAATCCTGCCTTAACTGTCTTGTCATCTCTCCACATATTTTCCTTGGAGATCTCACCCATTCTCAGATCTTCATCTCCCTGAGTAGGATTCCCAGAACTCTGCTACCCTTCACCTTTCACCTCAGTTCCAGATCTATATTATTTAACAAACGTTGCCACATGGATGTCTTAGAGCTACCCCAAACATAGCAATCTGAAACATACCTATTAATTAATACAATCTAAAGGTGGCAGTATCTTGCCAGTCACTGAACTATACTGAAGTAGCCTTCTACTCCCTGGCACAGCCCATGGCCTGGGCTATAGTGAGTCCAATGAGACAGGAGAAGATAAAGGAGTAGACAGAGGAAGATTCTTCAAGTAACAGGACAGATGATTAAGAGTTCAGAGGGCCTCAAGCCTTCAGCTTAACATATGAAAAGTCAGAGCGCCCATGGTTCTGACTGCCACAAACATGGCAGATTATTTCCTCATGGCAGTTACAATGACCTCAGTACTCTGTATTTACTCTGAGGAACTACAAAGGCAAAATAAAATGGTATCCAGCTACTTGGGTCCTCACATACACTTAGAATTGCTTGTTTGCTGATTTAGAAATAAACCAAATTGATGGAAATCTCAATTGAAATGTGATTTTTTTAACCAGTCTTCCAAGACAGAGTAATCTTCATGATATTGTCTAGCTCATTCTTCCTTTCTGATCTCATTTCTAATTTTACTCTAAAATCAGCAATTTCTAGCTCATGCAATCTTCTAATCTGAATTCCAATTAACAGCCTTCTAATTCAGAGCATTGCTCCTGTGCACAAAGCTGCACCACAGCTCTCTTTTTCTTCTCCGCTGCCCTTTAATCCATCCTCAACACTCCCACCAAAATGGCAGTTTGTCAACTCTCCACCTTCCAAGCCTATCAACCATGATCGGCCCTCCCTCATTCCAGCACCCAAAGTTCTAGCTACACTAAGTTACTCAACATTCAGAAAGAGAACTAATGTTCTCCCATCTCTATACCTTTTTTCCAGCTGTTCTCTCAACCTGAATGTCAAACATGTTTCAAATTCTGACGTGCTTCCTGTTTTATAATTCCAGATCAGAGTCTCTTTTGAGAAGTGTGCCAGATTCTGTCATTTCACTCCTATGGCCCAAACTCTTATGCAAAGCATGCACAACTCACTGGACCTTCAGCACTTTGCTTTCCTATCTGGGCCTGAATCAATCTTCTGAACTGAAATTTAACACCCAAGAGAGTCTGAGTCACCTCTGTCAGGTCAAACCACTGACAGCATGGCAGAGCATGGCAGAACATGCCTGTAATCCCAACACTCTGGGAAGCTGAAGCAGGATTGCAAATTCAAACCCAGGGTGAGTAACTTAGTGGGACCCTATCTCAAAACTGGAGTGAGAAAGGCTGGCTGAAGTGTAACTCAGTGCAAAGGCCCTGACTTTAATTCCTCATACCATCAACATGTTCATAATGGGGCTGTACATGCATGACTGTCCAATCAGGCAGCTTGTACCACTGTCCCATGCAGCCAGGTAGGACAATCATGCATTACCAATAGTGGTTCGAACTGGTAGGAATGTGTCTTAAAAAAAAAAAAAGGCAGTGACATAATACTCACTACATGGAGGGCAGCACACTATGGTAAACACTATTGGTTCAAGTCACAACAGTCACATACATGGCATCAGTTATTTCCATCAAGCTGTTGAACTTTTTGGCGCTCCATCCCCTCATCAATAAAGTATAAAATAATAATTCTTAACTTTGAGTTAGTCAAAGGATCATATGTAATAATGTAAGTGAAAGTTCTTTACAAAATGAATACAAATAAAAGAGTACTATTATCAGGATATTTTATACAATGTTGGTTGATAAACTGACAAAAACTTATCTTTCTACAAACGAAATGTTGCTATAAATGATGAAGCACTTTGCTACAGAAACTACAAGAGACAAAGCATCAAAAAGGTTTGTTCACTGGTAATATGTGATCTCCTTAAAGTCACTGCATTGTTTTACTACACTAGACTATAAAGTGTTAATCAGAGTGTTAAAACTAGATTTTACCAAAAAAAAAAAAAAAAAAAAAAACTGGATTTTAAAATGGAGTCTTTTGTAGCCTTCTGTAACGTCAGGCATTAATTTGGGTAAACCAGTCATTATGTCACACTCATATGCCTCAAAGCTCAGTAATATCTTCAACATAAATGTCAATTACACGAAATAGGCTTTGAAAAAGAACACGTATCATTTTTATCTCATAATTCACCATTAACATAACTATCTATATTCTCACTAACCAATGTAAATGAGCTTGTAAATTCCAAGTTGTATAAGAGTATCTTCAATGCTGTCTCTGCCCTCCTACCTCCAACATGCACTTACTACTATGTCTGCATTATTTCTGAAAAGAAGAAACGCTCTGTGCAGCAGGCAGTGTAAAATATAATGCAGCTTTATACTGCATCATGAAAGCAAGAAAACAGCCAGCTGTGAGTTAGAAATAGACAAAATTTTAAGTTATAAACCCAAGGGACCTTAGGTAATACTAAAAAGTGCTCCTTAATGATGAATAGCTGATTTTATTTCAAACCCACCAAGGACACTGTAGGACGTATTTACTTTCAAAAGCAATAAACCTGTTGGTCAGACAAAGCCTGGCAGTCACAGTGGCCCATCTATCAATCAATCCAACATGGCTGGGCTCCGCCAACAGACCCTGACACCAATTAGGAAACCGCAATAGAGAACTGCTGCTACCAGGTTAAAGTTTTGCCAATTAGAGCACATCCTGGGTGAGCAGGACCTGTGAACACTGGAACTCAGGGTCAGGAAAGAGAGGTGATAGCACCTCATGTAATGTGACATGAAAAAGAAGGTTTGCAGGGGGGAAACAGAAAAGAAGCAAGACAGTGTGGAATCAAATGGCACATTTTATTGTTCACTTGTCAAAGACACGCACATGCTAAGACAAAGACAAAGCAAGGCGCTTCCTGGGCATCTGCCCTGGAAAGGCACTGCTCATTGGCCTTCACAACTCAGGAGCCAATCCCAGTCACACAGCAGCGCTGAAGCTGCCAGCTCCAACTGTTCTTTTTTGCTCAGGATTCACAAGTTAAGCTGGCTCTCACAGGGCCCTAACGTCAAAGGCAGACACATATCAAAGTGCTGGAGGGCCAAGATTTCAAATCAGGTTCATTATTAGTACACAAGCCTTTTCTGTTAAATTTTCTCATTTTTACATCCTACAAAATTTTAGGGACCTCCTTTCTATTTTTCCACCTGAGCGCCTCTTCCAAACTATGACTCATAGGCCAGGATTATCAAATTTCATGAAATCTAAGGACCTCAAAACCTTTCCCCTGTAGTCCTTTCATCTAACCAGTTTTCCTGACTGAGAATACCTTCTCTTAATTCCATTTAGATTTTCTGGCTTTGAGGGCTTCCAACTGATCCTTTCTGTACTGTCTCATCTGAAAAAGCAAAAGGTCAAAGCAAGGATGACAAAGAAACCTTCCAGAATATGAAAGTTTGGGACTTTCCAATTTGCATGTAAATCTCTACCAGTTCAGTAAATCTGCTAAGCAGATTCTGGCTTGAGTTAGAGGAAAACAACAGGCAAAAATGTCAAACATTAAAAAGAACCATTACTTTTCAAATGCAGTGATGCCATTATTCATTTATTCCCGAGTCACTTTTGTTAAGACATATTTTTCACAGGACTTGATATTAATCTCAGATTTAACTCTGTACTATCAGTACCATCTGCTGCCCTCAGTTCGGCCTTTGTTTTGTAAGAAAGGGACAGTGCAATTGCTAATGGTAAATTCACCATCCTATACATGCCAGACTGCATGAGAAGGGTGTATTTTAATGATCAATGTACAATCTTAACATCAGCCAGACTGTATAATAAGAATAATCTTTTTCTCCTCCTCCTTCTCTTTTTGGATTTTTGAGACAGGGTCTTGCTATGTAGTTCAGGCTGGTCTTGAACTCAGTATGTAGCTCTGACTAGCCTCAAACTCATAGTGATCTTCCTGCCTTAGCTTCCCAAATGCTGGAATTACAAGTGTGGGCCACTATGCCTGGATACCATAAGAAGCTTCTAAAACATTTTATGGTCCTAGCAACATAAAGGTATATTGCCACTAGAACAGGGGATCTCCATCTTGGCTGCACTTTGGAATCACCACCTGGGAGCTCTGAACAACTTGACAGCATAGGTCCCAACTTGCAAGGATGCCTAATTCACTAATTGGGAGTGCTGTCTGAGAATCAAAATATCCTTTAAAGATCCTTAACTTGGCCCACATCTGGTGGAAAGGTCACAACAAACCAGTACCAGCAAGTAACAGAGAGGGTTATTACTCAAGGATAGGATAGCCAAGGGGTCCACTGGTGAATGGGTTCTCATGTCTAAGCAGAAAAAGAGATTGTACCAGGGACATACATCTGTAACTGGAAGTTACAGCAGGGTTTCTGAATCATGATGAAGGAGAACTAATTTCAAGTGGCTAATGTTAGGCTAAGGAGAGGGAATATCAAATGGGAAGGACAAGTTGCCTTTGTATAAACACTGGGTATAGCAGAAGTGTGTTTACTGGGATACCTACTTATTTCTATCCTGGAAGATTAAAAGAATTGGCCAAATGTCATTTCACTGAGAATGACTAATTGTTTCTCTATCAGTCAGCTTTTTATTACTGCAATGAAGTACCTGAGGTAGTTTATAAAGAGATAAGATTTATTTGGGCTCATGGTTTTGGGGAATCCAGTCAAAGTCAAGTGGCCTTGTTGCTCTGGGCTTCTGATAAGGTAGTACATCATGGCACAAACACTTGGTGGGGGAAAAAAACCATTGATATCATGAGCCAGGAACCAAAAGACAGAAAAAAGAAAAGACCAAAGTCCCACAGTCTTCTTCAGGGGCACACCCCCCAATGACCAAAGATTCCTACTAAGGATCCATATTCTAAAAGTTCCAATACCCTCCAATAGTGCCACCCAATATTGCCATTCCAATAGTGCCACCCCAGAGGCCAAGCCTTTAACATACGGACCTTTGGGGAATAAAAAGGGAACATATTCAAACCATAGTCGTAACCAAATCTATTTCTCTACAGCAGCCAAGGTTGAAAACTGGTACTACAAACAGTACAGGTTCAATGTCTCTAATCTGAAAAATAGAAAATATGAATTATTCTGATTAGAATAAAGTCTACGCAAATATTTCAAAACCCAAAAACTCTGGAATCTGAAATACTGGTGGTTCTTAGTACTTCAGATAAGAGATTCAACCTGTGCTTCTTACACTTCAATTTGCTCGAGGATTCATGCAAAAAGATCATGTTAAAATGTAAGTTCTGCATCCATAAGTCTAACCTGGATTGGAGAGTCCACACTTGGTAAGTTTCCAGGTGATGCCAATAGCACTGTTACAAAACAGTATTTGGTACTATTCTTTGAAGCATTCTCCCACTGAGTTATAGGCCTTACACAAATAAAAATATTATCATGGTCTTGGGCTTACACATTCAGGATCTCTTTGAAGGATTCAGATGTCCTAGAAAATTAACACTCCATGGGGTGAGGCATGAAAAAGCAGAGAAAAGTCATTGTCCACAACTCTATCATCTTATCCTATGTTACTGTTCCTCATACACTTAGCACTTTCTGAAATTAAATATATATTCATATATCTATTTTTTTTTAATTTATTGCCTGTTCTCTCAACTAGAATATCTTGTACCTCATTCCCTACCATAACTCTAGAGGCTGAAACAGGGCCTAGCATAGATTCACTTAATGAACAGTTGCTGGCTCAGAGAAGAACTTGGTAAGATGACATATTTATGTCATGTCAAGGTAGTGCAGGTTATGCCAGTACAGTGGTACCTTGGTTCACGGATGCTTTTGTTTGTGAACAATTTGGTTCGCAACAGAAGCATTTGGCAAAATTTTGGTTTTGTTTGAGAACTCTGCTTCAGGTGATGAACACAACCACAACCATCTTTTTTGCACAGTCATGTACCTGTCCATTTCCCCCAGCATCGTGGAACAAATGAAGTTTGTGAACTGAGGTACCACTGTATATGCTACCAGTTTATTCAAGGGAAAGGTAAGTCAGGAAATGGTCTCAGTCAAATTTTCTGGACAATAATGCCTGGAAAAGGGTACAAGATGAAAAGATAGGGCTATTGCACATCTTTGCAACTGCAATTTAAAACACATCTGGTATACTGTGTCCTGTATAACATGAGATGAGATGGAAAAGTGGTAAGTAGAGAAAGAGCATTTTGCTGTTTTAGTTTCCTTCAATTGCTAAAATGAACCTGCCTGGCATAGAAGAACTTAAAAAAAGAAGACAGCCCATGGAAAGCCAAGTTCTGAGTATAACCATATAATCTGGACTCCACCAGACCCCCAAAGGATCATGATGAAATGGCAAAGAAGAAATTCTCACAACCTCGGGAAATGCATTAACCTATCCTCAAAATTCAATCACTCACAAATGCCTACTGGCAAAACTACTCTAGGTCTCACAAAACTAAAAAAACTAACAAAATTATAAGTACAAGTACCTGAGGCAACATAAGAGCAAGAGTAAAACCAGGAGAAAAGAGATTTCACTGACCAGCAGGAACCCCACAAGGCCAGCACTGATTCTCAGTGATTTTCAAACTGTACATTGCTACCCAGTAGTAGACTGCAAAGTAATTTTAGCACGTCACAAGCAGCATTTATAAAATGAAAATAGAATAAAATGAGGCAGAAAATAATAGAGTAAATCACTAGTAGTATTATTTCTTATGTATCAATATATGTATGTGTGTATCCTAGGTCATGATAAAAATGTATTATTGTAAGCCATAGTTTTTTAAATTTTGTAAATACCTATACTAGGAAGGATCTCATTTCATGTAGTGCACAATAAACGGGTAATGTTTCACAATTGTACTTGTGAGAACACATTCATACTAAGGAACTAGGATGGCATGGTAGTTCAGAGAGTGAGTATGAAACCAAACTGACTGGTTACTCCAGATGAATTACTTAACTACACTAAGCCTCAGTCATTCCTATCACAGGGACAATAAAATTACTGCTTCATGCTGTAAGAATTTAATAAAATGTATGCTGAATTCTTAGGATAATGCCTGGCATGAGTAAGCACTCAAAGTAGGGATTATTATCCGTGTGTGTGTGTGCGCGCACATGCACGCATTTACCAGGGCCTTCACATCAAGCTACATCTCCAGTCCGTTTTTGTTTTATTTTATTTTGTTTTGTTTTGTTTTGGTTTTGAGACAAGGTCTTACTAAGTCACCAAGTTGCCCAAGCTGAACTTCAACTTGCAATCTTCCTGCCTCAGCCTCTTAAGAATCCTGAGATTACAGGCATGGGCCACCACATCCAATATATTATCCCAACTTAAATGTGGGTCTTAAGTGCTTATTTTCCATTATAAATGCTTCATGACTTTGATGAAGTTACATCCTGACAAAGTTAAAAATATCCTGACAAAAATGCATTTAATACACCCACCCTACCACAGCTTAGCAACACAAAGAATGCCCAGCATTTCCTCTCAAAATCATGAGGCCAAGTGGGGGCTGTGGCTCAGCATCTCTCCCAGCATTGTGAAAGAGTATCATACTGCATCTTTCTAACCCAGAAAAGGATCAAAATTCACCATCAAAGGGCAGTTTCTATTAAATGCTATTGCTTTCTCACCATTATATATATAAAAAAAAAAAACTTAAGTCAAAACAAAGTTATAGACCACTGGCATTTAAATGGTAAAACACTAAAGAACAAGAGATAAGATAACTCTCTTGTGAGCAAAAGATTGTGGCTGCTACATAAGTAAAAACTGAGGAAGTCATCTAATTCTGGAAGAATCTATTTGAAACAAAAAGCTTGCCATTGCAATGCAGCAAGGTGGGAGAGCAGTGTACTCAGAGAAATGGCACAAAGACATAGCAAGGAAGGAGAGCACAGAGAGCACAGGTCAATAAAGGCACAAATTAAATTTTAACACCAGCACACCTCAGTCTCTTCCTACAACTTGCTCATCTTTTAAACTGCCTTTTTGATTTGGCCCATGAAAGTATGTAGGACCCTAAGCTTGCCTTACTTCCCAATCTTATTCAAACTGTAGGGAACCACATGCTGTGTTCTTAAGAACCAATTATTAATTAGAAACCCTGGAAAGCTGGACAGCACTCATTATTACCAAATCCAATATCAAAAAGGGATGTGGATAATTACCATATTTGCTTCTCCAACTGGTCCTGATGAAACATGCTAAAGTAATTCTTGACACAAGTGTCACCACTGGTAAAAGCACTCAATTTGCTGGCACCTCATCAATGGCATGCTTGAAGCTCCTATTGCTTGCTGTTAAACTAACAGTTTATATTAGGCTAAACACAGTTTGGTAGCCATTGTCAAGAAAATTGGAGTTGCTCAGGCATGACAGAGTTACTGATGCTATTTGTTTGGAAGCCTTGTGATTTAGTGAATCACTAGCAATTGTTAAGCAAGTAATTAAACTATAAAGCCAAGACCTGTGATTTTCAGTCTTTTCAAAGCAATAATCATCAAAATTCCAAGTACCATTTAACTGATTCCCTTCTAAACATGCTGGTAACATTTATGTTTTTTGTCATTCACCCAGTTTTGCAATTTATAAAAATCAGATTACGGCCTTTATAAGAATTTATTCTACTTAACTACTTTGCTAATTTAAGAGGTTTAAAAAGGAAAATGTTCAAAAAGTAGTTAATGAGAAATGGACCTGGAAAGGTTTAGATTTGCTCATGTATGTGGCTATCTTGTCTTTAACAGAAACTCCAAAAAGTCCTATTTTTAGCACTGAAATACTAAAATAACTGGACTATTGTTCTTATAACCTTTTGGAAACATAAAAATGCATTATATAAATTTCACAATTCCCCTAAGTGCCTTTAAAATTACAAGCAATTTAGTCTATGATTCATGTGCCATACTGACTATATGCAATTTTTTTTACTTCACATCTCAATTATATCTTAATATTAGGGGGGCTGAAATGCATTAAATAAATCATATTTCACATACTTTTGGTAAAGTAATAATACATGCATTTGAGAAGAAATTGCTCTGCACTATAAATGTATTCATAATTTCATTACCTGCCTTTCCACACAGACTGAAATATTAGGCAGTAGTGCCTACTTCAAGCCACTGATGGAAGCCTTTTAGGAAACCTTATGCTTATTTGTGGCTGGTAATTAGCTGTGTTAGTTAATATAGTCCAACATTTACAAACAGCAATTTACCTAATATATAAACCAGCTCTTGTAATTAGTGAAACACTGTTACTGATTAAGATTTAATATGGTGGCTGGTATTTCTGCACTATGGGACAAAGAAACTGACTGATCTTTCATTTGTCAAAGGACACTGCCTTTTCAAACTAACTTATTACTGCTAGGTGTTTTACTTAAAAAACATACTGCTGTTAAGAAAATTAATTCATTCAATATCTGTATTACTTAAAAACAACACATCAATTGTTCGATAAAATGGCAGAAGAGTCCCAGTAAATACCTTCAAGAATTTAGGAAAATTTATGAGACTTGTCAATCATAACTATTGTTTTATCCTCTCAATTATTAAACATTGAATAAATGTATCTTTCATTCACCTTCCTTCCTAACAACTTACAAGATGCTTTTATGACATTCGTATTTGGGGAGTATGTATTATACCATAGATATCATTCTCCATTTAACCTAGGGAAAGAGTTACATGATTTCTTCAAGTATATATATGATAGCATCTTGATTCTAAAGTTAACATTCTTTCCTCTGTATTCCTTGCAGACTTGATACATCTATTTGCATAGCTGGTGAAAACTCTTAGTGATTCAAGAGACAGAAATGCAAAGACCATACAACTTGGAATTCCGTAGTTCCAAAATGTCATTTGGAATTTGATTTTGGAAATCAATGTGTTTTCTCAAAGAAGGAAATGGTCAAGTCCCAACCCAGCCGAGGCAAATCTTTGTTTAATTCACTATACAGGTGAACTATATCACCATAGGAACTCAGTAGTCTTAAGTAAATGAACTACTCCTTATAACATGTCTCTAAGGAAATATGTGTCAAATGGAAATAACAGTGCAAGAAAGCAAAGTCAGAACTGGGCAAAGAACTTTCCAACTTCACAGTAAACAAGGAAAAAAATACTTGAAAGACAGACAGGAACAAAGAGTATGTGATATCCTCATTTACACTAATTTCCATCATAATGTCTTCTATGATTCAAATTGATTAATCCAAATTTCGTTTACCCAGAGCCCATCAACTAATAAACAGTCCCTTTGGACACTCTCTTTTGAGTAAAACTATTAAACAAAAAGCTACGTAAATGTATCTAAGGAGCTAATTACTTAAAAGGCGTGAGTGATAGAAGACAAAAACAATACATTTGTCACTCCCATTAGCAATATTAGTGCTAATGAGAAAGTACGTGAACAAGAAC
The DNA here is from genome assembly GCF_000247695.1 of Heterocephalus glaber. The sequence goes on along the minus strand of NW_004624783.1, from coordinate 3,460,637 downwards.
ATACACCTCTTAATTTAAATGTGTTACAAATAAAGACTAGATTAGTCACAGCTACTTGGATTAAATTTCAGCACTTAACACAAATACTACATGAAGCAATGCTTATGGGGGTTTTGCAGCACAATTTCAGTGATTTAATTATAGTTTTCAAACCATTTAGTACCTCTCTGCACACAGAAGAAGCTAGATGTACATGCATGTGTATTAGTCAGACGGTTCAAGATTTTAGGTATAACTCAATCATCTGGCATCCCTGGGAAATGAAGTCTTCCATTGAAGCACATTTTCTATATGACTGAGACTTGTCCCTTCATGCAACCTAAATCCCTGATTAAACAGGAGGCCATCTAAGGGAAATCTTTCCTCAGAGTATTGTATTCTTGCATCCTTATAGGAAACTGGACAGAAAGTGGAGAAGTTTTCATAGTTTTTTGCTTTGTTTTGTGGGTGAATCACAGCCATCATTAGGGAATATTCATCAATGAAGTACTTCAAAACAGTTCCTACTTTCTGTATTTTGTCTCTTCCTTTGGTGTCATACTTTAGCGGTCATTTTTGCCACAACTGCTGTGTCTGCTTCTAATAGCTAGAGTCCCATTCCATCATTCAGTTTAGTCTAAGAGTTTATTGCACTGATTAGGGGAAGAATAAGTGAACTTGTTAAGAAAAACATATTCCATAGGTATCAACAAGGCTACACATGGAGGCATAAGGTGAAAAGCACACATAAGGTGAAACTGCATGGGTTTCATTATTACTCGGAAATGGATGGTAAGGTATCTTTCCACCTACCTTGTCAGTTTCTGTTTTTAATAAAAGAGAGAAGGAGAAATCCTGGGCCCTGTATACAAAACTCAGAACTGTATACAAGAGCCTAGTTTCATTACAACCAAAGAAGCCACTTTTTCAATGGGCAACACCCTCGCAAAATACTTGAAAACTGATGCTACCAGTTCATTTGCCTTATTCTGAGGCAGGACCAGTCTTAGTCCATTCTTATATGGTTGTAGCTACTAAAATATTATCATCTGTGTGTCCAAATATAACAATAAGATTGTGGTGGGGTAGCAGCTCCTTGCATTTGGTTCTCAAATCTGTGACTATATCCGACTTAGGAAGTAATCACTTAATTATTTCTCATAGTTACCCTCGAAGACAGAGGGCGCTTAATATCTTACAGCTTCAGGTAAGGCAAACAGTTCCCTGCAAGGTACCAATCACTGCCTCAGTTTCCATACTACCCTGCATTCCTGAGGCCATCCTCAACTCTGAAGACATAGGCTCTCACTGATGCTCAGCATAACCACCCTTCAGCTCACAACAATGTCTTTCCTTGTCTTCTCTAAAACATCCTGACTAAGACTATCAGTCACTCACCAGGACAGCCACACCTAAGCTCCAGGACTGCAAGATCCACTATTACACTGGTAACTTGAGATTCTGCCTTTTCAACCACAATCACCGTACTCACTGTCTTTTTATGCCCCTTAACAATGTGTTAACAATCTGTAATTCTGAAACCTTCCACCTTTACCAATCAATTGCCCACTTCCTGGTAATTCTTTACATTGCTGGAGACAACAAAACTCAGGAACACAATACTATACTGTTCTTTTTTATCTTCCCCACTTGTCTGAGTGCTCCTCTAACCAAAATCCTCAGATCACTGGGTGCTTTGGCAGGACAGGATTATAGGCAGGTAGGCACGAGGCCATTTATAAAAAGCACAGGATAGGGTGAGTGATTACAAACAACGGTTTCTGGTTTTTCCAAGCTAAACCATGGTATTTGTCTATATAGTTATCAGTCCTTGTAACACTGGCAAGTATAACCATAGAAATAAGAATTTAATATGAGTATAGTCACCACAATTTAGAAAGTACTTTTCGCATCTTAACTCTAAATTCTCAAAACAACTTTCTGAAGTAGGTACACAGGCTCATTTGAAAGATTAGAAAACTGAGATCCACAAAGAAGTATATGCCCAAAGAAATATATGGAGTTGAGATGAGGAGCAAATCACTCTAAATCATGTGATTCCTGAAGTATCCTCTCTAGGTCCATACAATTCTTCTAGTCTTATAATCATTGACTGAACACTTTCAGGAGATTCAGGAGACTTCCACTTCCTTCTAGTGAGGAAGAGACAGTTAACACACACACAAGGAGAATACTGTTACATTCATTTTAAAGAAACTCTCTACATTGACTAGTTTATCGTCCTTGATACAGACAAGACCCAGGGTTGATATAAATTATTTATGATGTGTAACAGTTTAATGGAGTATAAAACAGATTGCTTTTTTCAGTTAGTAAAAGTTGTGTTCTTAATGTTGTCATATCCAGAGTGAGCATGTATCCTACCCATCTAGACTTTTGACAGAAGCATCAATTTTCTAAATTGTTCTCTAACTCCAAGTAAAGGAAGAAAAAAAAATTACTCACAATGTTAATAATTGCAATTCTCCAAAGATTCTAAAGAATTCACTGTAATTTCACATTATTGAATCCTGTGGCTTTATACATCAGGAGAATTTTCAGACAGTTTCTCCTGTGAATTTTTATATTAAAAGAAAATATCTACATAAAATACACTGAAAAGCTAAAAATGATATGATGGGATCTAGACTGGTATAGACATGAAGATGCTGTATGACAAAATCTGCAAAACATGAGCAGAGAAAAATATGACACAAACGTCCTCTAAAAAAGCAAGCAAGTAATTCTCTTTGTTTATAATGAAACCAGGAAGAGATAGCTAAATGAACTTCACAGTGTACAACCTAATAATACTTATTAAAAGTTAAGATCCATAACATATGTACAGGCTATTCGTAGGCATCTGATTGGCTGAAAGGGGTCTCCAAAATCCAACCAGGCACAAACAATAAGGAGGTTGACAGTAAGGAAAAGGACCCACGCACAAAATGAGAGAAGAAAAGAGAAAATAGAAGGAATAAGCACAAAGAGATCCTCTGACTAATATGTGTATCTAAATATGAGAAGCACAAAAATTTCAATTTATATATACATTCCAGATACTACATAAAGATGTATCTATAGAGAAGGGAATACGAAAGCACTTGAGTATTAAAATGCTTAATGAAGAGAGCCTAATGTCCATTTTGAGGAAGAGATAAAACATACCAACAAAAACTTGAAAATTAATAGTTATAACTAAAGAATTGGCTTGAAAAATATTTTTAAGCATATACATCTACAATAATTAATTGTGTAGAACTTGCTCAAGAATTGGGAAATATGCCAATTGAACAGAATTTAAAGACCCAAAACAGCCTTAATTCTACACTCAAACATAATATAAAACAAATAAATCTGGAGAAAACTGGATAAACTTTAGTTACAAAAAACTGATGAGACAAAACTGCATAGAAAAGCCTGGTGAGACACCATATGCCTAAATAAACACAAGATTGAATAAAAATGTCATTGTTTAAAAAAATTGAAAACTAAAGTTGAAATGGAGCAGTGATTAAATAAATCTTAAAGGGAGATAAACCTGTCTAAATATATAATTATTGTGAAAGAGAAAGACTGATCAGCCTGACTCTGTAAAAATTAAAACTTATAAATGAAAATGAGGCACTTATGAAAATATTTAAAAACAATACTGCAAAATGAAAAACAGTTTATGAATGAGCAATTCAATTTAGCAGTATGTGTGTGGGGGGGGGGTGTCTGTCTCTCCTTCTAAGAACCACAAACAAAAATGAGGTCTTTTTTCTATTTTCAAATAGATAAATAATAAAAGAAACTATGGTACCCAATTCTGTAAAGTGGGCAAGGAACTAGGCATACTCACATTGTTTACAGGAAACTGGTACAAACTTTCTGCAGAGAAAAGTATGCGTGTGTTTATGTGAATAATGAAAATATTAAAATACACCCTTTAATCCAATAATTTTTGCCTCTAGAAATTTACTGAAAACAAAATAAATCATGGATATTAACTAAGATTTAAGCAAGAAGATACTCTTCTTTTAAGCATTTTGACAACACCAGAAAGGAAATATCACAAACATTCTCCAATAGGGAAGTAGTCAAATATCTAAACTACACATCCATAAAATGATGCCTTACAGGAATATTACTAATATGGAAATATATTCAAATATACTGCTACAATAAAAAGATTTTAAAAGAAAGAATGTCACTGACTTCACAGCCAGTTATTATAAGTGAATTCTCTCAGCCTGTGAGTTTGTCAGCTGACTTTCTAGGTTTTAAGCATTTAATCTTCAAACAATGGAAATGTTTACTACCTTCTTTCCAGGTTTGTTTTTCTGTTTTTGCCCCTATCTACTGGCATTAGTTAGTACCTCCAGAACAGTATACAGTATAAATAATGGGCATGCCAATCTATTCCTGACATTAGGGGAATGTCTCTTTTAAATTACCATGAAGAATCATGATGGTGTCTTGGGATTTCATTTCTTAAAAATCAGATGTTATAAAGGGGCTCACCTTAAACCAGAACAACTTACATTAAAAAGAAAAGGATTAATTAATAAATGCAGAACTGTTAAAAACATCTGAAACAATACTTTTCAAATAAGGTGCAATATTCCAGAATTCTGTTCTCTGTGATAAATTAATATAACATAAAATATAAATCTCTTATACAGGCTCATACAGATATACATCGCAGGGGTTGCCAAACACCAAAATATTTTCTACTAAAACACAAAATAAGTTACATGTGACTAAACGACTCTAAATTCTTTACTTTAAAAAGTGATAAACAGAAAATGTGAGAATGGGAAAGAAAGAGATTTAAAAGACAATACATAAAGAGTAAGGAGGAAAAGCAACACTGCTTTTAGGAGCAATCATTTGTGTAACATGCGTCGAAGAAAAACAAACTAGGGGCCAGGGATTTATTTAGCTCAGTGGTTTTGCCGCCTGCTGCACAAGCGCAACGACCCAAGTTCGATCTCTGGTACCAAAAAAAAAAAAACCTGCTTTAATAAAACTTTGTTTTAAAAGAACTTTTTAAAAGAAAAACTAAGCCATTTATATAAATATTGAAGCTCAATTATAATGCAGACCACTTATTAGGCACCCAAAAAGTACTCACAAGATTTCTGAATTTGAAAAAATTTGGTATGTAAAATGTGTTTATCCCCATGAGATTGTTCTACACAATCTACATAAACACCAGTTAGTAATTATGTTCATAAACACTAGAAATTCTATGAAGCATAATCTTCAGAGGGCAGATTTACATAGGTCAGATAAACATTTTTACTGAAAATGATAAACAGAACCATCTGTATGCACACACTGTCCAAGCATCCATTTAATAATTATAAATTGAATAAAAATTAGACACAAAATTATTATATCAAACATAAAACATCATGCTGATGATTACTGTAAATACCCTTAAAAAGATATGCTGAATTTATTGTTAAGGAATAATTCAATTTATCTAAAATCATCCTGGTGGTCACTATATTTTACTTTTTGAAAACAACAGTAAAAATTTCAAGATTATCTCAACACCTTCAGGATGTACCTGATTTGTTGAAAACATATACCAACAAACCTGGCATACAAGAGGCCCTCAGTAAATATTTGTTAAGTAAAAGTATTCCAATTTTAGACTGCTAAGGGTACAACAACACAAAGAGGTTTTTTGGTGACTTTGCTCAGTTTGGTTAAGAGGCTAAGCTGGTTGACACTGGACTCTCATGTCATGTGGGACCTCATTCAACAGGTAATGGTAAACATTAAACCTTTTATTGCTACAAGTCATGAACAGTTAACACAAAAAATTTCCATCCAAAATGATCAGCCTTATATTCAAATTGTATACACATAAAGGTAGAGTGAAAACTGGTATATAGGGCCAGGGATTTAGCTCAGTATTTTCACCACCTGCTCCACAAGCGCAAGGACCCGAGTTCAATCCCAAATACAAACCAAAAAAAAAAAAAAAAAGAAAAGAAAAAACTGATATATATCAGACTAAGTACCAAAGTGAAAGGATTCTACTTTTCAGCAAACTTGCATCTGTTACTAAGCTTACAGCCATCTATATATTATATATAAACTTTTATCAAATGAGTAGATAAATCAATAAGCAACTTACATTATAATGCTTTTAGATAACGTTTTCAATGAGAAAAAAAATCTAAACTTTACTTTCTTTAATTCCTTTTAACGTTCAACTCCACAATCACTTTATACTGTTCTGAAACATTTGCCAAGAAAATGAGCTTTACCAGTTAGTTGTGTGTTCTATCACAAAATGTACAAGATATGGCATTCTTTTACACTAAATAAGCATAAAACCTCACTCTTTCTCAAGACATGAACTAATGAGCACTTATTTACAAGACAGATCACTCTTTTAAAATATTAGAAAATCTAATAAAGACTTTCTTTCTAGATAAAATAGGCTTTTTAAAAGCAAGTAAACAAAATAATGTCCTAATAAAATAACCTTTTTATATGCATGGCTAATTATTACCATTCTTGCCTTAAATTTATCATGTATTATCACAGTTAAAGGCATAATTTTATTAACCAAAACCTCAATGAAATCAACTAGGAAGTATAAATAACCAGAAACAAAAGGTATTTTAATCTCAATAGTCATATTTATTTGGCTTTTGTATTATTTCTTGTCCTTTCTTACTTTCTTCCAAAGCATCTTTACATTCTTTTAAAACTTAAGACATGAAGTTACAAGAATGAAAATGAAAAATCTGATAGCTAATAAAGGCATTAAATGAAAGTTAAAAGTGAAATACCATATAGGGTCAAAAGAAATACATAGGGTGATCAAAACCATACAGTAAATATTAAATTTTTAAAAATGTATTACATAAAAGACACATTACCACTAACCTCCCTCCCGCAATGCTCCTCCTTCCTTCCTTTGAACACACTTACTCCACTGTTCTTGGCAGTTTCTGAAGCAGTTCCGAAAGTCTTCTTTCATGAGTGTCTTTAGTAACTCTGTCAGGGCTGCCTTGAAATCCTGAATCTATTTAAACATTTACCTTTCATGATCATTTTTACTTTAGGAAAGAACCAGAAGTTACATGGTGCCAGATACTGTGAATAAGGTAGATGAGGACACATGGCTATATTTTTACTAGACTGACTTTCTATTAGATGGCACTTGGCAGTGGCATTGACCCTGTTTTTGATCACACATTAAGAACATTCATGAAAGAAGACTTCCAGAACTCCTTCAGGAAGTGACAAGATTGATAGAATAAGTGTGTTCCAGGCTACAGAAAGTATTTTGAGGGCGATTAATGGCAATGTGTCTTTTACTATAATAAAATTTTTAACATTCACTGTATATTTTGCTCACTTCTTGTACAGAGAACTACAGATTTTTTTGAAGTTGAAAAATTTCTCTAATTGCCAAATTTTACACTTAACAGACAATGAAAGATTTGAATGTTTGGTATAACTACTGAACATCTTTATTTTGAAAAGTCGTACTTTTGAAGCAATGTAGGTTGATGACAGCAGGAAATATAGCATTTGATGATGTTATAATAATATTGTATTTGATAATACAAATCCATATAATTATGTTTTAAAAAGCATTAAAACCTTGCTGCAAATTTTCAAATGTTAAATACAAAAACCTATCAAATAGCCAATTTATATAATTAAATTTCCTCCTGTTGTTACTTTACTACATTTCAGATATGATATACAGATATCACTAAAACTCTGAAAGAGACTATCATCATAAAGTGTAGCAATGCTCTCACAGACAGTTAAAAGACACAGCTACTAAGAAAAAGGGGTTAATACAAATCAAAATTAAATGAATAAACAAAACCTGCAATGTCATTATCAAAACAGACTAACTTTTAAGCAAACATATATATCAGAGATTTCCTGTTTGGGAACTTCCTTCTTAGTCAGTCTTCCAAAACCTCAAGAAAAGTGATCATATTACTTTACAGTCAATGGTTCTAACTGAAAATGTTATTACAGTTTTATCATTCACCAGCCTTGACTCCAAATGACTTCTGGCTGTTCCCCAAAATCAAATTTATTCTCAGTTGATGAAGATTTATCACTTTGGAGGATATTCAAAGGAATGTGCTTTTTAAGGCAATTCTTGAAAGCAAAGAAAGGGGTGGGAGAAAGAGAGAAGAAAGAAAGACTTAAACTTAGAGAAAGGGTAGGTCTAGTAAAATAAATACAACTTCCCAAGGAACATCCTTTGCAAGAAAAAAGCATAATGCATGATTTGGATTTTTAAACAATCTTCATTGAATTACATTCACAGTTTAGCAAGCATAAATTACCTGGTTGATGACTTTTAAAACTTCTGTGTTTATATGGCCAAAAATAATACCCAAATTAAAGAAAAAAACTTTACTATGGAAAATCCACCCTAATGTTCAAATAATACAAATGTCTACTCAACATAGTTTATAAATGGCTTTTTTAGTTTAATATTTTTTCCTTCATTACACCACTGACAACTGACTTTCTCACAGCCAAAGCTTTAAAATGGCAAAACAGATTTTGAAGACATTTTCTGTAATTAAAAGCGGCTTCTAGACACACAGAGAATTTCTCAAGGATAATGTTGCCTTTCACTTTTCCCTTGAAAGATTCAAATGAAAAAGAAATGTGTTGAAATCAAGTACTGTAATTAGAATTCCATTTGGTCCATCACCCCTTTTCAAAATTTATTTAAAGATTCTGGATTTTACTGACAATTTTTTAGCACCACAATATCTGGGGAAATACTAGTATTTGGTGTTTTAAAATGAATATATGTAATCAAAAAGTCAGTATGATTTATAATCACAAAGAAGTCTAGAAATGTTAAATATCTAAATACTTTTAGAAAGTGGCTTTTCATTAAAAAGCTCAAATATCAGTTTTGGAAGTCCATGTAATTGTGGCAGATGTTAACTCCTCATAATATCCCTCTTTATTGCTAATAGGGCATCTGATTTTTGGAAGGGCTCATTATCATTTGGTGAGGTGGGGAGACACTTCCTAGTTTCTCTTGATGCTGGGCATGCATAGAACATGAGGGAAAGTGATAAGTATACTTTCCAGCACATCTAAAAGAGATGAAGGATGCCCTTCCTTCCACTCCATCCTGTTGCCTGGGACAAAGACATAATACTAAGATCATCTCTTAGATCCAGTGTATGAAACTTAGACATAATAAAATGTTTAAAACTGTGAATCCTATTTTCTTTTCTCTCTTTTTTTTAATTTTGAGAAAGGATCTCACTGAGTTACCTAGGTTGACCTCAAACTTTCTATCCTTTTGCCTCAGCCTCCTAAGTAGCTGAGACTACAAGGATGCACCACTACACCCAGCAAGCTCCATCTTCTTATGAGCCTGTGTTTATTTGCCTAAGTACCATAAGCGTAATTGTTCCAGAATGCAAAAATAAGATATCCTCAAGAAACAGAAAATATCTTCTCCCATTCAGTAAACGGATTCTAAATTTTAAACAGTGTAGTAATTAAAAACTAACAAAATAAAAATGAATAAATAAATTCATACAGTGTCAACATTGCAAACAAATAAGAAAAAAACAATATCTGGATGCTAGTTAATAAAATATCTTAAGACATGTGAAAAATCAAAGAATGTGTTACCCAAGGACCAAGGAAAAAATACAGAATCATCATCATTTGGGGGGGAGGCTTATATTTATATTTAGATGGCTTCTATGATGGCTTTTTTTTAGATCTCTCCCCAAAGCCTCATGAGCTCATAGGTGAAGCTTTTGAGAGTGGCTAGACCTCAGATGAATGATATTGGATTGGTCCACTGACTGGATTAATATAGTTTTGGGTGTGGGTGATGGACTCACTGTGAAGAGAATACCCACCCCAGGTATGGGTGGCACCAACCAATAGGGTTGTAGCCTGGATGGAATAAAAAGAAAAAGAAGAAAGTTGCACTGGTTCTTGCCTGTCATGCCATGGACTGCTTCCCCTCTGTCATGCCCTTCTTCCATCCCACTCTGCCTTGGAGCCAGTGAACTACAGGCTGAAACCTCTATAAACTATGAGGTAAAAGAAACCTTTCCTCCATTAACTTGGTGTCGGGTATTTTGTCCCAGCAATAAGAAAGTAACTCACACAGTAGCACAAGATAGCTAAAAAGACATTTGAAGAAAAGGGCTAAAAAATAGACACAAACCAGAAGCTTCCACCCTTCCAATTGTCAACCGTATAAATAAGACACGGTACCTTTCATTTCAGAGACTCTCAAATTGTTTTGAACAATGGGGTACCTATATGCCCTCTTCATTTTATAATCCTGTTGTAAATGCTAAGCATAAAAAAGAAGTATGCAGGAAAACAGTCTTTGTAAACATAAGACATTACTTAAATAGCTGTGTAAACATGCTAAAGGTATACCCTGGCTTGCATTTCTACAAGTTTAAAAAAAAGTCTTATTTTTAAAATATATATTACTGTTAAGATATCCATCTTCAAAAATCTAATACAGACCTTCTCACACCTACCCTTGACATTTAAGGGAAAAGACAGAGCTTAATTTGTTCTCCAAAGATTTTCCTCTCACTCTAAATACGTAAGTATTTACCAGTATTACATAAAAACAGCATATACCTTACAAAGCATTTTTCACCTTATGAGAATCACACTGATGCTATCTCTGATCAGAAGACAGAGTGAAAGACAGCCAATGGGTATCTAAACACAGACCAGAGGAACGTCATGCAGTTAAAGATACTGAGAAACAGCATTTTTTTAAAAAAAAATTTTAATTATTTTTTATTTAAATTTTTTAAAAATTAACTATCTTAGAATATCTGGAAAAAATTTCCAGATAGTACATTAAATGCTGGCAAATGTGTTATACTCTATAATATGTTGCTATATGGTTTCAGTTTTATCAAAATTACATCTGAGGGAATGAAAATCATTTGTCTACATTTAAAATTCCTCATCTCTACAACTCAATATTTTTCCTTGATGCATTCTAAATGCCCTAGTAGAAATTATTTTGAAAAGAAACCATTAAAGGTATGCTAATGACTCTGAATTGTGACAGATGCTGTGGAAACAGGCCTGTTGGCGGAGGCGCAGCACCATTAACTATCTATCATAAAGTACTCTGGACTTGCTCATTTATGACTGCTGTGTTGCTCAAGGGGGGAGAAAAACAGCAAGAGTTTCTCTTTCTGAGGCAAAAATCATAAGCCACTCACTTATTCTAATGTCATGAACCCCACTGTTATTCTGCATGATAATTAGGAAAATCAGAAGTAGTGAAATATTGTTTTAACAACGTGATTAGAATTAAACTATTGAAAGGCCAAGGAGGAAGCTCCACATGCTTCCTGACTGGTGGGTCTCCAACTAAAGATACTAACTGCATTCAAAACAAGTCCCAGTTGCTGGGAATGGAATCAAGCTTTACAGGAGGATGCAGGAAACACAGAAGGGAAGAATTTAAGAAGGGGTAATAAAACTCATCATTGCTCTAATAGTCTTCTTTCTACAACCTGTCCAGAATACATATTGGCTGATCACCGATTTTGATGGGGAACACTGATTTGGCCACTGTGCAAAATATACATACATATGTGTAGGTGTCAAGAAATGTATAGCAAAAAATAGAGCAGTACATTTCTACAGTGTTTGTTTGCCTATTCATTAGCTCATTTGATTCTAGCAAGAAAGCTGTGCGGAAAATGTGATTTTGATTTTCAAAGACAGGAAAACGAAGCTCAGGTAAATGACACAAGTAGCTAATTATCACCATATCGTAAGTTGAGTCCACAAGCCAGGTCTGCTATCTCTATGGCTAATGTTCTTTTCTCTAAGATCAGATGAAAATGAAATGGCACTTAGAAGAAGTACAAGAAGGACAAGAGTTAAGATATTTCCTTACAAAAACATGAAGGACAGGACTGTTACATAATGTACCTAGTACAGGTTTTATAATCTTAGAACATAGAGGAAGTCTGAAGCATGTATGGCCACTGGGGCCTTGGCACCAATGAATGGCCTTGCTAGGCTAACACCAAAGTTATGTGGAGCACTGTGCTGTAAAATAGCACCAAGAGGAAATTGATTCATTGCCAATCAGTTGTTCACATCAAGAGCTGAGTATAAGAATCGTGTATTTTTAAAATACAAATACTCAGGTCCCACTCTATAAGTCTGAATCTACTGGGGCATTTGTACTTTGCAATAGCTATAGAAAGGACTTTAAGAACTAGTCAGACTTGGGACATTCCATCCCAGAATTATAAAATTCTTCCTTTTGTACCTGCATTGATAGTCTATAGAGAACACAATAGTAGGTGTGAAATTCACAACTTTAAAAGTTGGCTGTAGATTTTACAAGAGCAAGTGAAGGACAGAAAGTGTAGCGAAGAATTAAACAATAAACAATTCTGTCCAAGAAGGTAATATCAAGCCTAAAGGGTTTTTAACTATGGAAGGGAAAGCACTCAAGCCAGCCCTGAATGGATAGATGATAAGTTCACTTTCACAGCAAATGCAATAAACTTAGAGGCCATATAGAGTTTGCTATCATAGGTGTCTGATAAAAAGTGTTGTTAATACCCTAGGCTCAAAAGTTTGCATGAACAACTTGCCACTGGAGTCATATTATAGACAGTAGTAAAACCAACTGCTTATTACTCACAGAAAGATTTTAAATGTCCACTTTTTCAGTTGAAGTTGGCCCTTTGGCATTAAAGAATAATGACAACAGAGAAGGTGACAGTAAAATATTGCACCTTTAGAAAGACCTTAGAGGTGTTCTAAAGGTCTCTTATGGCTCTCTATAAAGTAGAAGTCAATGTATCCATTATTTACTTATTTTAGAGCCATGTGGTAATGAACTCAATATTATATTCAATACTTCACTTCATTATACCAATAGCTGCCTGGTCTAGCCAGTGAAAAGGACTGTTCAAATGGCAAGTCCTTTATTTACACGTGAAAAGGCCATGAGTTAACTAATGTCATCTAGACTCTTCATCACAGAATCTAGTCCATAAAAAGAACCTTATAGAGTCCTCAAGATAACTTTTAGTAGTCTCACTTAAGTGATTATAAACTTCTCAAATGTTATGAGTTTAATAGACGGGCAGGAGGTATTTGGATTTAATGAAGACTCTGAAGACATCAACTGTACCCTATAGAAACAGGGCCTTGTCCTCTGCCTGCATTCTGTCAGCCTCAGAGGAGACTGTCTTCCTCACCCTGGTTGGCCTCCTCAGCCCGCTTAGATGGACCACCCATGAAACACAGTTCTTCTACCTCCTACACCACTACTGAGGACTCTGCCTTCATGTTCTACACTTAACAGAACAGCTATCTAATTGACCACAGCAGCCCAGAACAAATCCCAAATTGCTATTTTCTCAAGACGTGGCCTATGGGACAACCCAAATTGCCACTCCACAACTAAGTCTCCCTGGCCCCTATTCTGTCTCTTGAGACTGCCAACTATCCTGGAGTTCCCAGAAGGCCTGCTCAACTTCTGACATTTAATGTGGATACCATAAATTCCATTCAGTAATAACTGGTGAGTTCTTACTGAGTATAAATCCAGTATGGAAATGCAAGTATAAATAATATGGCCCTTTTCTGCCATCAAATTCCAAAAATAAAACCACATTCTAAAATGAGAAACATATACCAGACAAGACTATGCAGGATAAAGGTTTCAAATAATGTGACCATATTTCCTGGCTTCCTGGAACACCTCAGTTTATGTATCTTGTCCCAACATAATTAAGAGTGCCTTCTTTCACCTTCCCAGTTAAGATGATAAATTATATATCACCCTAATCATAAGTTATAAACAATGGGTTTTGGAAGTATAGAGAAAATGGACAGAAATCAAAAAGACTTTACAAAGAAGGAAATATGTATGCTGTGCTTTGAAAATAAAGGGAAATATTAAATGAGAAGGTAGGGAGGTGGGGGAAAAAAGAGGGACAATCTGGGACAAGGAACTAGCATGAGGAGGGTTAAAGAAGCGGGGCATGCCTACCACATGCTCCTGAAGCACTCATGGGTCTGTCTTATTTTGTAATATGGTGGTGTGCTGGTAGTCATTATAGTCATATAAACTCTTTGCTCCATCTCACACCCTACCTCCCCCAGCACAGCGGCTGGCACAGGAGATGCACTAAATCTATGGGTTAAAAAGCATGAGCTGCTATTCAACTGAATGAACCAGGGCAAGCCAACACGTGTCACCTCTGGCCTACTACACAGCTCTGCTGTCTTAGGAGTTAAGATTATGGCCATGAAACTAGCACTTTTTGCTGGCCCTGCAGTTTACAAATATCTGGAGGAGATCACCAGAGCTGGCAGAACAAGAGAGAGGGTCAAGGGTTCTCTTCAGGCACTGATCCAGGAACAAACTGTTTTTGTTTTGTTTTTTGGAACAAATTTTTGAGACATGGTTGAGAGGTAAAAAGAAGTGACAAGTCTTCATTGTGCCACCTTCAGCATCTCAACAAAAAAGGGGATTCTGCAATATTCAGAGACACAGGAAGTTCACAGCTGCAGAACCAACTGCTCTTGCAGTACAGTCCCCAACACTCTACAAAGTCCTGCCTAGAAAAGGTAACAAGGTAGCAGCAACCATGGCCACTGAGAGGCAGAGTAAATCAGTAATCTCCATTCTATTGTAGTGGACTTCTCTCTCCACCAGCCTTTCTGGGTTCCTCTGTGCATCTATACTGCTTGCCAGACTTCAGGTGCATTTGGGCTTTGTCCAGTGAAATATGACTTTAACCACAGTTTACCCGTAATACTAACACTCAGCTGCATGCTCTTTTTTCCCACAAAATTCTTCAGGAACCCAAGGCACAATGTATCACAGAGACAGCTTTCCTCTCTGTGGAAAAGACATCAAGGGAGCGCAAAGCAGGAAGCTATCAAAAGTTGTACTGGCAAAGAGTCAGCAAAAGCTCTGCTCTAGACAGATCTGAGCCCTATTAAGTCATAAGACCCCAACTATCACACAGCATGCTCATGCACAGCACCAACAACTTCAGCCTGTGAAAGAGACCCTTTCCCTCGGTACCTGTGGAGCAGGGAACATTCCTCATCACTACTGTTCTCCCCCATGTCATGAAAATCCAAATCATAACTGAGGACTATTTGATAAGATTTCTGAGCTGAGTGTGGGAGGACATGAAGCTAAAAAGATAGCTTGCTACAACCATTTCCACGAGAGGCAAACACTTACTAGGGTTAGACAGTTAGTTGTTAGACCAGGACAGTGCGAAGAACACAACCACAGGTTATCTTTTTTAATCTCTTCTTCCCTTCTATATATTAAATTCTTTCTAAATATGAATTCATAGCTGATGATGTATTTTGTTACTTAGAAATACATAAATTAATATTTATTTCTGGGACTGAGACAAAGACAAAAATGAGTTTTAAATGAGACCAAGTCAAGAGAATAGTCTTGAATATTAACAATAAAGTATAAAAAATTAAAAAGAAAAATCACACTGTCTTCCATGTAAATTTTTAGATATTAGTATTCTGATATTTATACTAGTAAAAGATCATACTATGAACATGTTTCATGATGTTAATCATTTTGATACTTTAAAGACTAAAACGTAAGGATTGTCATATCCTTTCTTTAGATACAAGCAAATCAGTGAAAGGTAATTACTTACTCTACAGCCACTTCATATATTTTAAGCTTTAGCACAAGAACACAATTTCTCTCTTAAGTTACTGACCCCAGATAAGACCTCCTAAAATAAAAAGACCCTAACCAGCCAGAATCTTTAGGCCTTACAACATACCTATAGTGACAAGGTGAAAATCTGGCAAACTAAGAGATGTTTTCTTGATAACTGGGAGACAAGATGTACCTTTCTTTCTTAAATATCCTCGAGTATCTTTATGTGCACTTTCTTTTTTTTTTTCTGAGTCGGGGATTTTATCATGTTGCTCAAGGCTGCTCTCTAAATCCTGGATTCAAGAAATCCCTTTCATTTCAGCCTCTCAATGACTATGACTATAAGGCACATACCACGTCTGGCTTCCACTTTTAGCATCATTTCTGCCCAAGTAGCATGTGTACTGGCTTTGTGAAATTAAATACCTATGTAATTTCATCAAACTACTCCTGTGCTCCTGTCAATCTCTTCCTCTTAATTCTGTTTTAAGAAAAAGGGAGATAAAAAATCCATACCAAACAGAAAAGAGGAAGAAGTCAGGGTAGATCAGTGAAAAGTAGTACTAGAATTCAATCACATCATTCCTCCAAATTAGGTTACAATAACATACCAGAAACTTTTTCAGCTTCCTATAAAATATGTACCACAAATTTAGAGAAACAGCCCCAAAGCCTTGTATCAAATTGCAAACACTGTAAGAGTATTCCCTTAATATACAGTCGCCTGTTACTTGTTTCTGTCCTGTCTTTGGTGATGAAGAGACAGAAATGTCCTTTGTACAGCTTCTTTGATGACAGACTTTAATAGAGTGCATGGATGGATTTACAGCCAACATGGATCAATTTCTAGTTATTTTACAATTATTGATTAGGGAACTCAAACAGACTTTGCTACTTGCCAGACAAAAAGCTAACCTCATGCCACTCCTCCATAAATCTTGAGAAAAAGCCAAAGAAACATGGAAACTGATGTATTCTGGAAAAAGAGCATGCCAAGGCCAGAACTCAAAGCTGAGAATCAAGTAACAAATGTGCCTCCAAAACAGAGCCTGAGAAACGTGTTGTACTGGCAAGTTGCTCTCAGTCACAGCAGCCACCTTTGTTGCAATCGGAATTGATGGCAGTTTTTTCACTTCGAGTAAAAGATTCCTGTCAGGGTGAACATATTTTAATTCACTGCATGCATTTGTACCATGTCATTTACAAGGACAAACCCTGACTGCTTCAAGAGTCTGCTTCTGTTGTGTTACTCTACGGGCCCAGTACACATGTTCCCAAGACTTGAATATATATACATACATACATATATATGTATGTATGTATATATATTCAAAGAGAAGAAAAGAGGATGCAGGAAGCAATATCATAACATACATGCAGAGCATGTGTACTGCGACAGATGTGTCTTGGAAATGGTATTGATAAGGTGGAGATACAATTAAAATATGCTGCGTTCTAAAGAAAGATGTTATTTAGGACTTGTTCTTTTTGATGCCTTCAGGGTTAGAACTAAGCCAGTCTATAACATACTGAATTCTATATAGTGGTAAAAAAATAATAACTTTGAAACACTGATATATTCTGTCACCTATGCATGACAAGGAACATTCAAATGATGCCATTGTCCATATGCTGCAAATTTAATGTAGGGCAAGGGAGTGTTAGGAAAGGAAAAAAAAATGTCAGAAATGGACAAGACAGAAAATACAACAGTCACATTAAAAATTAAATAATTTTTAAAGAGTTGAACAGAAATAAATAGAAATACAGAAATAAATAGAAAATAAAGATTTAAAACATTTAAATAAAAAAATAAACATTTAAAAAGATGAATCTGTGGGCCAAGAGAAAGTATAAAAATTTAGGTCATAATTTATTTTTTGGGCCGGGGATTTAGCTCAGTGGTTTCACCGCCTACTGCACAAGCGCAAGGACCCGAGTTCGATCCCCGGTACCAAAAAAAAAAAAAAAAAAAAGCAACATAATTTATTTTTCCCCTGCAGGTTCTTTATCTTTTCCCAGCTTTACTGAAGTATAATTGACAACAACTAAATATATTTTAGGTGAACAGCTCAATAGCTGGATATATGTATACACTGTAAATGACTGTTACAATCACATTAAGATACCTGTCATCTCATATAGCTGCCTATTTGAGCATGGTAAATACTTGAGATAATACTTTCATAGCAAATTTCAAGCACAGAATATAGTTTAAATAGCTATTTAGTTACTGCACTGTACATTATAGCCACAGAAATTATTCATCTCATAACTGAAAGTTTGTACCCTTTGACTAATATCTCCCCAGTACCCCTAATCCCAAGTCTGGGACCACCTTTTAACTCTGCTTCTACATGTTTGAATCTTTTATGTTACACATATGAAATCACACAGTAATTGTATTTCTGTGTCTGGTTTATTTCACTTAGTATAATGTCTTCCAGGTTCATCTATATTGTTCTAAACTTAAGGTACTTATTTAATAGTCATTTTTAAAGGCATAAAGATCCATTTCTGTTCCTTTTAATTTGGTTGTACATAAAATATCAATTCATTTTATGAACAAAGCTCTAGATTTTCATTCTAAGCCAATAAACATGCATTAGTAGAAAGAGCCCACCCTCTTGTTTCCAAGAAAGGGATTCATTTGACTCTTTCAATAAGACTTTCTAAGTCCTGTGCCTGTGACCAAAGCAATTCTACTAATCAGAATAAGTTTTCAATAAAGAAAATCCAATTTAACCAAGAAAATAGAAGCTTTCAACTTTAACTATTTTTGCTTTTTTGAAATGGACTTTTTTAATAACTAAAGAAAATTAAAATAGATGTAACTCTTGGAATTGGTAACCTATTCATAAAACAAAATTACTCTATGAAAACGCAATTTATAAGTATATACAACTTTGCATTCTCTAAGAACCCCTGTATTTATATATTTATTCATCAAGGTAACAGATTTGAAAGAGAAATACATTAAAGACCTTGTCCTAACTTTAAGCAGATGGAAACAAAGGGCATAAAGAAAAGGAAGCAATTTACCTAAAATTACATGGAGTAAAACCTGGAAAGGAAGGTACAGGGACAGAGAAAGGGGCTAATTCAGATGAAATTTCTGCTCACAAAACTGCACAAAAGAAAGAAAGAAGTTCACTCTCTAATGGTGTTTAATGATACAACTTGGATGGCTGCTATAGCATTTTGGGTTCATGAAAAGAAAACTTCCAAAACAATTACTTTTCCTCAACTCACGCACAATATAGGATATTAATCTATTTATATGAATGAATCCCCACCTTTTTTTGTTGCTCACCCTACTTTCTTCTATCTAAAACTCTAGCAATGACAGCAGAAATTCATAAACTGAAGTTAACATAGTATTCACATCTTAATGTTGTTTTCTGCAAATTATGTTTTAAAAGGGATTTTTTAAAACATCAACTAATCAAATAGAAGATATCCAACATAAGGAGGAAAACCTGCTCTAAAGAGCATTGTTGGATGAATTTATAAAAATTAGAACTTGTATTAAAGATTAAAATAGTCATTAAGTTTCTTACTTTGTCTACTGTACTTGGTTACATAAAAAACACAGACTAATTTTTAAAGCGTAAAAAAGTATTAAGGGATAAATGGTGTCTAAACCATGTCTGCAACCCAAGCAAAATGGTTACTCCTACCAACTACAAAATTGTGTGTGTGTACACAAAAAGAAAATGATAAAGGAAACATGGTAAATATTGAAAAAGATAAATCTGAGTTAAGTTCTTTGTACCATTCTCACAACTAAGTTATTTCAAAGTAAAAAAATTTAAGAAATAATTTTTTAAAATTTGTATGTTTGTGATATATAATTACATTCATTTTAAAAAATTAGTATATAGCATTTGATCATTTTGATACTCTCTCTCTTTTCCCCATATCCCCTTCAAAAACTACTAAAATGCTAATTACTTGTAGTGTATTAACCTTTATCATGGGGAATACAAATAAGTTACAAACACACACACACTCTAGCAATGTTTATACTCATTTTTAATTTATGCAATAGCAGAGATCAACTAAAATTCAGTTACCAGCTCTTATCTCTCACTCTGCCCCAGCTTATTTTTCAGAAATAAACTAATTTTTAATACATTAACCTGATGTCAATAAAATTACTCCAAAGTGCAATTAAAAATACATTAATGACTAGATAACTTCATCCTTCATTTCTGTTTCATTTTTTAACTCAACAAATCTCCACAATGGTCAACAGCACATGTACTCAAACTCTGTTAAAAGCTTGAGTTTACAAGACAAACCTGTACAATACCTTTTCTTCAAATTTCTCTTAAAATTCAATTTTAAAAGCACAAAATTTATTAACTCAACTCCATGAGTAAAGCGGATATGCTATTATAAATCACATTTACTCCTAAAAATAATCTATTATTGTCAGGCAATGTGGCACCTACCAGGTGCTAAATTAAACCTATAATCCCAGCTACTTGGGAGGCTGAGGCAGAAAGATGGCAAGTTTTGAGGCCACCCTAGGCAATTTAGTGAGAATCCATGTCAAAAAAAAATTTTTTAAGGAGTTGACGATACAGCTTAGTGGTAGCGCACTTGCCCAGCACACATGATACCCTGGTTTAATTCCTTATACAAGGAGTGTGGTGGTGGGAGCCTACTGTGGCAAGCTTATTATCCTTAACATTCTGCCAGACCACTGCCTCTTTTTAGTGTCCAACGTAAAAAACAAAAACAAAAAAAAACTGAACCACCTCTTACTCTCCTCTGCAAATACATTAGACGAAAAAGAAGTTTTTCCCAAAGTATAATAGGCCCATGGTAAACATTTTTAATAAAGACATTAAAGATAACTTTATGAAATTATATAACAGTATTTAACTAGTTCCTCTGTAATGGAAGGACTCGCATGAGGCAACTTTTAATACTAAAATTATAATATGAAGTCCCAAAACTTCAAAATGATTTACATAGAAATTTTAGTTCTAGTATGTATTACTCAATGCTTTGCTCTTAAACACATTATTCTTAATCCCTGACAGTGTAATGGTTATGAACATATTGTTTCACTGCACAACAACACATGGGCCTACCAGGGTAGTTAAGACTGTCTACCTCTATACTGAGTAGGCCTATGTCACGTCTCTGTACTTCCTATGTATATACTTCATATGCATGATTTTTAGTTGTCTTTAATTACTTATGTCTGCAGTAAATTTCTGCTTTTTCTATGTGTCTCTTCCAAATGGTCCCCTCATTCTAATTGTTATGGCTTGTGTCTTGATGTCCTCCCAAACCTCATGCAGTCACAGGTTGGGCTTTTTCTGGAATTGATTCATGGTGCATTGCTAGGCTCAAGGGCACTAGAATTGAGGATATGAGTGCTACGTGTCCTAAGTGATTTGCATAAGATAAAAGGGACAGAAAGACTCTGTTGAGGCCCCTCCCTTCTCTTGTTGTTTGTGCTGTCTTCCACTGTCATAAATTGTTGCCCCTCTGCCACCCTTCCTGGAAGCTAGCCGATTATGGACTGAAACCTCTACAAACTGTAAGCCAAATAAATCTTTCCCCCTTTAACTTTGGGTGTCGAGTATTTTGTCTCATCAATGAACGAAAAGTAACTAAGACACTAACAGAATGGATCAAATCCACTATAGGTTAAAGTAACATTAATAAAAGAATAAATCTGCTAAATTGGGCCCATAATAATACTACATTGGTCCTGGCTCTATTTCTGCACAACCTTTAGATTCACAGTCTCTTTTAACAATTGTTTGATTATCTCTAACAGATGATAAATGTCCTTTCCATATCAAACACCAGGTGAGGTACCAGATTTGAAAGCTCTTGATTAAATGAAAAGTATTAACAATAAATTTCAATCATTTTTGTTATGATTCTAGTATGAGGAAAATTCATGAGCTTTAGGACATTAGCTAGAAATATTTTGTGACTTTTTAGGTGTTTGGAGTTTTGGTTCCAGGCAATCGGGTACTGTGTATTCCTGAGAGTCAAGTATGTTACTGATGGATAGGTCAAATAGAATTTAACAATGAGGGTATACACTGAGCAAAGCGGGCTATAAAAGGAAAATATTTAATTTCTAAGTGGAAAATGTATATTGAGAAGATTTTATAATCTCCAGTAAAACTGGCCCATGACACTGGTGATGTTTCTTATCAAGAGAATATTAAAGAAAAACCTGGAACTGAATTTACAGTCAGTATTTGGAATAAGCAGAGAATATTTAGATCCACAGCTAAGTATTGAACTTAGTAACCATTTGTCATAAAAGATAGAAGGGTAAAAGCTAGCTAGAAAACTCGCAATGTTTAATCAACAAATTTCTATGACAATGAAGATAGCTGATAAGTTTACCATAAGTAATCATAAATTACTGGTGCTGATCATTCCATTGTATTTTTTGAAAATAGCTTGGTGCTGTCTGAGTAAATCATATTCTGCCTAAGGCTATGTAGCTTACCTCAAATTATTTCAGAATCATCTAAAATGACTCATTTTTCTATTAAAATGATGAATGAGCTAAATGAGGTATGTAATAAATACTGCAGGTTCATACTGTAAACAGATTCCTATTCTCTAGAAAATGGAAGTCTTATTTCATTTGGTAATTCTGCCCCTGAGTATTTTCAGAAGCCATCCTGAAACTACAGTTAGCAAAGAAAAAAGAAAGAGTGAGCCACACTGAACAAATGGTAAATGGCTTTATAGTTATAAAAGGGAAACCCCAGGTTATTCCTCTCACCAAAGAACAAACATCCCCACACACATCATCAGTGCATACTTCAAATCATCAAGAATGCAAAAAGGGCCTAACTCAGTTCCTTTTAGGAATCATTCCTAAGCAATAAAACCAAGGATACACAAAAGAAATAAATACAGAGGTGGAAAGTTCATTAATGTCCCAAACACAAAAATAAAGTAGCTCTCATTGCATGTGATATATCACATAGAAAATGATACTGCTATTCAATCTTCTACTAAATTCACTAAACCACAGGTCCATGCTCAATGGGTAGAAAGCAATTCACAAAGGCTGTATCAGAACTGACAGTTGCGAGATTTGCTATGAAGGCAAACTGGAAAGATTGCTATAGAACAAAAGGAGCTCACTGCCTTACAATCTCATTCAAAACATAATGTACAAAACACTTATTTGGGATTTGTAAGGACTGACAGACTTGATTACACTTATGTTAAACTTTTAATTTGTTACACGTTAAAGCAAACACTGAGGGCCATATTTCTTAGCCTATTCAGTAGGAAATGAGATTATGATGTCAGTTCAGTGAAATTCCAAAGCCCTAATGACAATTCATTTCCAACCAGGCTATAAAGCAAATATATTAACAATAAATGCCAAGTCATTATAAAGATATGGAATTATAACCAGCCTTTTGAACCTTAGTTACCTATGGATTTTTTCATACAGTGCTCTCCTTATCTCACCTGGACACACATAATAACCTAAGTGATAGGATGTCAATAAGCATTTACGGCAGGCTACCACTTAGGATACCACTCAACAAGAGCTGTCCTGAGCCAACCAATTTGCAAACAGCTTGATGAATTTTCAAAAATTTATTAAAAGGAAAATATGCAACATTCTAAGCAGAGTTGCTCCCCACAGCTGTCTCTAAAGTTGACTAACTGTCCCAAGAGAACTTCAACAGCATTGTACACAACTGTACTGTCTTCTTCTCTAATCACTTTCTCAACAAGGTCATACAGTCTGAGACAATGTTTCAGAGAAACATATGTGGCTTGCAGTCACTTCTGTGTTGTGTTACTGGATGGGCTCCCCAGTCTTGAAAGTGAGATTTAATCTCCAATACAAAACACAGCCATTTTCTATCTCCAAGCCTCTTACTATCTGGACAACATGATATCATGGTTCTCTAAGGCTATTTGGGAAAGTTAAGATCCTAGGTATCTCTGACCGAGGAGGGGGTTCAATGATGTACATTTAAGAAATATATTCATCTGGTTCAAGGTCAGACTGGGCAACTGAACAACTTCATGAGGGCATGTCAAACCTAAAAATAAAAATAAAAAAGGGTTGGGGGTGTAGCTCTGAACAAAGGCCCTGGGTTCAATTCCCAGTACTACAAAAAATGTATAAATAAATATATTCATCTGGGTAAGTTTTCAGCATACAAGCTGTGTTGAAATATGTATGCAGTCTTATTCATTCTTTGGGCTCTTCACCTAAAGGATAGGCTGACAAACTGAAACAAAACATGTTTTTCCTCTCCCACTGTAGCAGTAAGCATACTTAAAGCTGCCCTGCCACTCCACAGAATATTTGATTAACAATCTCTTCATAGGCTGTGTGCATTCCAGCTGACAATAATAATGCTGCCCTAACACACAGGAAGCAGAACCACACGTGATAACAAAGAACATAAAAGGAGAAAATAGGGTATGAATGCTTTGTCTTGGAAACTATAATGGCCTGCTGAATCCAAATGCACAGGAGGCAAAATGATCCAGTGTGCCTCTGCTCTCACCTCTCTTAAGGGATGCTGCCCTTTGAAGTTCCTGGTAAGCTATTAATTGAGCAAGAGTCAGAGCGAATGAGACTTGCAGATGAATTCCAAATCTTGTCCTCACCAATAACCTTGGGGAAAATATCTTAAATCTAAATGTCTCAAGTCCCTCAAAAATGAAATAGAAATTGTGTGTGTATATACACTAACACATTTATTTTTATTTATTTATTTTTCAGGGATGGTGGTACTGGAGGGGATTGAACCCAGGTAATGCTGAGCTACATCCCCAGCTCTTTTTATTTTAAGACAGGGTGTCAATGAATTGCCCAGGCTGACTTTGAAGTTGCAATCTTCCTGCCTCGGCCTCCCAAGTACCAGGAATTACAGGCATGCACCACACCACCTCGCAGAAACTGCATATTTAAATAATTTAAAAGCAAAAGCTTAAAGTTACTAACTTTATTTTTGGCATTCAAAACACACTAATACTCCACACATATCCAAATAACTGGGATCGAATATCTATGGCAAGAAAGTCAACACTCAGCCTATATAACCAGGGGGAGAATTTTAATAAAATTCTAATCAAAGTACTAAAGTGCACCAAAAAAATAGGAAAATTTTCTAAAAATTATCTTTACATCCCCAGTAAAAGAACCCAGCATAACCGCTGTTACCCTGAACATTTTTCCCTGGATAATTATAGCGTTTACACCCAAACTGATCACTTTTACTCTCTTTTACACAAAACTATGGAGTTTGAAACTTGTTGATTATTTCAAAATTACAATCTCAGCTGTACCCTCTGCCCTTGGGCAGAACTGCACTTATATTTGGATGCCAACGGAAGCTTTACCTACTTCTTCTGTTCATTTTTCTCCATACCCTAAATTCAAAACCTTTTTCTCTTTTACCATAAAATCTCAACTGTCACAGTTTAAAGCACAAAGAAAACAGAACTGAAAAGCACACAGCTCAAAATTAATCAATTCTTCCTCTTGATCGCTTCACTGGTGCATTCCGGACAAAAAGGAGACCGGGGATGAAAAGTGACATTTTAGTCAAATAGTCACTTAAATTTGCAAAACACAAAATTTATGCACTGACCCACCCTATTTTGTGTTTGTGTTGTTTTTCTAGACAGTCTGAGGTTTTACGAAATCAAAAATTGTAAGGTAAGTAGAAAAAGAAAATCCAAAGTAAGAATGACCTTCCCTACAAAGTCTTGATTAGAGACTGAGAAAAACTACCCAGATCTAATTCACTTATGCGCCTCCAGCAATTAACATTGCCTAGTACATACTAGGTGTCTGATAAATCTGTGATGGAGAAAAAATGCAGAAAGAGGCCAAAGTACCCACTGAGCTAACATTCTCACCAAAAGCTGCACAAAAAATTAGTGCAGTATCTGAAGCCAAGACCTTCCTCCACTTGACACTGAAGTCACATTGCATAATGTACATGTAACCTAGGAATATTTTAAAGCTGATTATTAATTTTTCTATTTAAAATGATACAAGAGTTGCTGATTGTATTAGTCCTTTCCTGTTGCTGGGACAAAATGCCTGACATAGACAACTTAGAGGAGAAAATGGTTTATTTGGCTCCCAGTTTCAGAGGTGTCAGCCCATGGTCAGGTGGCTCCAAGGTGGAAACATCACGGCAGAGAGGCGTAGTGGAGCAAAGCTGCTCACTCATGGCATTCAGGAAGTAGAGTGCAGGAAGAGAGCCAGAGATGAAAGACCAGGGACCAGATACAGTCCCCAAGAACATAACTCCATGACCCACCCAGACATACCATAATCTCTCAAGTCAATCTCAATGACAATCAAGATTAACTGTCACACTGATATTACAAACCCTGTAGTTAGTCTTGATGCTTCTCTCAATCCCTCAAACTTAAAATCCTAGTAATATTATTTCCAAAATGATCCTTACATCTATTCTCTGCATTCCTGCCATCACTGCCCTAACTCAGGCACCACCTGTTCTCACCTGCATTAATGCAAGGCCTTCTCACTGGTCTCTATGCTTCAAGTCATGTCTTCCTCTTTCTACCCTTCTTCACTCTTCACTAGAGAGCTACCAAATGTCTTTCTAACCATTTCATTGCCCCCTTCAAACTTTGGTATATATCAAGTCCAGGATTCTTTACAGACATAATCTCCATAATCTCAGCTCTGCCAACTACTTCTGCGGCATCTCTCCACTCTCCTTACCCTCTACTTCCCACTCAACAATTCTTTGTAGTGCCTACTGTCTCCACAAATCTAAGCTTTTGCCTACAATATCCTAGGCTATACCATCCCTACTCCTCAATATGGGGTGGGGGGTACTAATTCCTAGTCATACTTCAAGATTCAGCTCTGGCATCATTTCCCTAGAAAATCCTTCCCATTCTTCTCCACTTTTTTCCAGGACTTGAGTAGATCCAATTATTCATTTATTCTATCAACTGTTTGCTATTTGTTTGGCACTGGCATATACTAGGTATTTAAACATATGTCAAACAAATAATGCAGGTAGAGAATGAGCTAAAAGACAAAGATGCTGGTTTTTCAAAAGGGAGAATTCTCACAAAACTATGAGTAGTTTGGCTTTATAACAGAAAGAACCCTTCTAAGCATTACTGTCATTATCAGGATCAGCAGCAGCATTAGTAGACTAGGGATTGAACCTAGGGCTTTGGGCATGCCAAGCAAGATTCCTGGCCCTTATTTTATTTTGAAGTAGGGTCTTGCTAAGTTGCCCAAGAGAGGCCCAAACTTGTAATCCTTCTGCCTTAGTTGCCAGAGTAGCTGAAATTACAGGAGTATGCCACCACACCAGGTGTAAACATTGATTTTTAATGTATCTGTCTTCTGCATTATACAGTGAATCCCTTAAGGACAGGACTTTGTCTTTTTCATTTATACATCCTTAATATCTAGCACAGTAATTTCCATGCAGTAAGCACTTAATACAAGTTCTGTTCTAAGAGTAAAGGAAACTCATGTTTAAGTTTTTAAGCTTCAGAACATTTAAGCAAATACTGCCTTATGTAAGTACATTAAAGTTAAGAGTTTAGATTTTTAAAAACTGAAATACTGAATAGTTCTGTAATTAATAAAAAGAAATGACTAACATTAACCAATATAATTTAGTAAGTCAGAAAAGAGTGAATTAAAATTTTAATTGAGATTTTAAGAAATAAATCAAAAATGGCTGCAAAGGCAAAAATGACATGAGCCCACTATTCTTTAACAGAAAAACATCTAGTGACACAGAAAGTATTAGGTTACACATACAAGGCCTTAAAGGTACACAAAATGCCAAACTGCATTAACTTTACAGATTTCTTGATCCTGTCCTTTTCTTAGTCTTCACTTTACAGAGATGCTTTCCTGCTCCTACCGTAAGAAGCATACCTTGAAGGTAAATTTCATTTAATGTTTTCAGAGGTAAAAATCATCCATGAACTGCATCCCCAAAACCTCTGGATAAAATCAGCTGATTAAAATACTAGCATTTCTTCCAAAGGGGAAAACTGTGATCCGATCCTTTAAAATGTCAATGGCTGGGGCTGGGGATTTAGGTCAGTGGTTTCGCCACATGCTGTGCAAGCGCAAGGACCTGAGTTCGATCCCTGGTACCAAAAAAAAAAAAAAAAAAGAGTGGTAAAATGTCAATGGCAGGGCCATTATGAGTCTACCCTTCAAAGTATTCCAATAAAGTTAGCTGCCAGGACAACTGTGCAAGGAAAAAGCATAGTCTCACATCTAAAGAGACAAGATTTAGTGTCAGCAGTTAATGAGGAGGGAAAATTGGGGGTAAGGGAGTAGTTTTCCTTCACAGCACTGATTAAGCACCCCTAATCTGCAAACTGGATATGCTGCAAAATCCAAAACTTTTTGAGAGATGACAAAATGCCACAAGTGGCGAATTCCACATGTGACTTCATGTAAGAGATCACCGTCAAAACACGGATGTGATAAAAATATTGGGTAAAATTTTCTTTGGACTATATTTATATGGTATATATGAAATATGGATGAATTTCAGGTTTAGGCTGAGGTCCCATCCCTAAGAGATCTCATTATATAGACAAAAATATTCCACATTCTAAAAACTCCAGAACATTTCTAGTCCCAAGCATTTGGGATAGGAGATGCTCAACCTGTATCAACATCACATCAGACAGCCCCGCCTCCCACTCCACTTCTGAAAGACAGTTTTCTATTTACTGCCAATGTGTGAAACCCAACCTTTACATTCTTGCAGGCAGCAACATTTAGACTTTAAATAAAGAGGAACAAATCAATGTTTGGTCATGTTTCAAAGAGCCCTACATACTGGAGTTAAAAATAGCAGTCCCAGGTGTGGTGGTATACACCTGTAATCCCAGCACTCTAGGAGGCTGAGATAGGAGAACTATAAATTCAAGCCCAGCCTGGGCAACTTAGCAAGAACTTGTTTCAAAATTAAAAATTAAAAAAAGGCTTGGGATGTAGCTAAGTGCAAAGTCCTGAGTTCAATACTCATTACTGAAAATGAATGAATGGGTGAATAAAGAAACAACAGCAACATGTGCCCAGCACTCAGAGTAGTATAATGTTAACTTTCTGGGTTGACTCTCACAATAACTATGGGTTTTAAAGATGCTCATCTCTCCAGTGAGGATCAAGGGACTGTGAGATAATATCAGGCTCAGAGTCTGCACCATACGATTCTGTCTCGGAGTGTGGTAGGATGCATATGTGGAAACTCTAAAGTCTGTATAGAATATGCATTTATGCCTCTGAACCTTTATGAGAGATGAAAGAATTACATTATCTATTTTCTTGGTAATTTTTATATTGTCAAAATTTTCTATTAACAAGCTTGTATTATTTTAATCATTAGGGGAAAACTCTTTGAAATACATTCAATCATTAAAAAGTAACCATACAAAAACATTATTAATATAAAAACTTTCACTATATAATCTAAATATTTTCAAATGTGAAGATGATTGTAAGAGCACAAAAGTACGTACACTGATTTGGGAAATACATTCACATAATGAATATAAATGTCTTATACAAATTTAGTGGAAAATAAAGCTAATTACAAATAAATCAAAGTATTAACAAAATCATCTCCATATATTGGTACTTTTAGTTGATATTAACATTTTTTGGATTTATTTTCTGATCTTTATCCAACAAGTACATGTCTTCTACAACAGCAAAATAAAAATAAATGGATATATTTGGTAAATAAATTGGGAATTATTACCTAGTTTGTCCTAGTCAGCTATGTTGCTAGGGCCGTGATATACAAATATCCAAGTACAGTCAAGTCAGAAAAAGACTCTCTGAATCAGATCTCATCCCATTACATACATTCTACTTTTAGTCCCTAAGTCCTCTGAGGACTCTATCTCACCAATATTATGATAGATGGTGAAATTCAGGAGTTATGAGTACTATAATTTGCGATATACTATACAATCTCAGAATCAGTATGAAACAAATACACCAAATAGATTGCACAGTACCAGTTTCTTATATTTGACCAGCTAAATTAAAAAAAAAAAAGACAGGCAACAGATAAGATTTATTAGGTAAAAAAGAGAAAACAGGCTAAAGATAGGGTGTTTGAACCAAACCATATTCAAGAACTATTTTCATACTTCTACATTTTGTTGCAAAAACTCCTCTTTTTAAACCTTGTGAGGTGTGTAGGTGTACAGCTGTGTGTGTGTGTTTAATGAGTTTTTGAATCTTAAACTGAGTGAACAAGACAATATGTCAAATTCAGGTCAAGAGAGGTCAAGAGAAATGTATTTCGAGGATAAGATGAAAATGGCAATGGACAGAGAGAAAAAGCCTACCAAAGATTTTGCCCACTCCCAACTCCATCCCTTCCTCCTCAAACTTGAGCATTTTTCAAACTGACCTTTCTTGGTTATCACCTCTTTCTGGCATCACTATTTACCCATGCAGCCTGGCCCCTAGTAGTCATTGAAGAAATTGGTTCATGAGACACTGCTTTCCCTTTCATTTTCTCTATTTGATCATAGGTTAGTTTTTCAAAGAAAAGATCAAGGTAAAGAACACGAGAGAACAGTTCACAATAATTTATTACATGTTTTGCATAGAACTAGAAGAAAGAAGTTCAAAGTTTCCTCACACAAAGAAATAATAAATGTTCATGAACAGTGAAAAGCTAACTACTTTGATTTGATCATTCTATGTTGTATACATATAATGAATCATCATATTGTACTCCATAAACATATACAATTATTATGTGTCAACTTAAACTGAAAGAAAAAAATGGCGGTCTTCCAAAAATTAACGAATGTTTGAGGCAATTACAGCAAAAGAGAAGGGGCAGGGACAAAGAGATAGACTGGCTAGCCAAGAAGTTAACACTTTTCTTACAAAGTATTAGAAATTCCCAGTTGCCTGCTGAAGTAGGACCTCAGGTATTCAAAGCCTTAAATTATAAAGCCTCATTTTCCCTCTCCCTTGCATTCCCAGCTGTGTCCCAACAAGGACTGGAGGTTCTGAGAAGGTGTATCTGGGAAGGCTGAAGTGAGGGCTGCACAGTCAGGACTGCAGGCTTCAACCCAAACAGCTCCATTTTTATCTAATAATGGGCAATTATTTAATAAATTATGTGGACTATAGAGGATGAGCATTATTTAGCCATTAAAAATTAATTTTGGAAAAAAAATTCCATGATGTAATAAAATGTTCATGATGCTACACACTATATATAGTATGATCCATATTCTAACATATGTAATAAACCTAGAAAAATATTCTACAGGGAAATACACTCCAGTGTAAACCATGTCAGAAAGACGGATTTATGGGTGCCTTTTAAACTTTCTTCTTTCCTATGAATAATCTTTTCTTAAAGAATAAATATTTATATAATCTTTTTAAAACTTAAAATATCTTTCTTAAAAGTGATTCCCTTAAAAAAGATTATTCCCCAAGGCCCTTGCTTGACATTTTCTCCTTTCTAAAGCCCGGAGTTGTCTGACCAAACCTTCAGCCACCTTTGCTGCAATGTTCCCAAACAGAATACCAGATAGTTGCCAGCAAGAAGAGAAAAAAGGCTAGGATGATGGTCCCAGAGCTTTCAGAGATAATAAAACCAAAACCAAGGTAGTAAAAAGCAAACTCATTTCTCCAGGCTCTGGGTTCAATGACCACTACTAACAAAAAAGAAATATTGAACCCAGAGCCTTCTTTCTCTGGGGACGAGCTATATCCCCAGCACTTTTTATTCTTTTATATTCTGAGACAGGATCTCACTAAGACACTAAGTTGCACAGGATAAGCTTGAACTTGTAATCCTCCTGCCTCAGATTCTAACAGTGCTGGGATTATAAGCATGTACTTCCTGGCCCAGGTTTACTTCAACATATCTGAAATTACCTGCTTTAAAGTCCTTAATGTTTTAATCTTGTCAGCTACTTATAAAGGGCAAAACTCAAGAGAATCTAAGCAAAAAAGAACATGAATATCATCAACACTGAAAATTGGCATAGATGTGCTCATTTTGTTAGGCAGCACATAAATTAAAAATTGGCAGAGTACTCAGCTTTTCCCAAACATCAGGGATTTCCATGTAAGCAAGAGTTCTTTACAACTTACCAAGTGCTTTGCCTTCGAGCGTTCTTCTTCATTTGATATCCTCTCTCGAAGGATAGCTCTGGTTAACTGCTCACTGGCTGCAGCCCTCTCTCGGTCTAGGTCCTTGCTTTTCTTTAGTCTGAAAAGAAAGGTCTCACTTAAGAAAAAGAAAAATCATTACTTGACATTAATTTTGTTAAATAAAATAAATAAGAAGATAAGAATACACAGCTGTGTCAATAGCTGAAAGTATCTTGGCCCTTACTCTACAAAAGAAGGTACAAAAGTAAATTCCATGCAGCCTTTACCTACACATTCAAATAACAGAATTCAAACAGGTATAAGTTTACAAATTTGGCTGCCATACTATCTAGGTGTTACAAAGCTCTTCTTATATAAAACTGAAATCTCTCCACCTAAAAATTATTTCAGTGGTGATTCTGTCTGTCTTCTGGAAATTTAAGTAATAAAACTAACAAATCACCTTTGTGACAAGTAGCTGAAGGTCTGATTATTTACTCAATATGCACCAAACATTGTGGTTAGCCTTGGGATAGAGTCATGGACAAGGTGGACAGTTCCCTGTCCTTACAGATTCTTACATTACAGTAGGGATGAACTAACATCACAGTGGAGACATCTTCCCATCCAATGTATTACATTTTTCATCCTCCTATGTAAATACGGCAATATCTTTCAACAGCAGACCCCTCTATTTGCAGAATGACGCTAATTTTTCTTCTTACATCCTAACTACACCTAATATTCCAGACATGGTTGAGCAAAATAAGACAGGAGAACATGGATCTATACACAATACTAATTCTATTAAGAAAGCATAACATTGCATTAAATTTACCGGTATCTTCGTCACACAATTAGATCATACTAAGCTATAATCCACTAAAACCCCTCATTGTATATGATAAAGATAAATTACTTTGGCAACTACTTTTGCCATAGTGTCTGGCACAGAAAGGCATATATATATAGTAATCACTGAATGAGAGAACATTCCACTGTCATCTCAGGGGTAAAGATTTTCTGATTGTCTTTTCTTGTTTGAGAGACTAACCCCTCTATAGTATTATATCCCCAAAAAATATAAGATGTGCTTTAAAAGGAAAAGGTAAAATTGGTATATTGGTATAATTCTGAATGAACTCTTATAAGTGAATGAAAGAACCAAATTCTACTCAGTACTAGTATTATAGTATTATATTCCCAAAAAATACAAGATGTGCTTTAAAAGGAAAAGGTAAAATTGTTATATTGGTATAATTCTGAGTGAAATCTTGTAAGTGAATGAAAGAACCAAATTCTACTCAGTACTAGCCTATCAAATTTTAGTTTTAAAAGGATTCCTGAGAAGAACTAAAGAAGATAAAATTTGTTGTTACTATTTTTAATTTGCACATCATTCTGATACTCAGGAATTCTCAGAAATCAATTATAAGACAGCCTTATAAAATTTATTCCAAGACACAATGCTTCTTCCCTAAAATGTAAACCTCTGTTGTTTCGTATTGAAATTTTTAAAAAGAACAAAAGCAAATTATAATCTGCAATTTGAAATAATGCTAAAGCAACCTTTCGGAAACTTCCTAAGCAGGAAACACAGTGATATATATATATGTACAAACCAAACTTCTCTGAATTATTTTATAAAGGCCATATAATAAATTCAGCAACATCAATGCTGTCAACACATTAACTCCACTTTATTGTAAGAAAACACCAACAATTAAAAACTGTCACTTCCTCAGAGGAGCAAAACCATCACCTTGGATCTTGCTAGAAAGGAAAATGCTCAGACACCACCCCACACCTACTGAATAGAAACTGTGAGAGTAGTGTCCAGCAAGCTGCCTTTCAATAAGCACACCAGGCAATTCTGATGGATGCTAAAATTTGAGAGTCACAGTTCAATAAACAAACCCTAGAAATCTATCAAAGGAAAGTAATATCAAAATGGAGTGATCCACATGAGAATATTGTAACTGCTGAGGTTACTGAATCAGATTACAAACCTGTGCATTTAAAGCACTAGTTTGGGCATATCAGGAACATTTATGGATCATCTACTACACACCAAGCATTGTTATCGGCATTTCATACACACATAAATACATTAATTCATGACATAAAAATTAACTCCAGGCAACTATACTTTATCAAATTATTTG
Organism: Heterocephalus glaber; assembly: GCF_000247695.1. The sequence goes on along the minus strand of NW_004624783.1, from coordinate 3,426,625 downwards.
CTGCATCAAATTTTAAAGTACTACTTAAACAATAACTGACTTTTTTCTAATTGAGTTTATCTGCATGTGGCATAAATTTTTGTGACAACAGTTTTAAGTGGTTCAACTTAAAGAAATGTAAGATCATAAAATTTTGGCAAGTTAATGAAAACAAAGCAAAAATATGAGTACAAAGGTTATTTAGCTTGCCATGCTTCATAACAATGAATGAATTCTGGAATCGGACCCAAGTCCAAACCAAGCTCTGCCCCCTACTAGGTGAAAAAGTACTCTCCTCAACTTCCCTTAGTCTGCTACTCTCATGAATAAAATGGGTTGATGTAACACCTACCTTATAGGGTCTACATGACATTGCACTTAGCAAAATGTGTATATTAGGATATGCCCTAAACAAATATTAGGGGCTATGGTTTATACGTAGATGAGCCCCCAAAGCCCCCTATGCTCAAAGGTGGGGCTTTTAAGGTGTTTGGATAGGGGGGTGGTATGGAAGGTAGGTTCTGGTCATTCGCAGGTCACTGTGGGTGTGACCTGGAAGAGAATATCTCTCTTTCTGGCTCCTCCCTTGACTCTCTCTGGCCCCTGCCTGCCATGTGATGTGCAGCTAGTCGTCCTCCATGTTCCTGTGTTGTGCCATCCTGGTTTTGGAGCCAACAGACATGCAACCACTGAGGCTACTGAAACATGAACCAAAATAAACCTCTCTTCCTTTATATAGTGAGTGTTAGGTACTGTGTCCCCCCAAAGAGAAAAGTGACTAAGACATTAGGTAAGTAGTGGTAATAATAATAGTACCCATTACAGGGTCAAGAATACAGAGAAAGCAACAATTTTCTGAAATGAAGAAAATCTCTACATTCACTTAATACACTGTGACTACATAACAGCTTTGTCTTTTCCATCTTCTCTCCCAATATTCCGCCAACAAGAAGTTCTGCTTTATTTTTATGATCTTCAAAAACTTCTGCAATTGAAAACTTACTCTTGACTCCAGCAGTACTTCTCTTTGACATGCTTTTTCCTTCCTTTCTCACTTGCCTGTAAGATCCTTTGCTGACTGCTCTATCCTTATTACTGTACCTGCCACATAATAAACACTCAACAAAAACTTAAGTGCATGTATATATGTATGAATGAATGAGTGGCATATTTCTAAACATATACAAAAGTAACAAGCCTCAGAAAACAGCACATTGAGGGATATTAGAAATAACTAGGAAGACAAGCTGGACCCTACAATGGCCTAGCCACCTTGGTACATGCTGGACATATATGATATAATTCAGACAATATTAAATGACCTACCACAGAAGATGGCAACACCAGAACATCTACATCTAAATGTGCTTGACTCTGAGGTGCCCAGGTTGTCACAAATTCACTAAAAATAAAATTATTTTTTCTTAATAAATTCTCCCAGTTCCTTTCATTTATCTTTACAAATACAGCTGCACACATTCTCAGTTTATTTTAAAGGAATGTCTGTTCTTTGTGGTGATTGTTTAAGAAACAGAATTTTGTATATTCAGGGAGCTTGGCAGTAGGTACCAGGCCAAATTTTCATTTCGTATCAGCAACTTAGCTACATAATCAAATAATTGTTTTCTCCACCTTAAAATCTTGAGGTTGAAGGGCCGGGGATTTAGCTCAGTGGTTCCTCCGCCTGCTTTGCAAGCGCAAGGTCCCGAGTTCGATCCCTGGTACCAAAAAAAAAAAAATCTTGAGGTTGAACTATATAATCTTAAGGCCCCCTGCAGCTAATCATTTTACAAATGTCATACCTTAAACATGCTATTCTCCATGCCATAAAATTCTCGAAAAAGATATTTGCAGGAGATAAATGAGAGGTATTATCTACAAATTTTAATACTACTATAATTTTCATTCAATGGACACATATTTCTACTCTGATTCTTAGATTTTTCTATTTAACAAAAATTGTACACTATGTAAGAGTAAATGGATTCATCAATTCATTCAGTAGCTAATCACTGTGTTCCAGGCTCTATTCTGATTACTGGGAAAATAATGGTGAACAACAGACACAGTATTTGCTCTCATGAAGCTTAATGATTAAGTTACAAATAACAAATGCATTTTTTCTTTTTAAAATTTTTTTATTAGTAGATGTTTACATTCCCTGTGGGAAGCTGGTACACGTATATAATACATTTTAATTTCTCTTTTCATCCTCTTTCCCTTCCCTCCTTCCCCGATCTCTTGATCTCCTTCCCTTTTTTTTTTCCCCTTTGGTACATGTTTGCAGTACATAATGTTTACATTCCTACTATGATAGGACAGCTATTTGACTTGATGTCTAAAGGACATTAGCCAAGCCACATGGGGAAGGAAAAAGTGTCTTAGGCAGAGAGAAAACATCAATTGGGTCTACAAGCACTCAGAACAAACTTCCTTTGAAGTTCTGTGATAGCTTTAATGCGTACCAGAAGTTTAAAATCATCTCTGCAAAAAACTTTTATATTCAAATTATTTGGTTGGGTAGTTTCAGATAAATGGTGCGCTAATTAAGGTTTCAATCTGTCCAGTGTCTTTAGAAGTAAAAGCTACAGATTAGAAACTTATAAATTATACTATTCCTTTTTTCCCCAATTTCCCCTCCAAAATATTTGTTTACAGACATTTTTTCTATCATAAGCTTCATCTTTCATTGATTCATTTAAACTGTTTAATGATCTATAACCACTTTGTAAAGAAAACTACATGCCCCAAACCCCCAATTCTTTTCAGAATTGCCTCTCTGATTCCTTGGTTTTATATCCCATCAAGCTACTAAATGACCATCTATGAAAGGTAGGTGTACATGTGGTAAACCAATTTTTCTTTGAGCCACATGAGATGATCCTGATTTCTGAATCGCTGTAAGAACTACTCCCCCAATTGTAGAGTTCTAACATCAGAAGCAATGCTATTTCTCAAACACTCCCCAGGCAAAGGAGAATGACACTCTTATTGGCAATGAAAGATAACACCTGACTTGCCCTTTTAGGTGAAAAGAAGGCATGGGATGAAATAAGTCTTTCATTATTAATTTGGGTTCCCAAAGATTTAAGAATTATCCCCAAACAAAACTAAACATACCAAGTAGTTGAGCGAATACATTCCTTTTTTTATTAGCATTTCCCACTTATTATTTCAGATATCCTAGTCTAATATTTTTCTACATTAAGCCCCTGATTTAAGTTTCATTTGAATTTCCTTCTCTTAAATACGTATCTCTCCTCATTTAAATTCTCTAGAGTTTTAAGCAAAGAAATAGGAGTTCAGTGTAAACTTTTCTTATTTGCATTAAGTAATTGGATAGCTTGCCTAAGCTTAATGAAACAAATACACTAGTTGGTACTGCCCTTATACCCCAAGCCCTAGCAACTCAGCTATTTTTCTCAGTTTTATTCTCAGTCAGATGACAGACTTAAGATACACCATACACGGGCAAAATGAATTTCTAAAAACCAGCCAAATCTCCTCTAATTAGTATTACATGTCGTTTTAAATCAAAATTTTAAAAAGCTACTCGTATACATTCAACTCACATACATGTCTGCTATAAAGTCTAGTTCTATGTATTTCAGTCTTGCTCAAAACTAGCATTATTTCATTTTGAAGAACTTAAAAGTTTTAAGAAAGGAGAAGGTATTCTTTTTCTATCTTCAACTTTGCCATGTTTCACAAAGAGGCATTGCAATCCCTTTTTGAAATAAGAAAAACTGAGACATACTCCAAGGCAGCAAACACCCTGATCTGATAACCAAGCCACATTCCTTAAACCACCTAAAGGCAGTGATGGCAAACATTTTAGCGCTTTCAATGATAACAAGCAGCCTGCACCCTACTGCAGCACACATGCCATAGGTTTGCCACCACTGATCTAGGAAGTAATCTCCCTACAAGACTTAGTTTCCATTATATTGCTCATCTTTGTGATCATATAAACATAGTTTTGAAATCCTGTATTATTCATAGCTATTTTAAAATACGTTCATTTTTATTTGTTTTTAGTACATCAAGTCAGAGTTTGCGGAAGTCTAAGTTATTACTAGCTCTTTCCTAAAGAAGTGGATTTTAATAGCCCTAAATGTTTATCTGAATTTGGATGCTACTCATTTGGCCATTTACAAATATTCAGATTTATCTTCATGTAGGTTGAAATATAAGTAATTCTATACAATTCTAAGTTAGAAAATTACTTTATCATGTAATATATAAGGCCATTATAGTCCTGAAAGAAAGTTGATAAGAACCTCAGATAATGTGTTAGAATAAACGGGAAATTGCAATTGTTAGAGATAAAGTGATCTGACTAAATGATTTATTTAAAATTGAACTACTGCCATTATACAGATAATATTGCACTGTTCTTAACTCAAAAAGACTGTTTCAAACATTGGAAAAGAAAAATGAGGGACTACAACCTGAATGGTCATTTTTTAGTGCTAATGATAAATTTTATTTTAATGCATCATACTTTGTCAGAACATGCTGAACTAGCATTCAAATTACTGTTTGCCATTCACTTTCAAACAGAAAAGCTGAGCTGGGTAATTCAATGAGATAATTATTAAACTATTAAAAAATAATGTCAGAACAAGTATACAGCTTTCCATTTATAAGACTTTACAAAAATAAAAGTACATAGCAAGTTTAAAACTTCTCAGCTCAAATTATTTCAAATCCTAGAAGAAAAGTGCATTGATATCCAATATAAACACAGAAACATGAATGTACTTTGATACAGCCTTGTTAAATTCATATATAATATCTGTATGTATGACAGATAAGAACTAACATTTTATTGAGCTGACTTTGTGCCAGACACAGTTCTAAGCACATTACATTACAGGTGTTAACTCATTTAATCCTCACAACCCAATTGAACAGATTATTATATTTCAGATGAGACACTGAGGCCTAGAGAAATGACATAAAATTGAGATTTACAAAAGTTATAAGTAATTTACTGACTGTCACAAAGTCAGCGAGGGATGCAGCCAGAATTAAACTCAGTCAATTTGACTTCAGTGCCTGCATTCTTACAAAATACACACACATACATTAGACTATCAAAGGCACAGGGATAAGAGTTGTTTTAAGCACTACTGTAACCAAACATTAAATAGTGTCTGGCTCTTGGGAAGTATTCAGTAAATATACATTTGAAAGAATAAAGTATGAGCATATTTTAATAAAGATTATGGAATACAGGTAATCTTTATATAATGATAATCTGGTAAATTCTCTTTAGAAAATGGCAATTCAGCAATAAATAGCACTGTCTTAGAAAGCTGAATAATCTGCAAGCAGATACTAACCCTTAAATGCCTAGTGACCCATTTTTAGAATCTCCATAACAAAGGAACATAATGAAGTGTGTTCTCTTCAAATTCTTGTCCTTTGAATTTTTCTAGGTAACATATATGAATTTCATGCAAAAATTCAAAAAATTTCAATCTTTGGCATAAACGTGTTAAAGCAATAGTGCTTGACCAGCATTAGAAACTGGTTCTGAAAATAACCAAGAGGGTAATCTATATTTCTACGTAAATATCATTTAAAATGCATGCAGGATTTAATAATCAAGACTTCTGTTATACTTTGGATCTTCAATGTCCCCAAAAGGTCCGTGTGTTAAAGGCTTAGTCCCCTACTAAAAGGAAATGGTGGAACTTTCAAGAAGCAGAGCATAGTGGGAGGTCTTTAAATCAGTGGCAGAAAAGGGCTAAGACCCTAGCCCTTTCCTTTTCCTCTCTTTTGGTTCCTGGCTGATGATCAGGTGAGCAGATTTTCTCGCCACATACTGCCACCATGATGTACTTTCTTTCCACCAACAGGGCCTATCATAAACAATCAAGCCTCCAAAACCATGAACCAAAGTAAACGTTTTCTCTGAATAAGTTTATCATGTTAGGTATTTGCAATAGTAATGGAAAGCTGACTAACATGCTTTCCTTTCCACAGTAACACTGTAAAAAAAAAATTTACTTTAACTCACACTAAAATTTTGTTACAATCTGAACATTTGCCTCTGTACCTTCAAAATAATGCAAAAAGAAAAAGAACTCAGGCCCAAATTAAAAGCTTAAATATACCTGGGGATTATTCTTAGTTGTAATCCTAAATAGTTTCATCTCCCAATACAATACATACAATTTTGCCCCTAAAGTTCTTGTTTCAGCTCTCATTGGTGAATAAAATACCACTTGTCTTGGATTTCCTTCTTCTTAGCAACCATTTTCTCTTACTTCACTTATAACTGAAAAGTATCTTGATTTTAGTTCACAAGTTAATGTTACCACAAACATGACATCAGCCATGCAACCACTCTCCCTTAGCAATTCATAATAAAACTCTCTAGAAGGAAGTTACACAACACCCCAAAGCACTCATGTCTTCCCTCACTGGAATAACCCATGGCTAGTTCTTTGCCTGGCATCCTCCCCCCACCCCCCCATACCAGGGATTGAACTCAGGACTTTGTGCTTGTGAGGCAGGCGTGGCACCAGTGAGCTAAATTCCCGGCCCTGCCTGGCATCTTAAAGATGATCAAGGGCCAGGGATTTAGCTCAGTGGTTCTGCCACCTGCCTCGCAAGTGCAAGGTCCTGAGTTCGATCCCCAGTACCAAAAAAAGATGATCAACCTTTTATCTTAAAGTATGTATTGATTATTGTAAGTCAAAATACAGCTAAATAATAGTGGTGGAGGTAAAGAGGCCCACCATTTAAACTGTGTCATATCAACAGGGCTTGAAATATCTGATTCATAGAAATTAAGGAAGGAAATGTTCATGCATGACCTGTTACTATTAAAGATTTATTCAGAAAGTATCCTCACCGGTCCCTTTGCATCCCTGGCCTACAACGGCATTTCCTGGATGGATGCCACAGCTATTTAGTCACATGGTGGAGGAAAACAGTTATGAATTCAGCTGGAAGAAAAAAAAAAACTTGAGGGCAAATGGAGGCATCCCTAGGGTAAATCTCCTTCATCAGCACCCACTGGGCAAACTATAAAGTACTCCATGGGCTGGGGATTTAGCTCAATGGCATCATGCCTGCCTGGCAAGTGCAGGTCCTGAGTTCAATCCCTGGTACCAAAAAAACAACAAAAACAAAACAAAACAAACAAACAAACAAATAAAGTGCTCCAGCAAGTCTCCATTTCAAGGCAGCCTCGGCCTTGAGCAGATGACAGTGTGGAATGGCAGCGACCAGAAAGACATAACTGCGTTCCCATACAGAGGACTCTAAAGTTGGAGACAATCTCAGTATATTTATAGACCACATATAACCAAGCCTTTTACATCATTTTGCACTCGTGTTCATTTTCCATAAAGGATATATTTTTCCATAACACATATTTGAAATTATGTCACTGGTAAACTGGTAAGTCCTGTAAAATGTTTGGCCAGCAATAGAGAACACATGCCCATTCTAAGACACATCAGTACTTCTTTTCTATTTCAAAGGATATTCTGGCTTGAGCCAAACTGCAACTTCTCACCCTCCAGCTGCACAGAGCCTCTCACACATGGAGCTGGCAGAGATGGTATGGGTAGACTATGGTTCCCCCACATATACACATGCATGCACCAACCAATTCACTCTGTCCTTCTTACAGGAATGCTCAATGTCAAAACTCAGTATGCCTCTCCATCAAGCCCAGAGTAAACACATAAGGAAAGAATAATTACACAAAGTCCTTCATTTTATTAAATCTAGTAGTCTTCAAATTTTTCAGTACTTATCATTCATATATTAAGCTACTTTGATGGACACATAAAGGTTAATGACTTGTCTTTATAAACCTTGCTCGTGATCATTATATAATTGTGCTTCTGTATTCTGTTTAAGGCTTATAACCTTCAACTGTACCTTTTCTTCTATTTCTTTGTGTTTGGTACAGCTTTGGTAATCCATTAATTTTTAACCTTTATTAAGGTTACAACAAATTATCTTTATTGCATTTGATATAAATAATATATGGCGTGTGTGTGTGTGTTAATAATCTCACAGCCTCGATCTTTACATGCATGAGTAACCAGTCACAATTATTAGCAGAATAACTGAAATATTTATTTCTTCCATTTTATATTGTTTACTAATATTTTTACTTTGTTACCTCTTTTTTTCCTCTCCTTGCTTTTCTGGTTATATCAAATCGCGATATACCCTAATACCAACAATGGTGTTTTTCTATTCTATTACTCAAACCATCTGAACCCTCAGTTTTTTCCCTAATATTGTTCCAAAGCATAGCCTCTACTCTTTTTCTCAACTACTGCCCCAGCAGACCCTGTAAGATGAAATTATCTGAAATTTTTGACTTTCCCCCCAATCTACCTCTTGGCTAAGAAACCAGTGCTTTTAAGTTAATGCAATTTGTAGGTATTCTCTTCAAGTATTTCTTTTCAATGTCAAGAATCTTTATTAGTACTTTCTTTAGATGTTCCCGGACTATCATTCATGTACATAAGCCAAAACTGAGTCTCTTGGGTGCTTCATCTCCTCTTCATCTACCTCTATATTGAGGTCTCTGGTATACTTAACTTGGTTAATGCTCTCTTTAAAAGTATTCTCTTAAGATGGACTACTATGTTAGATAGTTTGCTGTGACACTTAGCTTTGCACCTCTCCTACCTTGCTTTGCCCCTGGGTCCCTGTTTTGTTCTGCCAATAAGAGGTGCTAGAGGGTGACCACATAACTAAAGGAAAAAACGGTCTCTGGTTTGCCGCTACCCCACCACTTGGGCCTCATTGCCTTACACCAGCAACAAAACCTGGCTCCTGTGGCAGTAGCTGAATCCAGCATACAGTTAATCCAAGCTAGCAGTCAATCTCACTGCATGCCACCCTTGTCACTATTCCCACCTACAGTCACACTCCTCAAATCAATCTTTCCTTAGGGCTCAGAGAACCCAGCCCCAGCCAAGATACATGTCCTTTTCAGAAGTCTAAACTGCAATGACACAAAGCCCTCACAAGCTCCAAAGTTTCAACAACTCTCACTTCTTCCTATTGTCCCCTGTTGCCAGGAGAGAGGTGGTGACTGCCTCCTGCCAGTACTATCTCTAAGGGGCCTGGGAGCTGTACTGTCCAAGATCCCCATTACCCATATGCAGTTACTGAGCCAAAGAATGTGGCTAAACCCAAACTGAGATATACTGTGAGTGCAAAATACGCACTGGATTTTGAAGACTTAGTATAACAAAGGATATGATAATATGCCTCACTAGTAAGTTTTATATTGATTACATGAGAATATTTTAGATACACTGGGAAAAATAAAATTATTTTTAACAATTTCTTTTTGATTTTAGACATAGCTAACTACACAAACTATTACTTTATAAACTTGTATAACTATACAAACTATACTTTAGACAAAGTTAACTATCTAGATGGCACACATTACACTTTAAACAGCACTGCCTTAGATTTAGGTTTTTGTTTTGTTGTTTTGTTTTTGCCTTTAGAGCTTTCAAACATCTCATTAGAAATTCTTACGTTAATTTCTCTGTAAAAATAACTGATGTGTTTTGTCTCTTTAATGGACTCTGCCAACTAGCTATTCCCATTAACAAAATCTCTAAATCTTTGATTATTTACGGCCCTTGTTTTCCTTTACCTGACAGGTGACTGAAAGCTCAGCAAAAAATTCTGGGATTTTGGTCCTTTTTCCCCAGGAATCTTAAGATGTCATTTCACCTTCAAGCTTCTAGCTTTGCAGAAGCAAACCCTAAACTCAGAATGATCTTGTTTCCTTTAGTTTCCATTAATTGTTCTTTCTGTCTAGAAGCTTGTAAGTTTTTCTTTATATCCTAAGTTTATCTTTCAGAAGTCTTAGCATCTATGACTAGGTGTACATCTTTTCTTATCAATCCTACCCAGAATAAAGTGTCTTTTCCATTTAAAGAATTCAGTCTTCATCTACCTCAGTGAAATGTTTTATATCATTTAATTATCACCTCTCCTAACTCTTCCTTTGTTTCCTTCTAGAATTTCATCTATTTTATCAAATACAGCAGTTATTTTTCCCTAACCTTTAATGTCTATAAAATCAAAATATAACTTAAAATTAATAGTAGCTTAGAATCAAATGACAATAGTCGTCAATGTTACAAATGTTAAAGTACCACTGAAATTTTCCTAAGAATCCTTGTGAGAAGCTGCCTTTTTGAGTGTTCTCACTTGACTTTTTGTGGCTGCTATGTCCAGTAGATGCCTCCTTATTTTAATCTTCCTACTCACTTGCACTTAGGTCCAGTTCCTGGGCTACTTTCACTAGAGTTATCTGCTGAATGATGGAAAAAGAAGCAGTCGCTGCCTGGGCATCCCAGTGTAAACCACCAGCTGACAAATCTGCAATCTCTTGTCAAGGGAACCTGGGGAAGATCTATATCAGTGATGGTGAACCTTTTAGGGCTTCCAAAGCTACAAACAGCCCTCTGCAGTATGCATGCCATGGGTTTACCACCACTGGTATGTGTTCCAGTCTCCCCACACTTTGCAGCTAAATCAGTTGACAGAGGCATGGAAACTTAAAGGTTTTCTCAAGAACATTCACACAGACTGGGAGCCAATCCCTTAGGCGCCTGTGCTACCTCAAATCTAAGTTAGTGGCTCACACCCATCACCAGACGCTCTTCTACCAGTAAGAAAAAGCTGGCAATTAGACTGAAACTGAGAGGAAAAGACAACAGAAGTCTGCCAACCCTCAAACTCACTAGAATCTTTTGTATATTATATCTTTATATTTTAACATTTAAGAGTTCAAGAATTTAATGGCAAATTCTTTTTCTTTTTCTGGTACTAGGGATCAAACTCAGGACCTTGCACTTGTGAGGCAGGCACAGTGCCACTGAGCTAAAACCCTGGCCCCTAATGGCAATATTAATAAAAAGCTAAATGGGAAAATCTTGGGCAATGTACATTAATTCTTAGCCTGAATTTTTTTGGGGGGGTACCAGGAATCAAACTCCAGTCCTTGTACTTACAAGGCAGGTGGCGGAACCACTGAGCTAAATCCCCGGCACTGTACATTAATTCTTACCAAAATATCTCTACATCATATTTTCACTATCAGGTAGCTACATTTTCCTCAAAAAAAAAACTGGGACTTAACAAAGCCCTCTTTACTACAAGCACTGTGAAGTCTTTGCATATAGCAAAATAAAAACTGTTAACACCAAAATACAATCAAATGAGCAATTTTACACAGGGATAGAGTAACATGGTCCATTTTGCAGCCTACTAACAACAATCACACACAACTGATGGACAGGGTTTAAACAATCAAGGAATAGCCTATATTTCAGATCACTACTTTGATTAAATATTGTATAACAGTAAGTCCAAGATTAGAGACCACAACAAGCACCGATCCTATAATGATGGTAGACACAGCCAACCAATCAGAGCAACAATGACATCCTCTCAAAAGCTGATGAGCCAAATGAAGTTATATGAGAAAACAAGAAGACAAACCCTCTTCTCCAAAGGAATATATGTTCCAAAACCAATTTTATTCTCAAAACTATTTGAAAACGCCTCCAACAAAAGGATAAATCACTTCCTAAGAATCAAATTTTATATCATGGGCACAACCACAAGAATTCTTATTATCTCGTTAAATGTAGGCCTTAGAAAAAGGACAGCCCTATAGCTTTTACCTCAACTCCTTTGCCACCTCCTTCACATATGAAGGTGTGAAGAGACCTATCCCTTAGACCCATCTTTCGGGTAAAATTCACAAGGGTATGTGTAGGAAGTACAGCAGACAATGTCAACACACCCACCGAGTCTGCTCTACAACATATTCTCCATAGATAATGGCGCTCAATTTTCATGCCTCTCTGACATTATTCATCAGCTAAAAATTCATTCTTTGGCAGATGTTTGATTCCTTGTGTCCCTTATGAAATCATGCTACAGAAAAACAATGACCAGGAAAAATACATTGATTTAAAAACATCACTACATCAATTCAGAGTTTAATTTTATATTAATTTCCACCTTAAATATAAAGAGATGGCAGAAACATGTAGCAAAACAGGAAAAAATCATAAAATTCCCTAAAATTTTACATACTATCATTTTAGGATCATTCCTATTCATTCCCTTATTTGACATTCCTCTGCTCTCTCTAATCTATTTTATTAAGGTATGATTGACATAAAAGCTGTGCATATTTAATGTACACACCTCTTGATGAATTTGAGAATAAAGACCCACATAATCATCACCACCATCAAGACCATTAACATATCCATCATCTCCCAACATTTCCTTCTACCTCCTTTATTACTGTTGTTGTTTGGGGGCGTGTGTGTGTGTGTGTGTGTGTGTGTGTGTGTGTGTGTTAGGAACACTTAACTAAGATCAACCCTCTAATACAGTATTGTTAGATAAAGGCACTATGTTGTACTCTCACTTGTTATTTATTCTTTCTGAGTTAAAGTATAGGTATTCTTCAAGAAATAATTATGATGCAGAATTCACAACAAAGACAAAAAAGCAATAAATGAAATTGCTTGAGATCAAAGGGCATTAAAAAGGATGTTTTGTGGATCTAATATGTACCTCACAGTGGGAAGACAAGGATTCAACTAGCAGGATACAGAACATAATATCTGGGCTTTGCTCTCCAAGAGTCTATCAAGACTCTGGATTTCATTCTAACAAAAAACATCAGACCTACATGGTCCTTTCACTTTCAACTCCATTTATTTTGTTATCTTTTATTACTGATGATTTCAACATACCACTTATGCCATTTAAATTTTTAAATACATAATATGCTATTATTATAATAGCTACTCTTTATAAAGTATCTCCTTATACCAGGTATTTTAACAGGTGTTTTATATACATCATTTCATTTACTCATCACAAAATCCCTCAAAGTAGCTGTACTCCCCTTTCACAGTTAAAGAGATAAGATAAACTGCTCAAAATCACATAGGCAAATGTAGTACAATTCACATTCTGGATTTACTGCTCCAAAAATCATGTGCTGCTCACTAAGTTACATGATCATAACTATAAGAACCAAAATGATTAGCTAAAGACTCAAGAGAACAATGTTCATTGCTCTGATTCAAATACTGATAGACATGTCTCATCTTCCTTCCCCTAACAAAGCTCTTCTACCTAAGGCCCATTTGTGTGGGGCACTGCCATGCGGTCTGCTATTCATTTGTGCCTCATGCAACTGCAAAGCAAACACAAGTACTGGTATCACACAAGTGCCCAGAATGTGCTTCTACTCTTTTTCTCCCACTCTCAGACTCTCTGAGGTTGAGAAATGCTGCTGAAGAGCTATTCCAAAAGTACAAATTTGCATGTAAAATTACATTAAGAAGCATAAAATGAAAGATTAGAGTCAGACTGATTATGAATACAAAATACTGTGTATAACATTACATAAAAATTAAAAGAGGTTTATGTTAGGTCTTTTCCCTTCAGAGTTACTAAACTTGAGAAGATGAATTAATGTTGAGGTTCCTTTTGTAAAGGTATAAATGCCTTTGCAGCCCCACAAACCAGGGAGGTACAGTGGTAGTGACGCTTCCAAACTCTTTCAGTAACCAGCAACATTACTTCCAAGTGAAAAGGAAAGAAATGGATAATGCTGCCATGCAGAGGGAGCATGCCCACCAGGCTTTTGAAATGGACCATTTACTATGGAGCAGCCTTTCAAGAAGAAAAACACTGTGGGGCGCTAAGTGAAGCACGGAGAAAGAGCTGGAAGATGAACTACAGTAAAAAGTATCTTGGGCATACTGCCTACATGTTAAACCAATGTTTAATATCCTCACATCTTAAAAATCAGTAGGTAAAAAGCATCAACTTGTACAAATAAAATTGTATTTCCGTGATGTGAACAACCATTTCTAAATTTCAACTATATTACAGACCTGGGGAACACAGGCTTTTTAATTATGCAATATTAGTCATTGACATAGTACTCAAATCCCACACAGCATGAACCATGTTAGCTAAACTAACAAAATGAATAATTTAGCTCTCAACCAGCAGGAATTCACTATGCCACCTTCATTATTTACCTCACAATATCCATTTCTATCATTTTTGAAGTAACAGCTGTAGATGTTCAAGATGAGCCCACTGGCTGCCTATCTAGTTTTTGATCCACATATCATAGGAAAATAAATCTTTCCTTCATTCAAAAACTTGAGGTAACCAAAGCTGCTTTAAAATCAATCCACACTTTTATTACTGGCCTCACTTGTTAAATTCTAACCCATTAGGAGTCAGTAATTACTAAAGTATAATCGATACAATCAAACCACATAAAGCTCACTGACTGTTATTGCCACTCCACACACACAAAAAAAATACAATGCATCCCCTTCATCAATTACAAATTTTCACATTTTTTGCTATTTGAATTTTCTTTATTGTGCAAAAAAAGATTTATTTTTTAAGTAACAATTTAAACATAAAAATACTTGTCATTTTTCTTCAAAGGAAGAATTTTATGGCTTCTCACTGTAACTAACAGGGTTGTGAAAAGCAGCAAGAAACCAGATATGTTCCCAGCAATCCTGAACAAATTTTGTCACAAAGACTAAGACTTGAACTTGATTACCCTCTCACACTCTGCCAAATATCAAGTTTCCTGGTTACTCAATTCATAGGAGCCTATATAGCTTTGATTTAGTGCAGATGATGGCCAACATGGAGATTTGAAAAATGGCCTCTAAATCAGATACTGCCATTTTATAACCAGCTAGAATGGTATCAACACATATTCAACTCCCAGTAAAAGTAATATTTAAAATACATAAATACTATCAAGGAAGAAAAACTTTAGGGCTAACTATGAATTTCATTAAGATGTGTAGATGTTACACGTAAGATAAATATTCATTTCATCAGGCTTCCACTGCAGTCCGTTTTATCTTTACAGTGATGTCCAAATATTCCAACACAACATGCTTACATTGTAGAAAAATCACAACACAACACATTTGTGGTACAAAAAGTTTGTCATTTTTTGCTTAGTTCAACATGACTAAGTTTGTTAATGTATTTTGACAGACTTGCATAACATCCTAAAATGTTTTGAACAATGCAGTTTAGGCTGCAATGCAATATTAATGAGAGAATAATGTTCCTGAATATAAGGTTTAATATTTAATGATTCAGAGTGCTGCCTAGATTTGATGCAGAAGAAAAATGAGGTTTTGAATCACTGTATTTATCAGGGGACCTGAGAAAAAGACTACGGATGCCAAGCAAACCTTTAACCTAAACTCAGAACCAGGGTCTCAGGTGTGAAACTGATGCTTCACCAACTGAATTTCTAGTGCTTATCAACAGTCACAGGATCACACTATTTATCAAGTGTCATTTATCAGAATTTTTAAATTACTAGAACGCAAGTGTCTATGCCAAGAGGTGGTGCAGGGGGAAGGTTAGTGAAAAAATAACACTGGGTAATCTACACTGAAATACATCATACATGTAGGAATTAAATCTGCCAACTGAATCAACATTTCAGTTTTATTAATGTGTAAAACAAAGTAGCAAGTTGAGATCAAATAGTGACTTGTCTCCATACCTTCTATAAAGGAAAGTACTTAAAGTATTACATAGCAAAGTTGGTTCGATGTGTCAATCTAATCCAACAAATGAGTAATCTGCAGATACTACTGGATCTGCTTCATTTGCAAACAATCCCATGTATTAAAAGTAAACTGAAAAACAAGAAAGAGAAAGCTGAGGCAAGAGGATCACTGTGAGTTTGAGACCAGCCTGGCTACATAGTGAGTTCAAGGCCAGACTGAACTACATAGCAAGACCCTGCCTCAAAAAGCAAAAAAAAAGAAAAGAAAGAGCAGGAAAGACAGCAGAATTTATTGAAGACAGTTGAATAATACCCAAAGTCACAGAGCTGTGAAGAAAATACTCCTAACTGGAATGTTAATGATACTATAAGTTTAAATTAAAACATTATCCAAAGGATAAAAATAAGGTCCAATCTCCAAGATGTATCCACACTTCTAGGGAAAAAAAATGCAATTAATCACTAAAATTTCTCCCAGAGTTAGAACCTCTGAGTTTAAAACTACTCTGAATTTACCAATAAAACTTCTCTGAGCCAATAGTTTTCTCTATGCCAAATGATTATAGAATCAAACGAAATGACACAAACTCTAAGTCAAACACAAAATGAAAAATCCATGTTAATACTGAGTACCTACAATGTTTCAGGAAGACACCTCGCAAGACATTTCATCTATATTATCGCAATGTCTGCTATATTTTTAAAAAGCAATGGTACTTTCTATGCGCCTCATTTTATTTCTATAATAAAGGAAGAAAATGAGTACATGGGTAAACTAATTCCTCTCTAGTGCCTAAACTTTCACTGAAGTCATTTTTTTTTTTTGGTACCAGGGATTGAACTCGGGTCCTTGCGCTTGCGCAGCAGGCGGAGAAACCACTGAGCTAAATCCCCAGCCCACTGAAGTCATATTTTGATAGTTTATAAATATCTTATTTAGAAAAAAGCATGAGAAATATTTAATGCTCTATTTTTCAACCGAAATAACATGTTTTAAATACTCATTGAGCAGTTATATGCTGAGAACAGTGCACATTATACTAAAAAATCCTATCAACTCTAATGTCAACCAGTGTCATTTCTTTCTTTATATAGTATATCCATAACACTATTATATTCATTCTATCCCACATTTACCAGATCAGTAATTATATCAAAAATTATTCCCAAAAAAAGACAAAAACAAAAAAACAATTGCTTACAAGTTTATACTATAAAGTCTTGAAAAGTTTGCCCATGATAGGTAATAATCTTCATTCAGTATGAGACCCTAATTACCACCACAATCACTGACAATGATTCTGTTAAACCATCTAAAAGAATTGATGCTACAAATTCAATGAAAATTAACAGATTCTTTCCAAGCTCTAGTCCTGACATTCCCTCCAGGTACTTGTGGTGTCTCTTTAAAGGTGCATAGATTTAGTAATTAAGACTCTTCTCAGTGTGAATGATTGAGTTAAAAAGGCATATAGACATTCACCTGGTATGTTTCAGCCGCCTCAAACCAAAAATAATCCATTAAATTACAGCTGAGCTTTTAATTTTATTAAAATGTCCTTAAGGAAAAAGACAATATTTAGGAAAATACACAAGAAATTATTAATGATAGTTATCAGTAGAGAGTGAGATGGAATACTGGGCATTAGGGTTTTTTTTTTACTTCTGTAATGTCATTTTTATGCAATTCCCTTATATTTAAATAAAACAAAACATGAAAGCAGCATAAACACAAATATAACTACATATATAATTTTAAATTTCCCAGAAGTGATATTAAAACAGTAAAAAGAATCAGTTGAAACTAATTTTAACAATGTATTTACAATACACTGAAAACATCACTTCAATGTAATGAATATAAAAGAATTATTGAAGAGATTTTGTATTTTACACTGAGAACCTACCTACTTCAATTTGGATCAACCATACTTCAAGTGCTTACTACCTACCTTGGTCACAGGACAGACAACACAGGGCAATAGTAAGTTGCAAAGTCATACACCTAAGTACAAATTAGGTATTTTCTCCTTAAATGTCAAAGCAATAGAAAGATGCTCATTAAGACTTCTCTCTCATGAGTTTTTACTTCATTTTACTTCACGGCTTACAGATTTTTCACAGTTGATTTCTAAGATCTTTATCAAGGCTTAGCTCCTGATGGCATCTTCCTCACCAAAAATTATTTAATTTCTCTCTTCAAGGCCCATATTTCGGTTACTATGTGATACCTCCAACTTTATTTTTATTTACCTTCTGGCACACAAAAGAAAAGTTTTTAAATTACATATTTTTATTCTATCTTACTGTCTATCTTCATTATGGGGTTCTAACTATATCAGCAGAGTTATCTACTGCTCATCATCTGTATCTCCTTTCAGAATGTCTTTTTCAATGCCAAACACAATTTTTTCTCCATGGCAGTATTTCAACATCAGAGAAACTTGGACTTACAGAGATTTCCAACCCCTTAAAAATTATTTTCTAAGTAAGCAAAAAAAAAGCAAAAGGTACCAATACCCAAGAATCAACCATTTAGCACCAAATCAATGTTAAAACTTAAACAAAATGAATAGCTACTAAAGGCTAAGATACTTTTCAAAAAGATTAGTTAAAGCTGAGGCATAAGGATCATTAGTTCAAGGCTAGCCTGGGCTACAAGCATGGTGGCACATGTATATAATCCCAGCACTAAGAAGGCTGAGGCAGAAGATTGCCACCAGTTCAAGGAAGGCCTGGAATACATAGTGAGTTCAAGAAAAGCCTGAACTGAATAATGAGACTCTGTCTCAAAACAGAAAGAAAGGAGAGAGAGGGAAAGGGAGGGAGGAAGAGAAAGAGGCAGAGAGAGAGAGGGAGAGGCAGAGAGAGAGAGGAGAGAGAGGGAGAGAGAGACAGAGAGAGAGAAAGCTATCCTATTTCTCCTATTTGTACTTCTAGAACTAGAAATGGGCACAGTCTTAAGAGAAAGATAATCAATGACTGACTCCTGAAAAAGAAAAACGTTCATCTAGCTTCACTTAAGTTTGATTTTTCTGCATTTCATCAAGATTTTTTCTATCTTTAAAAATGGTAAAGGCAAGGGGAAATGAGAAAGGGCCTATGGAGAAGAGGACAGATTTTTCACTCTATTCAACTAGGAAACAATTCCAGAAATAAATGGTTATAACAGATAATATTATTTATACAGTATTTACTGTGATTCTGTATGAGTCTCTGTACTGGTCTAAGAACTTGCATGGACTGTCCCATTTAAATGTTCAAAACACCCCTGAACAGAACCTTAAGGTAAGGGTTGTTATTGTCCTCCATCTTACAGATGTAGTCTCAAAACTAGGAACCCATAAAGTTGGAACCCCAATCCTAGTAGTCCACCTGCAGTGACCACATTCTTGACTATCACACTCAACTGCTCTTTGGTTCAAAGACAGAAAAAGCTCTTCGTAAGAATAAGCATTTTGTATGGAAAATTTAATGGGTACCAAGCACTTTACATGTTATTTAACCATACATTCTTATTTGACCTTTACTTAAAAACAAACCTATCCGGTAGAATCCTTATTAACCCAATTTTCTATTTGAGGAAATAAAGGCATGGGTTACTCACCTATTCAAGACCACAGATTATAGGCAAAGCTGGAATTCAAATTAGACCTCTCCAACACTGACAGGCATTAACTTTTGGGCCCCGGGCCCCCCCCACTAATAAATTGGATAGATTTGATGTCTATTGTAGAAATCCATGGTAATTAGGCTTTCTTAGTAATAAAATGATATATTTGTAGTACATAACAGTTCAGAAAGAGTATTCACTACATAAAGATAACCTGAATAAAGGTAAGCATTACCCTCCCCAAAATAAAAAGGCCACTCATATAAAAAGACTATTAAAGGGTGCAATACTGCTTCAATTTCTAGTTCAATTTTAGCTTCACTTAATAGAATTAACTCAGAATGGAAGTACAACTTAAATAGCACACATTTACAAATTCTTTTTCTTTTCAAATATCTATAGAACCCTTATTAAAATTGCTCTTCCATTTAATGTCACATAATAATGGCCACCTCCTGAAACCTCACATACAATACACGCCTATCAGCGGTAAATGTTGCCATGATATTAACTTACCATTCGTTTAAATAGTGATTGAGCAAGAATAAAAATTAAAATGAGTAACACTATTACATACTTTCATTATAGTTTCCCGGATGAAATGAAATACCTAAGTTATTGAAAAATAAAAAATGTATTTGAGTTTCCAGGAGTTGCAGTATGTTGTATATATCTATGAGCAAGTAAATGGGGTGGAAAAAGACATAAGAAACCAGTGAGGTCAATTTGAATAGTTTTTGAACAAATAAATTCTAAAAGTATAAGGAGATACATAAATAGAGATAAATAAAATTAGTCACAAACCTCAGAAGGCAACATCTCAGATAAATGTTTCGAAGACTACATACAACATGATTTGCAGACTGTTAGTACAATGTGAAATTCCCACAATTGCTAATTCCGAAAAAAAAACCCTTAAGAATCATGTTTGCAGCACTAAAAGAGTATAGAGTTGGCAAATATGCTCTTAAAATAGCTAAAGATCTGTTTGCTTTTAAAATGGACTTCAAATGGTAAAACAACCTCTACAGGTTTGGGTCAACCCCATGAGAAGGTAAGATAGACCATTTATTTTTAAAAGCAGAGGTAAGAATAATAAGTACCACAACTGAGCCTTTATATTTTATCTGTGGGAGACACATAAAACTCAAGAAAGTGTGATAAGTGAGGAGATGATAATTTTGTCACTGTCCATGTATGACAATGAAAAAGCACCATGTGGCTATAAAGACCAATTTTACCTTGTTTCTGTACCTTGACAATGCATTCCAAATTATAAATTCACATTTACATAATCTTCTATTTTACATTTTGAGATGCAATGTTTTAACTCCAGCTATGGCAAAATGAAAAACATGATTTTTAGGTATTGCCGATTTAATACATGTATCAAACTTCCACTGTCATATTTGTAAAAATGAGGGTATTTAAAAGTTTAACATTTTTAGAATCAGTTGTTGTAATACTAACCATCTTATTTTTCTTATCAAAAATAGTAGTGAAGTTTGAATCCAATAAAATTTCATTATTTAATCTTTATAGCAAAAGTAGGAGGGAAGTAGTATTTAGTGCTTTTATAATTGTTTCCATTTTTAAATATGAGAAAACCGAACTCGAGAAAACTGAGTCATCCATGCTCAGCTAGTAAGTAAAGAAGGGATGACTAGAATCCAGTTCCTTCTGATAATCAATTGTGGGTTACTTTTGCTTTAAAAACAAAAAATCTAAAATCTCTTCCATCTACAAAATGCTAGTTCTGTGTTCATTATACTAAATCAGCATTATGTGGTTGAAGGGTGAAGTACATGTATCTCACAAGATTCATCCTCACCCAAGAATGAGCCTGCACAATGAACTAGAATTGTGTATCTGCTACTAGTCTGGAATCAATAAAAGCACCAGAGTCAGATACAGCGGTTTCATGCCTTTATTCCCAGTTACATGTGAGGCTGAGGCAGGAAGATCATTTGAACCCAGGAGTTCAAGGCCAGCCTAAGCAACACAGCAACATCCCATCTCAATTAAAAAAAAAAAGTTCCAGGAGAAATATTTACTTGTATTTTCAAAACAGTAAGCGCAACACTTTTTTTTAACAATCTGTGCTAATTATAAAAGGAATTTTAAAATTCAGATCAGTATGAAGAATTGAGAAAACAAAAGTCTAATCTTATAACTTTTCAAAACTAGAGTTTAGTCACTCATTTCACTAGGACATTGTTTTACTTAGATAAAGCTAATATATTTCTTCTATGACACTTGATCTTAGAACACAGCTATGCATTTGTAGACATAGCATGGTGTAAATCGTAGTTAGGCTCTATTTGCTTTGGAAGTTTAAGAAATACTGAGCTTCTTCCAGTTCAACTAAACTCTTATGCACTATATACTTTATCATAACTATTATGTATCTGTTGACTCTCACCAGCTGTATCAGGATTTTGTCTATAGACAACTAATCAGAAAACTAAAATTTTTAAACTACATTAATTTAACAACTACCCAAAATGATATGACAATATTTTAAACCAAGAACATCAAAAAGACTACTTTATCCCATTAGGAACCACCCATCTAAAAATCAATGCAAATACTAGCCAAATAAATAGATGCGATATAGCACGGTCACTTGGGTATAACACAATACTGATTTTTACCAATATGTCCTCCAAATTTGCAATAATGAGAAAAAAATGAACTCACTGGCTATGAGTTAACCAGAGCAATTATCTTGAAGGTAATTCAGCAATAATGACATTTTGTATGACTTTGAACTAGTATGTCCTACTTATAGGAATCTACCCTAAGGAAATATTGGGTATGTGTAAGTTTAATAACACAGATATTTAATGCAGTGTGTTTATAATGGTTAAACATTCTGAACTATTTACATGGAAGCCTGAATGCCTAATAGTGAACTACCATGAAATTATATACTGACAAAACATGTTCATGATATATCCCAAGAGCAAATATAAAACAGCTCATAAAAAATGGCAATATGACACCCCTTCTGCTATTTTTTTCTTCTGTGGATATATATCTGTATACCGAAATATTTACTTGGTTTTGTGTAAATACTAGGCTTATGAACAATTTTCTTTCTTTTTTTTTCATTTTGTTTAGCTACATTTCTCCAATTTTTTATATAGTGTGCTATTTTTGTAACTAGGAAAAAAATTTATTACTATCATATATCATTTTTCACTTTGACCTCTAGATATTCTTAGGTTCTAGAAGATATTTATGGGTAGGATGACAATAGAACACAGAAAAACAAACCAAGCTATTATCAAGAAGTGACTATGAGACAAGGTAAAAGAAGCAAGAAGAAGCAGACTCTGGAAGTGGCCCACTTAACTCTTCCAGCATCTTTATTTACTGTCTTCTCGTCCTCACTTCCTTTCTGAACACATATCATAACTCAGTTTCTACCATGGGGTCAACATGACTACAAGGCTTTAGTTTTAAATCATGGTTTTATGTGAGTTTTACTTTTGCATACTTCCAGGCTACCTTTTGTGGCACTTACCTTCTACAATCCTAGCAAGCATGCCAGAGCTCAGGAAGCAATGCCTGACCCACCCACAGCAGTGGGGAGAATGACAGCTGCTGATACCAGGTTCCTCCAGCATTTAGGGGCTTAAGAGAAGCCCCTAATTCTATTCTCTGAACCTCCTCAGGGACCCATCACATGACTACTGAGCCTTTTCCAGACCTAATGCTATAATATATGTATTTCAATCTTCCAATTCTTTTAGCTTCTTCATTAATTTATTTGTCCTTTCAAAATGTCCTCTCGTCCATTACAGACTTCCTGGAATTGCTGTCTGGCTTCTTAATATGTGATATCAGATGTCCCATAAACAACAGGACTATCATATTAAACCATGAATGAGATCCAAGCATCCTATTTCTCCCCAAGCCTATTAACTTGATGTTCCACAGGTTGAATCTCATTTAATTTGCCATTTGCTAGATAACCTTTCCAGGTAGATCTCTCAGGTCCTTCTTGCTATTCTGGATATCTCTTAATATCTGTATGTTGGAGAAAATCAACTGAAAGGGAAGAAAATTAATTCTGTTTTCTCTCTAATGGAAAAAACTGGAGGAGATGAGACACAGAGCAACTACTTCAAGACTGGACAACATCCTTAAGAAGATGTCTTCCTAAGTGGGGTGGAAATGGCCTCACAGTGAAAAGCAAGAAATACTCCTATCTTTGAAATGACAAGACTGAGCCATCAGTGGAGTCAGCTAGTAGATTTCCTATTCAACATTGTGCCACTGGTTATACCAAAAAAAAGAAAAAAAAGAAAAAAAAAAAGAAAGACGGCTCCTTTATGCAGAGAAGTATCACCAAATGTACCTCAACTAGATAGATTACCAATGGTTTTCAGAACTTAAAAAAAAAAAGGAAAATCAATCAAAATGAAATTTTTCTGCCTTCTAAACACATGAAAAAAAGCACAAAAAGATTCTAATTTGTTTTGGGGAGCTATCAGGCACAACAACATCAAGAACACTTTCAATACTAAAAGTAAAAAAAAAACACAAAATTTCGCTTTGTATCCTCTCCAAGACTTGTACTGCAGAAGAACATTTTGCTAAATACATACAGGTAACACGAGTAAGCCATAAAAAAAAAAGAATGCCTGGCACAAATTTAAATGACCACCATAATAAAGAATTTGATCTTTTCCTTTTATAGTCTCCTTAGGCTTATGTCAGTAAACTAGAATAAACATGTTATTAAGAGAGAATCAATAGCAGGCTTTAAAATATACAGTACCACAAAAGGTCAAGCCCTGGTATCGATTTTAATATAACATTTTTTGTGCAGTTTCCCAAAGGGTTCTTTTCTAATATTGTTCTTCATTTTTCTCTCACTTTGTTCCCTGACTACTGAATTTGTTGTTCTTCTCTGCAAAAAGCTGTCTAAAGCTGAGTTTGCTGAGTGTGTGTCATTCCTATGACAAGCTGTGAGAAAATGAAAAGCAAACCAAAAAAACAGTCAAAAAAACATTCAAAGATAGTGAGTGGGAGGATAAATACAAGAGGGCATGAAGCACAAGGCAACCTTCAACTTATCAAATGAACGAGAACATAATGAAACTCAATTCACTGTGCCACTATGGGATCTTTGCCTTCTCTGGTGCCTTGGGGAGATCCAGATTCCCAGGAGGAAGTACTGGAGACCAGGGGCATGGAAAGCAAGAGAGTAGAGATAAGATGGTCTCTCAGGTTTCAACAAAAACTCTCACCAAACCAGATAAAGAATGTTGAGATTCAAGATACAAATCCATATTACTTTACATTTCCCTTGATTGTAAAATCCAATGTTCTTAATCTAGAACCATGGCAAAAAAAATCAGAGGTATATGCCCCAAGATACAAGATATTTCCTGACTGTCCCAAATATCTAGGCTCAAAAAATATGTAAAACATGTTTTGTTTCTATCTCCTGTGAAATATAAATGCATAATGTAGCATACATTTCACATGTAGTTACAAATTTTGAGTAGGGTTTTGGCCAAAAATAAATATAATCAAAGTTTAAAATACATTGTGAACTGTCAGGTTTTCACTTTTAGAAAATGTTCACTAAAAATAAAGCAACCAAGCAACTGTCTCTGGACAGAATGGAAAGGTAGATCATTTTTGCCTCAGTCACTTGAAAGCAAAAAATAATGCCCAGAAGTATAAATGTTGTCACAATATCAAAAACTGAAAGCCAAGGAAGCCTAGTGGAAGGGACATGAGTCACAGCTGCTTCCTAGGAACCATGAAAACTGGAAAAGGAAGTACAAGGAAAAGGGAACCAGATTTGAATCTGGATGATGCCTTCTGACAGTAATACTGCTAAGGGTAAGGGCGTTAACTCTCACCCAGCTGCTTTCTGATTGTAAAACAAACCCACAGAAAACAAAGCTACCACATCCAGAGGTCAGAGGCCTTGGATCCTGGAAAAGAAATGAAGGTATCTCAAAGGAACAACACATGGACTAAGCAGGCCTCACCAGAGGGCTCCTGGGGAATTCAGAACTAATGTGTGCAATGCACCATCAGTACACAATAGGCAATCATTAAATGATACCTGCTGTTGTCAGAAGACAACTTCTCCAGCCTCTTTTTCTTTTTTTACAAATTCTATCTTGTTTTAATCTACTAACTCAACAAGTAAACTATTACTGTAATTTGCTAATATTCTTTTTGGTACCTAATAGACAATGAGTTTTGCTCTTACAGATTTCATATTCTAGTGTAGAAGGAGGGAAACAATAACAATTAAAGTTCTCCAAAGTAACATAAAGCAGGAAAAGGGCAGCTTGAGTGAGAAGATGTAAAAACAAGAACCCAGTAGTTATTTTTGACTAAGTGACCAGGTCAAGCCTCTCTGTGAAACTGAGAACCATGAACAATAAGAGGGAGCTAATCATACAAAATATGAGGTTCAAATATTCTTGACAAAAAGCTGTAAGCACAAACAAGTTTGGCATCCTACATGGCTCAAGTGTTCAGAGAGAGAGAGAGAGAGAAAATCTGTGTATAAATATATATAAAGATAAGCACAGGACAAAAGGTCAAAAGAAAGGGCTTTGACTTTATGCTAAAACTAATTTTAAAAGCCACAAGAAGGTTTTATGTAAAGACATCAACAAAATTCAAAATATTTTTTTTAAAACACAATAATGCTACTTTGCGATGAAAAATCTGAAAAACAAAAGTGAATCCTTACAGGTGACTTTGTAACAGTACAAAAGAGAAATGAAAATGACTTAGACAAAGTTTTGTCAACCTCAGCACTATTGACATTTTGGATGAAATAATTCTTTGTTTTAAGGGGCTGTTCTGTGCACTGCAGCATATTATTAACATCATGGGCCTCTACCTACTAGATGCCAGTAGTAGCCCAGATGTTGTGACAATCTAAAAGGTCCCCACGGCCAAATGTCTCATAAGGAAAAGAAGCAAAATCTCTCACAGTTGAGAACCACTGGTTTAGACTAAGGTAGAAATATAAATGGTGAAAGGTTATGGATTTGCAATATATCTTTAAAGTACAGATATCAAGGCCAAATTAATTGGAAAGGGGAAAGTGAGGACATGTTGTGACAATCTAAAAGCTCCTCAGACACAGCCAAATGTTTCATAAGAGAAAGAAGCAAAATCTCTCACAGTTGAGAACCACTGGTTTAGACTAAGGTAGAAATATAAATGGTGAAAGGTTATGGATTTGCAATATATTGTAAAAGTACAGATATCAGGGCCAAATTAATTGGAAAGGGAAAAATGAGGATATAAAGGCAAGAAGAAAGAATCAAGAATAACTAGTAATCAAAATTCTAATGTTACATTCATCTTTTTGCTAAACTAACATCACTTATACCTTCAATAGTTTAAAGAAAGAGCTTTCTAAGACAAACTGAGATGGTGTTGGACAAGTTATAAAAACTCACTTGGATAATGGTTTGGGCTTCTTTTATTCAATTCTATAAAAACTAAATTGAACAGTTGACAGATATATTCATAAAGAAATGAACGATTTCCAACAAATTATGGCAAAATCTACAGAAAAAATTAATCTTAAACTACTATTTGACAGTCCTTTGACAGTTTTAATTCAAAATATAGTCATGTGAATTAAAAAAACAAAAACACCAAAAAAGTCTTTTCATGTGTGAATTTCCTCACAAACTAAATTCTTTATTTATTGAGCTGCATAATCAAATACTGGTGACTGTGATGAAACCTGTAAAATGTTAACCTTGGGTAAACTTCAAAAGAGGCTCAGACAGAGCATTCATATGACAGGAAACATCACTCTTGGACCAGAAAACAATTTAGCTTCTGAGACTCTCGATACCCAAGTGAAAATGAGTGTGGTTTCAGATGCCAGATTGCCTGGGTTCAACCCCAACTGCTGTCCTTTTTGGTGCTGTAACTGTAAGCAAGGGAACTTCTTTGTTTCAACCACTTTATTAACAAAGTGAGGAGATCGACAGAAGAAAACCTGCCTCACACAAATGCGGTAAGGATAAAATAATTTTGGCAAAGTGCTTGGATAAAGGAAATGATTTTAAAATGTGAGCTATTACTATTATATATGATTACTTATTATCACATATTATTACTATTAGAAGTACTACTTTTATTAGGGAAAGTCTTCTTAAATGATATTTATTACCCAATCTAAAATTTTCTTGAAATTTATATACAGTATACAGAAAAAAGCAGTTATACAACATTACTCAATCTTATTATGCTTAAAAACTATACACACACGCATGCACACACACACACATATATAGAGAGAGAGAGAGAGAGAGAGAGATTTCCCCGATATGATTTTGGGGGGGGGGGGGGTGGGGGAGACACAATCGTAAAACACTTGGCAGAAATGTGCATGATTTTATGATGGAAAGAGTCAAGGGGAGAAAGAAGGTGAAAAGGGGTGCATATTTCTTTGCTAAACTTTTTTAATAAATCAGTATTATCCCTGTAGTTGGAGAAATGGCCTTTCTTAGTCAAACTTACCTGGTTTGTTTGTTTAGTTTTTTTGCAGTGTTAGAAATCAAATCCTGAGCCATGCAAATATTAGGCAAATACTCTTATCACTGAGTTACAACCTTAGGTACTCCTACTTGGTTCTACAGAAATAATAAAGGAGTTCCAGAAAGTGTTGAGTTATGGTCTTTTAATTAAGATATTTTTTCACATTAAACTAGTGATTTCAGTCACTTTTTTGGGTACTATTTTGGTGTGGTTTCATTTTAATCCATCAACCTCACCAGAAAGGCAAAAATATGTTAATTCATGGATATTTAAGAGGCTTTCTTTTAATATAATCAGCACTCACAAAATGGTTCTAGGAAATAAACCATCTAAAAGATCCATTCTGAGAAGTTGTGATGGAACCTGAATTTAACTCGTAAGTGAAAACATTTACATGGCTAACTGCCATTTCTATGCTTTACACGTGACATTAAAATCACACTAAAATCATTTCAATGGGATAAAACGAAAATTTTTCCAAATGAAATGGCTGAAGCCTGGAGGCACTAGACAGTCTATATGTAAGGAAGCAATTGTAAATAGTGTATAACTAATAAATTGCTCTCATGCTAGTTACACACATTTCAATGAAGGAACTCAATCCTCTTGTTCCAAAGGCAAACTACCCCAGGAGCTAACTTTTTTAATCAATTAAAAAACATGTAAGTTTGTAGACTAAATGTGATGACTTTGATTGTCATGTAAAAGGCAAACATATAGAAACAGTACTACTGTATAGTACTATACAACAGCAAAACTAGGGGCAAACAGTACAACCAAAAACTCAACACATCAAGCAATACAACCAATACAAAATAATGGTATAAATCAAAATCTCCTGGTTTTTTTAAAAGTCTAAGGAATAGAAATACAAAATGATTTCTGCTCTGAAATCATCTATTAAAGTGAGTCTTGCTCCTCTTCATTGCTTCCTGACTCCTGAAGGGGGGTTGACAAATTCTCCCACCATGGATGGTGCTTAAGTTGCTCCACTGAACCACAACTCAGCAGACCACCAGTGGGCACATGTATGCCTCACTGACCAGAAGTAGATACTCATCTTTAAAGTTTACAAGGCAGGATACCATCTGCTTCCACATATTCCCCACTGAGCTATTAAGAAAAATGTCTGTCTTAAGCTAATAAGAACTGAACTAAAAGGAAATTCAGATTGCCACCATCACTAAAAATGTGCACACAAACAAGCATTGAATAGTAAACTGTAGCCTATATTTTTAAAAAATTTAACTTTAAACAGATTCTCAAGCATTTGGTCCTATAATAAAATTTTTTTTAAATAGCATACAAATTTTAAAATATCATACAGGTCACACTTTTATCCTCCTCCAGTGCTAGAGATTGAACCCAGGACCTGGCACATACTAGGCAAATGGTCTGCCACTGAGCTACATCACCAGTCCCCACAGATTGTTTCTAAGAAACTTCTTATTTAAAAATGGTTTAGAAGGGCAGGGGATTTAGCTCAGTGGTTTCGCCACCTGCTGCACAAGCGCAAGGACCCAAGTTCAATCCCGGGTACAAAAATAAATAAATAAATAAATAAAAATAAAAATGGTTCAGAAGAAAAAATCCAAGTAAACACTTGTTACTCCTTAATATAAAGTAAATGAAAAACTTTAAAGAAGGCACTCCCTGTACAGAGAAATTAATATTACGGGGTAGGTAAGAGCACAAATTCTGTAAAAACAAGGGTTCAAATCCCAGCACAACATTTTACTAGATATGACCTTGGGTAAGTGTCCTAGGCCGTTCCCTCATTTAAAAAGTGGGGATAATGGTAATACCTCCAAAATAAAGATGTTGTGAGGATTTGAAATATACACTAAGTGGAAGAAAACAATGCCTATTTTTATTATTTTTCTCATGTTGGGCATATGTGTTTTCTACGCTGAAATGGTTTTCATTGATAATGCAATGACTTTACCATGCATGGTCTATGTGTATGTCATCTATAAACTATAACGAAAGTTTTTATGAAAGACAAAAGATACCTGCTTCCAAATAAGAATGGGATACAGAAGAATATGGGTCCTCTCAATAAAATGTCTAACAGAGAAGAGTCACTCTTAAGAGTTTTCTCCAACCAGGAAAAGAAGGGGAAGAAGTAGGGCCAGAGATATAGCTCAGTGGCACCATGCCTGCCTGGCAAGCACAAGGTCCTGAGTTCAACCCCTGGTTCCGCAAAAAAAAAACCAGAAGGGGAAGAAGTGATTACTTAAACTGGAAAATGTACCAGTGATTGGAAATAATATAATCCTGACATAAAAACTGACATTTGCTTTACAACTATGATACCAGTACTCCCTTTTAGCTTAAGGTTGAATCAACAAAGCTATTAAACTGAAGAGAGGAAAGGAAGGAGATGGGCGCTCTCTGTGTATTTCTCCAGTATTCCCATAGTTAATAGTCTCTATAGAAGGACCTCACATTCTTCTACACTGTTCCTACACAGCATGACCAGCAGGACAAGCAGATGGCCTCCAGGAAGCCCAAGACTAAGGACAACCAGAGCTTGACCCAACTTATGTGGATCACTGCCCATAAAAATGGACTTTTGGATTAAGGAAATGGACGTTAGGCCAATGCCCACTCACTTTCTAAAATGAAACAAAACTGAATCTACTCAAAAGTGCTATGTGGATTTTAAAAATGTACTTCTCATACACAAGGTGTCTAAATCTGAGAGCAAATAATCCTGTCCCAGGGTTTTTTGAAAGAATCCTACACAGCAAGAAGGCCAGCGATGGTGACTCTAAACTCTCTAGGAAGAAAAACAGTGAAAATTTAATCCCCAATACCAAAAAAAAAAAAGGAGAGAGAGAGAGAAAGAAAAACAGTGAAAAAAGGCTAACAGAGCTCTTAAGTGTCCAGTCCTAGATACAATCAGTGAGCACTTAAATCTGCTTTATATCAGGTTCCATGTTGGATTTCCTTTGAATAAATATTTACATAATGATGAGAGACAACAGAACTCTTAGCACCTCAGCAACAGTATGAGTAGGGCTAAGAGGCAGCCCAAGTCTAGTCTGATTCTCCTGCGGACTAAAAACGTTACATATGTCTATCTCAGTCACCTGCTTTTATAAAACAAAGACAAAACTGACAATAAGCATTAACAGATTATGAAAGGAATAAATGATTTATAGAATATACTACAACTCCCTCTCCTACTCAAAAAATGAAAACCTAGATTGTTCCAGGTAATGGAGAAACTTCGACAAGGACTACTATAACAACAGAACACTGAGAAATGAATTCTTAGAAACTTCCAAATGCAGAAACCTGCTTTGGCATAAATTACTTCAAACACTATGCTTCATGAGTGAAAACACTACAATTACTGTCAAAAGAACCATTTGAACAGAAGTAGCTGAACATCACTGCTGCTATTATAACTAGTAAAAAAGTTACAGATTTCTATGGCATGTTTGATTGGCTTTGGTTTTCCAGATTTGAGATTCCTGCCATGTAAAAATAGTTTCTCAAACAGGATTCAGAGCAGGAATCTACAAGAGCAGAGCATCAATAAAAAAGAAAACTGAATTTGAAAAAAGAAGTAAAAAGATATGAATAAAAAACAGACTGAATAATCTAACTCTGTGTAATTGTTGGTTATAGAAAAGCAGTTGTCTCTATTAAAAATAGAGAAATGTCACTTGAAGAAAAAAGATGAAAGTAGCAGATGGCACAAGATTCCAAAACCTAGTACATAAACACCACTTATGATCATCCTCCCATGAAAAATACTGAGTGGCTAGGATGTGACTGTCTTATTACATTCAGAACGCTTACGTCTTTATCTACTTTGAAGCAGAATGAAATGGTAAAGTATGGGTATAAAACAACAGCAATTCAATAAGTGGGAGGGAGGATACTAGAGCTAAAATGAAGTTAATAAGAAAACTCTAAAATAGTGGAGATTTTGTACTCCAGAAACATTGCTTAAATGTTGAGGCATGTGAAGGAATTTCTGGGGTTAATGCCAACAAATCATCTACTTCGTACAATGAAGCCTGGCACTAGGAAATAAGCCCGTATCTCTGCACAGCAGTCTGAGTTACGTGGACATAGAGGGTGCAACACTGAAGACTTATAACTCAACTTTCTGTAACGAACTTCTTCCCAAATATTTTATAAATTAGAAGTGAGAATCATTTGTGCTAGTTGTAACTGACATGAGAAAATACAGACTGCAAATTGATTTAAGGTTACTTCAAAATTATGCCTTTATGATAAACCTTGGTAAATACTAGTTATCAGCAGTACTTGTTCCCTTAAAGTTGATGTGTTTTCTTAAATTATTATGAATCTAGAAATTATATGCAGGTTGAAGGTCTGTAATTTTCATAACTGTGTAATTTGTGTCTATAACAGGAAAACAGTGTTTAACACTACACTAAATTAAAACAAAGATTTATAAGACCGGTATCTATAGTCTTTGGTTAATGTTTAATTTTAAAGGCATAATTTAATTATTTTCTGTTCTTATTAGGCTATATACACTCACTATTGCATGTATTTTTCCATTTTTCATTATTGTAACAAAATATCTGAGAGCAGGCTAATTTTAAGAAAAGAAGTTTATTTAGCTTACAGTTCTGGAGACTCAGTAATACGATGCTACCATTATCTCAGCCCTGGTTAAGGAACTTCTGGGGGACAGACAGCACTATGGCAAATGAGTATGAGGGGAAGGAGGAGGGGGAAGTAAAAAAGAAGCAAGAGTGATTCAGGGGTCAGGAATTTGGGTAAACTGTAAATTGTAAATTTGCCTTAATCAATTTATTTTGCTTACTCTTTCCTTTTTATGAATACATAAGTGATGTTTTAAAAAGTCCAAAATCAGTCTTGATGAGCTGTTTCAATAAGAAAACCCTCGGGCTGAGGATTTAGCTCAGTGGTTCCACCGACTGCCTTGCAAGCACAAGGACCCAAGTTTGATCCCTGGTACCAAAAAAAAAATAAGAGAACCCTAAGAGATACACTATTGTTATAATTTGCAGCAATTTTTTTCTTTGTGGTACCTCTTAAAATCAATAACAGCTTCAATTTAAAGGAATTCAGCCACCCACTATTCATTCCCCTTTGTTATGGAGCCCTCACTCTGATCACCTTTTGAGGAAATACTTCCCACTGTGTACAGTTATAGTAGTACCCAGTTCTTCCTTAGCTAATAATTCTCTACTATTTCTTTTGATTCTTTTGAACTATCTAATATGCTTCTAAAATTTCCTTGCTTCCTAAGTTAAGCAGTGCTAAATTTTAATCTTTCAACCAAAGAAACCTAACAGAAACAAGATGCTTATTTGAGTTACCTAGATAGCAGACATTCCAAGGTTTCTTCCTCCCACAAAGTTCACCAGACAATTAAAAATTTTACTGTTTTTCCTGGTAGAATGGATAGAAGTGTAGGTGAAACAAGAGCTGTTAAAACCGTGTGATGGATTATGGGGATTCATTTTACATTTCTCTGGTTGTAAGTAAACTTAGAATGTACCATGAATTTTAAAGGGGGAGAGGGGTAACATGAAAAGAACTAGAAAAAAGGATTTCAAATATTTTCACAGCAAAAACATGATATTTGAGGAGACAAATATGCTTACCCTGATTTGAACATGACACAATGTATACATCTATTGAAGCATCACATACTACCCCACAAATATACACAATTAGTCTTTTTTATGTGTCAATTTCTAAAATAATGAAAAGGACTTTTTAAAAACTTTTTACTAATAATAAGTATTCTATAAAAGAAAATATCACAAGCAAAATGAATTCCAAAATCCTTTTCAAACAAGTGTATGGGAGACTTTCAATTACACATGCCCATGTTCAGATCTCATGTGCAAAAGAATTAGTTGACAGTTCTGTGTGCATTGGGATGAAAAGAGGACAGCTTGGTAAGAAGGGCATGTGCAAGCAACAGTACAATGGCACAAGCTGCCATTTTCTAAACTGCTTGTGAGTCTTTATTCAAATATAGCCAACAGATACAATAATGTACAAATGCTCTGTCACTCCAAAAGGTTGCTTTTAAAAGACTGAACATAAAACTTTCCTAATGCTTTTTTCTAAGGTTTCTTCTCTGGTGGGTGGAAAAAAAAGAAAGAAAAAAGTATCTCTTGATTCTTCTAAGAACTATCACATAGATGAACACAGACTTTTTGCCAAGATTTGACAGCTGGAAGTTTTCATGAAGGAAGCTTCAAACAAAACACTTTTTAAAAAAGGAAAAAATATATATAAAGGCTGTGCCACCCTCTACTCTCCTTAAAGGTGACAGAAAATAAATTCTTTATCAATAGTCATTTGTCCAGATTAGAGCTAGGCTGCCAAGCCCATTCCACATGAGATATGAAATTGGCTCTCACTGGCACCTTTTATTCATCTCATCAGCCCTTTCTCTTTCATGGACCAAGGAGAGCAAAGGGGACTCGAATAATGAAGGAAACACACAACCAATAATAGTTATTTTAACAAAACCCTACACTAATATGAAGAAAAAGGAAACAAACCAAAACCTATGTGAAATGTAACAAGCAAAGTAAATCTGAGCATAACAAAAAATCCTTATTAAAATAAAATTGAATTAAAAATAATAAAATTGCAAACAAAAAAAATCCTACCATAACATGCTGATTTTGTTTGCTTCTTAATGAAAGTGATTTGAATTTTTTTAATATTTAAACTGCACTATCTAATTATATACTCTAATCAACCTAACCCAATTAAATAATTATAAAACACTACATGGGAAACTACTGAAATACACACAGACCCTTTGGCAATACTAATTATATCTTGATTTTTTAAAACCTAAGCCATAAGCCTTCTCTATTTCCTAACAAAATGGTAGTCCTAATCTATAACTTATATTCTGATCCATATGTTTTGTGCAAATTGTGAGTTAGCTTAGCAATTTGCCAAAAGAAAAAACATATTTGAGAACGTTTTTCAAGCCCTTCATTTTGGGGATGAAATACTTCAGGCCCAAAAAGGATAAATTATATGTTAAAGGATGTATATGGCCAGTAAGGACTACAATCCAATTCAAAGATTCTCTATGTTAGATCTCTCACACAAAACAGGCAGTCCAAAACAAAAAATACATCCTAACAATCTATTTAGAGATAGGCATGTGTCTAGTGCTCACAGTAAAAAGACATTCCATATGACCATATAACCAGAATGCTCTGTGCTATATGCAAATGTCAGAAATAGCACAGATGGGAAGCACTTGACTATCTTGGATTAAAATGTATTCTCACATTTTTATGCATAAGTATAAACTTTAAGTCTTTAAAAAGTAGTACTTTTTAACTAAAAAAAAAAAAATATATATATATATACACACACACACACACACACACACACACACACACACTATCTGTGCCATTCTGTACATTGCTTTTTTTCAGTTCATAGCTCTTCAACATCTTTTTGGATCAGATATAGGATCTACTTGACTATCTAGTATTCCAATGCAGACATGTACCATAATTCATCTAACCAGTCCCCTAGGATAGTCATTTAGATTGCTTCCTGTTTTCTACCATTATAAAACACTTCAATGAGCCCTCTTAATCATTCATAATAATATCAATAATAAAATGGAAGCATGTACATAGAAAAAAATCCAGAGTAATAAATGTTAAAAGAGTAGGGATTGCAAGATGGAATTATAGAGGATTTTAATTTTCAATTTGACAAATTTTTGTAACATGTTAATTTTCAAGTGAGTACAATACTAATTAGTCCTATTCATTCAGGTACTGTGTATGATATATGATGTTCATCATTAACTATAAAATTATTTGATATATAAAAGCAGGCAATTTAATTTTCAATCTTAAAACACATTTTCAATAGATTTAAAAATTACTGAGGAATCGTCAACATAGTCCTTATATATTAAGAAAACAAAGCTCAGAACCCATTTAATTAAGAACTATCAAAAGATATAATGATAATTTAGTCAAGTTTGCAAAGAGGATAACACAGGGGGTCTAGTAGGCAGAATTCAAAACCAAAACTCACCAAGTTTGTATGCTTAGCACATTTTGAAGTTCAGTCATACACAAATAATATCTTATTACTGCACTAAAATCTCTTTAAGATACTATGAAACTCACTGTTTCTGATTCTCAGATTCCTTCTTGGCTCGCTCCAATGCCAGTTCTTCAGCCACTCTTCTTTTCAATTCTTCATCAGAAACTAGAATCATCAAAGAGCAGAAAGAGATAAAATAAGTGCCTTCCTAAAAGCAAAAGCAGGAAAATGCTCAAGAAAACAAAGCAGAGATGCAACTGAAGGGGAAGTTTTGCCAGGTGGTCAGTGTCTCCTTGGAAATTCCTAGGCAGTGTGGAAAAGACCAATTAGTGCACTTCAGGAGTAATTTAATCAAGAGTTCCCTGGTGACCTAGAAATTTCCAAACCTGCCAGTATTTATAATAAATTCAAGGAGCTACTTACTGCCCTGTGGGGACTAAGACATTAAACACAAATTCTTTAAAATGACGCTCTAGCATTAAAGTCTGACAATCACATGTAATGGTAGGTCAACCTACCCTTAAGGGAATTTAGAGAAGAAAAATGCACCAAAATCTTCTCTTCAATATTTAACAAAAATCATTCATTACAGAGAGAAGATTATCTGTATTTACATTAATTTTTCCATGATTTATGAAAAAGGCACTTATGATTTACGAAAATTCAGAAACCATATTTTCTAAATTACATGCCATTCAAATTCAAGTGCAAATAACTGCAGAGAGACACAGAACAGTCCTGAGAACACAGCTGAAGCTTCCTAAATACCTGCTGACTTAATTTAAAACATCTGGTCTTCGCAATTAGAAGATTATTATGACGTTTTATAAAGCCTCTTTCAGTTATGATGGTAAATAAAATGGACAAGTTTTACATGCTTCCTTAAGAGCCTCCTATAAGACATAACCAAAAAATATCCTTTCTTCACTAGAAACTTACTATCTACAATTATGACCAAGAAAGCACCAGAACCATTTGGGATGATCTGGGAATACAAACAGAACTTCAGCATTATTTCAAAAGATTGACCCTATGACAGTACTGTATCTACTCTTTGCATAAATTATTGATAATTTAGACATTATATTTGCCTTGCCTTAAGGCATATGCAAAAAATTAATGTATAAGGCACAAAATCCTTTCAAATACTTATCTGATACTAAGGAATAACAAAGACTATGGATGAAATTATAAGGATATTTTCTCACAGAAGTGTACTGTCAGAAAACATAATGTTAGAATACCATCAAGAAGGTGAAACTATAACCCACAGAATGGAAGAAAGTATTTGCTAATTACACAGTTGACAAGAGACTTATATCCAGAGCACACAAGTGAACAGAGTATACAATGTTTAAAAAAAAAACAACTCAACCCAATTAAAATTGGGCTAAAGACAAATTAGGCATTTCTCTAAATATAAATGACCAATAAATACATGAAAAAGTTTCTCAACCTCTTTAGTCATTAGTAAAAGGCAAATCAAAACCACAATGACATGCCACTTCAAGGAACATGATAGACAATAACAAGTGTTGGTGAAGATATGGAGAAACTGGAACCCACATACACTACTGGTGTGAATACACTATGGAAACAGTTTGGCAGTTCCTCAAAATACTACACAGGGTTACACTATGTCCCAGCAATTCCACTCTCAGGTACTACATACATTAAACCTAAAACATGTCTATACACCCTCCAAAAAAATGTTCATAAATGTTTATAACAGAAATATTCACAATATCCCAGCAATGGAGAAAATCTAAATGCTTATCAGCTGACGAATGGATAAATAAATTGTGCTATCACAGTTTAACAGTATTCAACCATGAAAAAGAATGAAGTACTGATACATACTACAACATGGATGAAACTCTATTATGCCAAGTGAAAGAAGTCAGACACAAAAAGCTACACATTATATGCATCCATTCATATGAAATGTCTAAAATAGCAAAATAGTAAATCTATAGAAAATCACAGAAGTAACTGCCTGGGGTGGAACACAGACAAAGTTGGAGGAAGAGGATGACAATGACAACAATGACGACGAGGATGAGGAGCTAATGGATACATAATTTCTTTTCACACTGATGAAAACGTTCTAAAATTTGATTGTGTGATGGTTGTATAGCACTATAAATATGCTAAAAACCACTGAACTACATACTTTAAATAGGTGAATTTTATAACACTTCAAGTATATTTCAATAAAAGGGAAAAAAAGGTGAACAAGGAGGAAAAAGCAAAAGAGGAGGAGAAGAAAGTAAAAAGAAAACAATGAATAGGAAAATCAAGAAATAGAGGAAACTCTAGTTGCAGTTTAATCCTGGAAAGGCCATCAATAATCTAATGGACTTTGGAAACATTACTGACCTCTGTGAGTAGCAATTTTCTCAAAAGGCTGTTCTCTAATGTCCCTTCCAACACTATTCTATGCTTCCATTTTGCTTCTCTCTCACTTCATAGTCTGTAACATGAGAAAGACACAAGTCTCTACTTTGAAAAGTTCACATAAAATCTAGAAAAACACACTACAGCAGAGTATTTTATTTGCATTCAAGCAAATCTTAAAGTTAATCAGTAAATGTTTTCAAACAATACAAATAACAGCAGAGAAATTGCAGGTGATAGGTAATATCTAAAAAAAAAAAAAACAATCTCCATAGTTTATTTTCCTACTAGCCAGACTTTGGGTAAATAATCTTCCTGAATTTTGGTTTCCTCATCCAAAGACAGGACACAAGGGTGGGCTTGCTAGCTATGAATATTGAACTATGCACTCCACAAGGTAATGATTTTCACAATTTAATCTACTCAAAACATGTAAAACTGTGGCACTTTTTTTTCATATTGTACACAGTAGCTCTAGAAAAAAAAAACTTAAAACACATTGTCAATCTATATAAGCAATTTTCCTCGTGTAGTTCAAATTATAATAGCAAAATTTTTCTTGAGCAAAATTCAACATTCTTGATCAAAATCCAATTTAACTCAATTAAAGCTAGGCTTTTATAAGTCTTCAGTATACCATGTCTAAGTATAAAACAATGAGATCACTTTTCTAAGTGAGCTGATAAAACAGTCTGCTCCTCTTTTTGTGATTTTTGGCATTTCCCCCCATCTTTACCAAAGTATAATAGACAGAAAAATCATATATATTCAAGGTGTGAAAACTATGCAATGATTACCACAACCACATTTGCATATCACACCTAGCTATCATCTGCATATGCGTAGAGTGAAAACACCTAAAATCTGCTCTTATCATATCTCAACAATAAAATATTATAAAACAAAGTCAAACGTAAGTTATGTACCCCCCAGAACTTCCTCATCTTATAACTGAAAGCCTGTATCCTTCAACCAACATACTCCCATCCCTCTCCCTATCTAAAGCTTCTGGCCACCACTGTTCTGCTCTCTGCTTCTGAGTTCAACTATTTTAGGTGCCATGTTTCAATAAAATCATGCAATATTTGTCTTTTGACATCTGATTTATCTCATTTAGCATAATGTTATATCTTCATAATGTGTTTTATGTTCATTATACAGAGGAAAAGTCAAATGAACAATGACCTTATTACTCAGATGTGATCAACCAGGAACAGAATGATAAGGACACAATTATCAAACAGTGACCAGCTTAATGGATGCAAAGAAAGCCATGCAGATGAGACTGTGCAGAAGCAGTGGTAGGGGGAGAAAGAAATCCAACTTAAAGAGTTTGCTGCTTCTTCCATACCCTTCTGCCAGCCCTTAGCCCTGCCACTTCCTGTGGGGTAAGGAGAGACCTGGTGCAGATAAAGAGCATCAATAAGAAGCATCATGGAGGCAGACCACAAGGGAAGGCAGAAAAATGGGAACAGGAAAGCACCAGCAACGAAAAGGGCAAGAAAGCTCCAGGAACAATGCCAAAGTGGGTAAATAAATTGGGTGATATCATTCCTCATCAGTAAAAGGACTAATACACAGCTGTCTTTCTAATGCCCTATTTCCAGAAAAGAAAAAAAAATTACAGCTTTCGGTCTCAAGCCCAAGGTCACACCTGAAAAAGTAATTACCTTAGCTACAGTCAAGATTTTAAAATAACAAAAGATAAAACATGACCTAGCATAAAGAGTTTAAAATAGCAAGTCAAAGCACAGGAAGGAAAATAAACCATGTAGTAATGGGTTTTGAGCAGATCTAAGCTTCATGTTATTTGTTTTTAAATCAATAAAATACAGAAAGCAACAATATATTTCTTCTGATAGGTCTGATCCAAAGAGCATAAGGGAAAAAGATACACCATTTGGAGACCACTATTTAAAAATGGCCTTTCTGAAAACACTTTCCAGCTCTTAGGATCTGAACATTTTCTCAAATAAAACTGTTATTAAACTAAAAGGTCACTGTTTCAGGATGGGCTATTTGAAAGGAAGCATAGGAAAGGCCAACTTTGCCTATTAGCACAGTGAGTTTCCAAGCACATCTTTAGTTAGAAACTGACAAAGTTTGTGAAATGAGAAAGAGAGGAAAAATGAGAAATGTTCAAGCCACATAAATCAGTGCTGCCATGGAAATTTGCAAAACTATTTCAAGTTCAGTAAATATGGTTCTGTGACTTTTACATACATACACATTTTCCCTTTGAAATGTGTTCAGGCAAAAGAATATTTTCTTCATATATTTGTACCCTGTACTTTTTTAAAATCTCAAAAAGTATTTTAATTTCTTTCAACAGCAAATGAACCTTAATAAACACAAACACTGGCAATTTGCCACTTAATTATAGATGATCTGACACTGACCATAAAACATGAGAGAAAAAGTCAAGCATTGCAATTTCTTGGTTACAGCAAGTGTGGTCCTAAACTCTATTTGAAACCATTATTGAAAATAATAAATAGTTAAATTATTAAATGCAGATCATGATTCCAAACAAATTTTTGATTGCTTGTTTCTACTAAACAAATGGGTTAGCTGGTCCAAAGGAATAGTCTTTCCTCAATCCCTAGGAATCTCTTAATTCTCTTAGTCAACTAAATTTCTAAGTTATAAGTTTGGAATTAAGATTATATAAGAACCTCCAAGACACCTTACTATATACTTAAAACTGTGACTCCACGGTCTTATTGCTCTGAGATAGTATAGCATATATTCATAACAGCAATGACTCCAAAAGATGGAAAGACTATAAACTCAACATCTATGAAAAAATCAAAGATTGAAAATGCAACCATGATCTGAGATTTACACAGATTCCTTGGACCTCAAGGGACATGTCAATTCCCTTTGCAACTTTCCCACCTCATGAGTCCTCTTTACTTCATTTTGTTTGCATAAACCTTGCACATAAAATTCCCTCCCCAACTGCAGTATTTCTTAAATAATCTTTACAAATTGCTTAATAAAAATTATGGCTTTCCACTTAGAAAAATGCCAGTTCTTTTGGGATTTTTCCTTTACTACATTTCTCTTTTTGGTTTCACTATTTGGCGATACATGTCATGTCCAATTATATAAAGCCTATTATTTTCTATGCTTATTTTAAAACACTGAAGGAAAAATTATGAAGATCTACTATGAGAAGAAAATGAATGTACATGATTGCATAAAACATAAATGTATGTGACTGCATAAAGCAAGCAGATTTTAGATGATTCTGACTCTCCCAGTATTGGGATAGTTGAGCTAAAGCTTACAGCATAAGATATAAACAAATTAAATTTTCAGCTCAATAGAAACACCCATTAATTTTATAATTCCAATAAATTCATTAATATGAAAAGAGAATTTATTATTTAAAAATACTAATGGAAGCATCCATGCAATCAATGAAATTCAACACACAGTATATTAGAACTAAATGACTCACAGCATGTGCTGCAGGATAAATTTTGCCCTGCTCCTTATCTTCTGGAAAGGCACAGGGTTTGATTAGGAAGAGAGTCCAAAAATGACTAAGATAAATCTCAGGGGTTAGAAATAAACAAGTAACAGTTTGCCATTTGTGGCACAGTCTCTGTGGCAGACATACCTGATTTAAACACACATACACACACAAAGAAAGAAAATAAGTACATTCAACCAACAATTACCTTCACTCATATAAGGAAAATGTATCTTAAAACTGCCTTTAAAAAACTGCCATCTATCTACATACCTAACAGGGTAACTGTGGCTCCTAACACATTAAAGTTAATGAAAATGGCAGAATGAAAATTCTTAACAGCACATTCATAATCATAAATACTGTATCAAAAGGCACAGTGTTACAAAGAGTTTGGCAATCTAAACATTAACAGCATCAAGTTAATGGTTTATTTTGTAGTATTACTGCTCCATCAGGATTTATATACCTTCGTAAATTTCTAATTTGAATGGCATAATATGCAAATAATGTCCATTTTATTGTTTGCTTCACAATAAACATTCATAGAATCCAGCTCCATGTTCCATTCTTTGTGAAAACAAACATCAATACTGGCCTGCAGAAGCTGTATAGTAACAAACATGTTCGTAATTCATATTCTACAGTTTTCACATTTTTAAGCCAACAATTCGTAAAACCAGTATTGAGAATCAGATACATTTAGCATTTCACATCTTAATAACCTGAATAATAGTTGCAGGATCTCACAAACCCTCTAGGAAAATAAGATCTATAATTTAAATTTAAAAATAATAATTACCCCTGGATATTGCTTTTTTGATGCATAGCTTAATTTTTTGTTTCAAAAATGGATATATTCTGTTCACTGAGAATAACACTATAAATTAAACAGCATTACCTCTCCAACCCTAAATGAAGTACAAAAACAACCCAAACCTGTTTTCCATTTAATCCAAAGAGTCAAAGGTTTCTTTAGAAGGAGTGATGAAACACACAAAAAAACCAAGCTGGAAATGAAGAGAGTTCAAGTCTTGTTTTGGCTTTGCCACAATTAGTTTTTGTGAATTTGCTCCAAACACTTCATTGCTTTAGGCCAAGATGATCTCATCTGTAAAATTAGGACTCAAACTAGCAAATTTCTAACATTCCTTCCCCTTCAGTAACTGTGTTAAATGGGAAACTGATGGATTGAATTTCAAGCTTGAGCCTCCACTTGCTCCAGAAAGCCACTAAAATAAAGGTAAAGACATAACAGTCTATCACAGACAAAATACATTGTCAGTTGTTTTCCTTGAAGTGACAATTTATTCATTTACAAAAATTGTCTTTCAGGTATCCACCCAGCAAAATATTGTACCAAAATAGCCTCTAGGCTTTACAAACAAACCAAAAGGTAGGGGTGCCTAATGGGAGACAATACTGTGCAGGCTTCACTAAGCAAACATCTGCAGATGTTTAATAGAAACGTGTTAATTGTTTGATTTGTTGAATCAAACACCAGTCATTTGGTAAAAATAAGTCACCAACTTTTAGGGTAGTTTGGGAAAGATTTAGAAGAAACATACACACATTGCAAAATCATATACAATTTAAGTATAAAGACAATGACTTCTACAAAAAAAGAGAGACCTCAGGGCTGGGGATTTAGCTCAGTGGTTTCTCCACCTGCTGTGCAAGCGCAAGGACCCGAGTTTGAGCCCTGGTACCAAAAAAAAAAAAAAGACAGACCTCACAAAATCTCCAACCCACTGCCAACATCATCAGGTTTTTGTTCCTGGTTCCTCCTTTACAAAACACCTGGGGCCATCACTTACCAACAGCATGTTGCTCATAAAGGAAAGGCCTGGATATTCATTATAAGAATATTGTATTGGCTATAAAGCTTCTGTTTCATTGTTTGAGCTCCATTTTCTGTTTTCTGATCAACCATATGTTACTTTTGTTTAATTTTTTTCCCAAGTCAAATGGCCTCTAGGTATAACCCAAACTAAAGAAATCCATCAACTCACCAGGTAGTAGATCCACATTGACTTAATCCTTACATTAAAAGCTTAGAAGAGACCGAAGGCATATAGAACAGCTCCTACTATTAAGAAGATTAAGTAGATCTGAATCACTAAAGTTGTGCTACCAGGGTTCTGGACAAAGAAAACTAAATAAAGTCAACTGTAGTTAAGGAGGTGGGTGGGACTTGAGCAAGCTCCTAAATTAGATGGAAAGGAAACAAACAAAACTTGTTTGTAGGTAAAGACAGAAAGGTAAATTATGCTAAATTTCGGTAAGCTTGGAAACTAGGCAAGAATTTGGAAATGTTAAGAAACACGGCATCATGGATAGTTATAAAACCTGGGAATAATTTAACAAAATAATGTGGTATGGAAAATTTAATCTGATCAAGGTTTGCAGACAGACCTGGGAGGGAAAGTATAAGGCATTAAATGATTTTCAAAATGTAACTAACTCTACCTTGAGCTCAAAGCAGCAGCACCTCCAGGGAATGTGTTAGAGACCTACAGAATCTGGAAATGGGTCCCAAAGGGTGTGTGTAACAAGTGCTCCAGGTGATCCTGACACACACTGAAGTCTGGGACCCTCTGGCAAATGATGCGGAGATCTTCAAGTAGGAGACTATGAAGATGGAGTCTAGGGCACACCTTTCATTGGGAAAAAAACTGATAATCTAAGACTGAGAAATGAGAAAGAAAGA
The DNA here is from genome assembly GCF_000247695.1 of Heterocephalus glaber. The sequence continues at coordinate 3,382,191 of NW_004624783.1, read as the reverse complement.
TGTCAAAGGTGCACCAAATGCCAGAAACTTAATACCCATGATAGTCAATTAAGTAAATAAGGTGAGGCTATCTGGGGAAAAAGGACAATGAGCTCAGTTTCAGACATATTCAATTGAAGATAATGGTAGAACCACCATAAGGAATTGTAAGCAATTAGTTATTGGAACCTAAAGCTCAGATCTGATTTGAGACTTGGCTGGAAATGCTGATTTGGGAATGATTATTACATATCTGAGCTCAGTGAATTCTCCAGGAAGATCTATGTAAAGGAAAAAAGTAAAAGACTAAAGAATAGGCCTTAAATTCATCAGATAAAGGAGGAGAGTGAAAGAAACATTACTAGGGACAGAGAAGAAATGGAATGCAAAGGAAAAAATGAACCAAGATGGCACACATAGAAATGATAAATAGATTTCATCCCGTGTGCCAATTCTGATCAACTGGCAGTGGCTGCCTGAGGTGCTGTGTGTAGGAGGACTCTGAGGCCAAGTCCAGGTTCAGTGAATTAATGTCTACGCTGGGCAGAGGAGGAAGGCCTGGCAGCATGGCTGACAATTACCTATCATTTCATGGAGTGCATGAAACTTAGATTGTGTGAACATCAGGAATCAGTGGGAGGAGAGCGATGAAAAGCAGTAATTATAGACCTATTCAACAAGTTCAGAAATGAAACAAAAAAGAGTGGAAAATTATAAATAAAAGAATTTCACAAGTAGTAGAAATTGACATGTTTGAAAGGCAGATATAATCAATAATCTGTTACTGAAGATACTGATGAATGCTATTCATTATTTCTCAAAAGAAATTTAGAGAATACAATGTATATATCTTTATGAAGATAAAGTAACAGACTAAATTAGCATTTATATATTATACTCTAGTCCATTTTCTAAATGACCATTCTGATTCAGGTTTCATAGCACTTTTTTAAAGAATATTTCATAACAGTAAAACAAAGAGGACAAGACTATTTTCACATGCTAAAAAAAAAAAGCTTTAACCAAGACTAATACCCTCACCTAAATTATTTGCTTTGGTGAATAGAACATAAAATACCATTGTTATCTAAATTTATAAATCAATCTTCTCTCTTCCTATTGTTATGAACTAGTGTGTGCTTTCTTGACAACATATGGTATAATCCCGAAATCTATTACACAATAATAAAATCCCTGAATTGAACTTAGAAACTATTTAGTTCTTTAGGCTCAGATCAACGTTACTTTCTACGGGAGACTTTTAAACTTATCTTTGTATATAAAGTGCAAGCAAAGCAAAAGACTCAAAGTATGAAAATGAAATCTATCTTCTAGTCTACCTAACTTTCTACAGTCTTGGGAAAGGACAACTAAGCCCTGTCTCAAGACTTTTATTCTTATGAATGAAAATAAAATTTGTGACTCAATTATAACCCATTTTATAAAGATAAAGAGACCCCTATGTCTACACACTGGACCTCTATTAGACAACGGAAATAGTAGAAGCACCCCATACTGTCAGACCTCTGGGCTTCAGTGACTTTCTTTACAGCCCATTAAGGCTGAGATGCCAAAAGGACCTATTTAACACTCTAGGTAACCACTGCAGAACAATGGCTCCTCCTGGGAAGCTATAAAAAAGCAATTCAGATTTTATACCTGTGCTTAATTCATATTTTATTTATGATAGTTCAAATATATTAAAATGCCAAGACAGCATAGTACATATTGGTATATCTTTCATTATGCTATACTGCAATATCCTGAGCTTTGTTTTTTATTTAATTCACATGTTGATAATTAGATCAGCTCTTTTGAAGTCAGATTACAATATCTATGGCTCTGTTATTTTTTCCTTCATCTGAAGTAACAAATCTCCACTTAATGTTCAGGAAACACCATTTCAGTGTATTCAAATGTAGTTATAATCTCTAATAAAACCAAAATAATTCTCTATGAAGCACTGAGGAAGCTCTGGTACTTAGCTGATCACAGCTGATTTTACTATCTTTAAATTACAAGACTATGAACAAGGATTTCAAGACCAAAACACGATGCTGTCTTTCATTTAAATGCAAGAATGTATTTAACCTTTAACAGTAAAATAAATTATCCACAGTAAAGTCAGACTGCACCGATCACAATAAAAATATTTATTCTGATTATAATCATAATGATGCACAACTCTCCTTCATACCAGTGTTATACAGCAGAAAGTGATGGAATTTCTCCTTATCATCAAGTGGCATTTCAGTTTTGTACTCTACGTATTATAGGTGTCATTCCTGTAGAACTCCTGGGATCATATAAAATAGCAACGAAAATGGGGGTTTTCCATTCAGGCCAGTGGTTCAAAAAAGGGAGTCTCCATTCAGGCCAATGGTTCTCACCTTTCTAAGACCCAATTCTGCTTTTTATTGTTTTTTGTTTTACCTGCTGGGGATGCAACCCAAGGCCCCACACATACTACACAAGTGCTCAACCTCTGAGCTACATCCTAGGCCCTAGTTCTGCTTTTTAAGAGCAAATATGTAATTACTATCCTGAAATGAAACAAATAATAATCCAACACAAATTTATAATCAATATAATGCCCTAAGTGTAATATTTTAAAGCAAATTAATTTATAAACTTACAATAAAATAATGGCATTTCACTATGTAAATGCTGAACTATAGAAGATGTTATAAAAGTTTAAACAATGAGTATATATGTGTTAAACCACCACAAATGCAAAAGCTCTAGGTACTGCTACAGAGTAACTGCACTTCTGGAAAACTCAGTAATTTTACAACCATTTTCCAGGCTGGGTAAACAGGTTTTCAACTCCAAGAATTTAATGGGACACCAAGGAGCTGAGGACACAAGACAATTCTTTGAGTGTAAAACTACCCCAGATACTGCCAGGCATCCAGATGCCTGCTGTGCAGCTAGAGACCAACAGCTTCCCCCACAAATGTCTCAAGTGCCTGAAGTGGTACAGTCCTTTCTAACTGTCCCACAACTGAGCACCATTCTTTTAGTTAGGATAAAATATTCATCCTGATGAAAAAAGAAAATGGAAACCAAAGTACTTTATGGTTTGCATGACCACTGACAGTAGAATACTCCACTAACATTAGTACAGATCTTTCAAATACAGATAAAAATTTGGAGATGACAACAAAATGCCCTCCTCCAACCTGATCTATACCTATAGGTGCCCAAGCATTATTTACTAGCTTCCTCTAACTCCATATTCACTAAAAATATACTTTCCTAGTCTCAAACAGATCATCCTGAATTTCCTTAAGGTATACAAAATGACTGCTAATTTTCAAATTGTGGGGGTTTTTTTCTGTCTTGATACTTCAAACTATATTCTAGAAAGACAAGCGCTCCGTGACTAATTCAGTGGAAACAGAGAAGGTGGGTACGGACTGTAGCCTAAAGAAAGATCCCAGGTAGCTGTGCGGATATCACAAGAATGCACACAGATACCACAGAGATACAAAGTAAAACTCATCTTCCCACAAACCACTCAAATGCTTTCATTACTAAACACTTATACACACTTCCACATTAGTCTTTAAGAGAACAATTTCCCAAACACAGATTTTTTTTTAAGCTGACACACTTCCCATCAAAACTATCTACATCTCATAGCTCTTGACCAATTAAAAGTAAATGTTTCACAGGTGACAATAGCAGAATTAACACTGAACAGTTCAATAAAACCATATTATTATTACATTGAAGGAAAATGAGAAAACGATTTACTTACTCTAAATCAATTTATAATAATTCAGAGATTCATTTTTGAAACTAAGGAAGTGAAGTGTTTAGTAAGGAATAATTTCTCCATAAACACCCAAAATAAATTAGCTTTCACAATAGCATCCAATATGAAACTATCAAGAATAAATGGAAGGAAGACAGCAAGAATGATTACAATCTAAGCATATATGATATTTTAAAAGAAATGTACTTAGAAGTCAAGTACGTTGAGCAACTGGGTCCAGTCTTTTAAAAACAGTTACCAGGTAGAAGTCCCTAGGAGAACTCCAGTATTTAAATGAAAGTAATAATTACAAAATCTACTGATTCGCCATAAATAATTTCCAACATGAAGATTTCATAAAATAATCTGCTAAGTAATCCTAGATTTTTCTCTCAGGAAATTTTCTTACCAAAACCCTCCCCAACTCTCATTCTATGCCCCATTTCCCACCAGTTAGTATAAGTAAACATGTCTTCTCTAATTTTATAACAAATTATAAATTAAATTATCCCAAATAAGATTTAACTACATGTTTTAACACTTCTAAATGGTTTTAACATATTTTATCTCAGTTATATAGTTGTTTATAGAGAATTTAACAGGAAGAAATTAGTCTAATAAGGCATTATATATATAAAATACAAAAAATTCTTTTAAAAAATAGTATAAAATGGTCAGATTTAGCTGGGCATGGTGGCACATACCTGTAATTTCAGCACTATGAAGAAGCTGAGGTAGGACGATCCTATGTTTGAGCTTAGCGTGGGAATTTAGCGACTTAGCTTCTCAAAATAAAAAAATAAAAATTTTAAAGGACTGGATTCAATGCCTCGTATTGAAGGGGAAATGTTCAAATTTAAATTTACATGAATCTGAAACGAGCTATGAAGTTTTGAGAATAGTGTAACATATACATGGAAGACTTTCATTTTACATTCACAACTATCATGTGTATGTGTTGTGGGGAATTGTGTATAAATCACAGGACTGCCAAAATATACGGCATATTAAGTTAGATTCAACTGAAGTAGATAAACAGAACTTGATGAGAAGTACACCAAAATAATTTTAACAAAATAATCAGTTTTACAAAGCTCTATACTCTCCCAACTACCCTCTGTGACATAATTTCTTACCTATAAATTACCAGGTAAGGTTTCTCTTGTAGATGAAATGTAGCAAACTGAAGAAGTATGTAATGGACACCATTACACTGAAATGCAAAGCAACTGAAAAAGCACTAACATTTTATTTTTAAAATCCTGTATGATGCTGTATAATATTTCAGTGAACAATACTGTATTTTGTAAAAAACCATTTAAGCCATATATTCTTCAGTATGTCAACAAGCTAGGAACTGCAATTTTTTTAACTTACGGAAAAAATCACATAACAAAAAGAATTCGTGATGTATCTTTCATTAGGACTCAGGACCTGGCTTGATATCCAAGTCTAATTACAAAAATATTTTAGCTTCTGATCACCAAGGTGCATGTATCTATTATAAATGAATCTGATGTGACAGTAACAAGAACTAATTTCAATCTTTCATTGCCTTTGAACACTGCTGAAGTCACAGATTAGAATGAATGATAAGGAGACAAAAGGGTAAAATAAAATTGATGTTGATCAAGTATCTTCTAAAAATTCATTTTCATGGCAAGCTTAAATACCTATTAAATCTCCTATAAACATAAAGGGTGGTGGCAAAGACAAAGATGCAGACAATGAGTTAGGGCTATATATATCTAAATATATATCAATATATAGATATATATACATAAAATAATAAAAAAAACCTGGAAGAACACTAAATATCTCAAAACAGGAAAATGGTCAATTAGTAATATAGAACAAAACATAATAAAATAACTATGCTAATATTAAGAAATATACTTTAAGGGATATTAGTTCTATGAAAAATTCTCCTAAGTGAAAAAGACAAGACATGAGGCTGAAAATACTACTTGGTTTTCATTTTATCTTTGAGTCTGTTCAGCACTGAAAAAAAACAAGGAAAACAAGAAGTATACATATATCTATATGCCCTGGAATGATACATGTCAAAATATTAAGAATTTTCCTTTCTCTTGGTATATATGACTGTATTTGTATCAAAAACACAATTGTCTTTCATATTATTTATTTTTTAAAAATGCATACATAGGCAAAATTCTAGCTTTCAAAAAACATCTTTATTGAGTGTGGTGACACACATCTATCTGCAGGCCCAGCTACTCAAGAGGCTGAAACAAGAACCTAGGCTTGAGCCTAGGTTCAAGACAACCTGAGCAATGTTGCAAGATCTCATCTCTTTAAAAACTTCAAAAAGAAAAGGGATTAAAAACATTATCATCAATTCAATCATGCAATCAAATGTACAAATTATGCATTTAGCTAACAGAAGTTCAAACCACACAAACCCAAAAGAGAATTGGCTGAGATTAAAATGCCGAAAAGTGAGAACCACAGGATTGAAAAAAGCAAAATCATGGTTTTCTTTTTACCCCACGGTCACGCTGCCCACATCTCATTATAATACTATATGTTCTTAAAAGGAAATTACTTTGAAGTAATAAATACAATCATACACCTTTATTACAATAATTTTTGGGGAGTGGGAATTTATTACACAGTTTCTTTTGTTTGCTATCAAGAACCATACCACACAGGGCTATTTGCTGAAGAATTCCCCTATATGAAAACAATGAGACTGAAAATGCCTGAAAAAAGATATTCAGTGGCCATAATGAATATAGGTAGAAAAGAAGGTGACTCTTGGAAAACTAAAACTATTTCTCTTTTCACTCTAGCTTTTCAAGTAACACTTAAAATTTTTCTGTCTTCCATTTATATTTTTCAATTGATAATACCAATCATCCTAGTATGATGAATGATATGTTACCAACGACAGGTGATGAAAAATTCTTGGCCACTGACTTAAGCAATCAGCTGAGGTTAAGCTAAGCCAGATAAAAGGAATGAAAGATAACCAGATAGTATTTTCTATATCATACAACAAGTATCCCCCCACATAACAGTGGCCAAGATCTTTGAAGATCCACGTCTTACATGTAGCAGTCATTGCCACAAAAAAAAAAACACTACATTTTCAGGTGTTCTAAAAAAATCATTCTATAAATTATCCATTTTTCCTGTGAAATAGACAGCAACCTGTTCATTTTATTCCACAAAGGCATAACTATATGTGTAGGTATAAAACTTCAACTGTAAATTTAAACTATATTATATTCATCATTACATTCTTTGCTGCCACTAGCAAAATAAAGCATTTAATGTTCTTTGCTTGATGATTAGATTTATGCTTGGTAGGAAATACATATCAAAATTTAGCTTTGCTTCCTTAAAATGGAATCTGACAACTTCTCACTGGGGTTTTTTGGCCTGAAGTGTTTCTGGCAAAAGCTATTATTTAACATACCGAGCTTCTTTTTTTTTAGTTGCTTAGTCAAGGCACCCACTGCAATCAATCGCTAAGATGAAAAGATTTTAAATATCTTTTTGTGGGTATTATATCTCCAAAACAAATATGAAAAACCATCACTTTCCACAAATCTATCAAAACAGGAGAGATATGATAATTGACAGGACACAACAGGATATACTATAGCTTTATCTTGAATTTAATCTTCATCTTATTTAGATTTTTAAGGAAAATCAACCTAAATTATTCATTCTTTACAGTAGCAGAGCAATCCTCAGGTACTGTTTATGCAGTTTGAGATATAAATTGAAAATATCAAGTCTTTTCATTTTTCATTCATGCTGATAAATCAGGAGTAACTAAAATTTAAACAGAAATTCAGACATGTAAAAAAATAAAGTCTCTGTAACCAAAATATTCCAATACAACTGCTCTATTTTGAAAAGAACTTGTATCTTAGTGTTGCCAGCATTTCCAACACTTAAAGTCTTGACTATATCCTTTCCACTCCAATCTGGGACTCCTAAGTAAATTATGAATATCAAGTAACATAGTGCAGACCCCATGCAGCAGCCTGCTAGTCTCCATCTTCATTATCTTTCTCTAATAACAAAAACCCAGTTTCTGGTTGGGTGCATGGCTGGCCAGAATGACAGCCATTTTTCACATGCAGTGAAGGACAGCCCCGCTAACTAGTCTGCCTAAAATGATGTGACTGGAAGCTGTATATGCAGCTTGCAAGTCAGGCTTGGCCATAGATGGAAACCATTTTGGACCACATGGATGAGGAAAGCGTATAGAGGAAAAAAAAAAAAAAAAAAAACAGGAGACTGGGCACCAATACCAAGGAATCATCAAATAATTCAAAATGCTATATGAAAGAAAAATATCTAACTTATTAAAACCATGGTCTCCAATACAAGAGTAGAACCTGTATTATACCTCATATACCCTACTAAAGCATGGCAGACATTAAAAGTTCTAATCTACCCTTTGTTTAAAAAAAAAACATGCAGATGGATAAGCAGCTAAAAAAATCAGCTGTGCTGGGTATGCCCAAAGACCTGGAAGAGATGTGAGGGCAGATGCCTATCCTTGATTCAGGAAGGACTCTTTTTTTATTCTCTCTCTCCACACATGCACAATAAGAGTATGCTGGAAAACCACAGAGGTGCTTTGTCCATCCTAGGGTAGTAAACCATAAAGCAAGTTACTCAATTTCTGTAGAAGAGCAGTTTTATTATTTCTAAAATAAGGGACATGAATTAAATCACCTCTAATGGCCCCTTCAGTTAACATAATTCTGAAACTGTGGTGTACTACCCATGCCATCACACCAGACCAGCCAAGAATGCTAGCTCTAAAATCAGATCCCCTGCATCTAAAACCCAGCTCTACCAATGTGGTATATGTATTTTTTGGTCAAGTAACATCAGCTTTCTTATGACCCTGTTTCCTCATCTAAAAAATGGGTATGGTAAAAGTAACCACATAATAAGTTTGTTGCAAGAATTACATTTACTTTCTGATAATACAAACACCTTATCAGATTACTTTTTAGATTCCATAAACCTATTTTACTCAAAACCCTATATAAGTGATCCGTAAATTTCAAATAACAAGGAACACATAGATTACACATCATTATGACTATCTTTTCTACTCAGCCAATTCTACTTCCATTCAGTCAAGGATTTCCTTTTTAGTAATAATCTGACATAATCTCATGAGTCTAATAATTCGCTCTGTCCACCACCCTTCTGGCAAGCTAAACCTTTAAAAGAAAATGTCTCAGTTATCAGAAAATTTGTTGAGAACTTAATTGGAGCAATCCTCTTAACTTTTTCCTTTTCTTTTCTCATGGAGCAATCTATATCACATTGGCAAGGATTGAGCATAAATCCTCTTAAATCTTCTTTATTAACAAGTTTTATTTTATTGCAAACTCAATAAGCAGAACAATACACACAAAACTTGAACATGATTTGCAACTAACCTTTCCTTGCTGTACCCATCCCAAGAACTACTCCCTTTAGTCTGGTGGTAAACTATGGGAATTCCTAAAACCCAAAACAAAAAATTTTACTAATTTAATACTCTTAATGATATGCTACCAGTCCCTAAGGGCACTTAAACTATCAGCTAAAAATTAAACATTAGCTTAGGTTTAAATCAGTTTGGTTGGGTTAAGTGAAACATGACAACATTACAGGAGCAAGTAATGCTTTTAGCATTTGTGTAAAGTTCTGTAAGAAAACAATTATTTTAAGCATGCAATGAAAGATTTGTTGTATTCTTAAGAAATGCAAATTATATCCAAGGGTCCTTTTTTTCCAATACAGCATGTCCAAATTTACAAGGGATGTAAATGGAGAGCTATAATCCACTTATACATATTCACTTAACAGCAAGCTTGGTTGAAACATGTCCATTTTTTTAAAGAGCAATACTTGTACTTTTACAATCTTAAAAAATGCTTCTATTAATCACACAGCCATAACATTCCTACATTACCCTAAGATTCTCAAACTATCTACATTAGTCCATTTTTCATTACTGTAACAAAATCCCTTAGGCAGGCTAACTTTATGAAGAAAAAAGATTAAGTTAGCTAATAGTTTTTGAAGTTGACAGTCTGAGACAGGGTAGTATCTTTGGTTTGGCCTCTGATAAAGGCCTAACAGGTGGATGACATCACAATGTAGGAAGGACAATGGAAGTAAGAGAAAACATTACATAAGAGGAAGCGATTCAAGGTCCCATGAGAGTCACTTTAACCCCTGCCCCTGACAGCTCCTGCAGTGACCTAAGGACCTCCTACTAGGCCCCAACTCTCTGGACACCATTCTAGGAAACAAGATCCCAACACATGAACAAACCTCTAGGGACACGGACAAACCACGTCCAAACCAAAGCATTATCTTAGGTTCCCCCATTAAGTAGTACTCACAAATACTGTTGCTTTAAAACTCCCTGCTACACAGGGCAGAATTCAAAGGCTTAATGCCAAGAGAACATCTCTAAGGGTGTCTTCTACTGCTGGCTGCCTCCAGACAAGCATGGCAACCTCTTCTACTCAAATCATCCTTTCCCTGGAATGAAGTGGGGAGCTTGGAATTCCTGTTAGATGATATTCATCATTACAACTAACTCTGACAGGAAACCAAGCAAGGCCAATACACTGCTGAAATCACTCAAAGCTGGCTGTGGTCTGTGCCAATGTGTACACATTTCCATACAACCATTCCCTGATGCAGAAACTGAGAAGACGTTTCATCTTCTTACCCAATGCTCTTCTCCCCGCTACACATTCCAGCAGACAATTGCATTTCTCAACATTTCTAAAGGTGCAAATTTTCTTACAATAACACAATCTCAAGAAACCCTCTGGTAATTTTTTAAATACCTGTAATTTATATACACTACATACAATATTTTAAGCTTAAAATACTTTATTTTAAATTACTAATGTTATTAAAATCATGACAAAGTTTACTATAATAACTTTTTATAGAATTTAAAATAAAAAAGATAATTAGACTTGGTCCAGTCTTTAATTATTAAAAAAAAGTTCAAAGGTTACATTGTGTTTGGAGTCAAGTAGTACAATCGTGCCTTGGTATCTGCACGGAACTGGTTCCAAGATCCCCATGGATGCCAAAATCTGTGGCTGCTTGAGTTCCTTACATAAAATAGCACAATACCTACATATAACTTACACATATCCACCCAAATACTTTAAATCACCTGTAGGTTATTTATAATACCTAATATAATGTTAATACTTTGTAAATAGCATCACACTGTATTTAGAGAATAGTAAGTAGGAAGACAAGTCTGTACATGTTCAGGACAGATGCAAATTTTTTTCCAAATATTTTCAATTCAGAAGGCCAAATGTATTTTTAAATGTAGATGAAAATAACTTACCTGTTACAGTATCAAAAGTAGACAAAAAACATTTTCACAGCCTAGTGCTCAGAATTCTTATACATTGTACTTAAGGATGTTAACTGGTTGCTTTATTTAACTTCCATGTTTTATTTCTAAATGAAAAAAGATTTCAAGGATATATCTGCAGTTGCAAATAACCTTAGGGGAGATGGCTTTTATTCACAACATATGAAAAGGAAAATTGAATATAATAATCATGTCTTCCTTTTTTACCATTAAGCACTGAAATATTAGACACACCCCAAAGTACTATAGTAGAATTTTTAGGAAAGGAGTACATCTTAACAACTGAGTGAAAACCATCCTGAAGCTAATTTTCAGAGCTATCATCATTTTTATGATACTCATTAATCTACTTTTCAGCATCAATGTCCTGTATGTTTCTAGACTTTAACCAGTAACCCATTATGGGCATAAATTAAACATTGCATGACTACAAATAAACATTTTAAGCTATATAATAAATGTCTAATCACCGTGGCAGGTGAGCAACATGTGTGATAAGCCCAACTGTATGATAAACTGCGGGGCTGGAGTCCATTTGACTGATCTCCACTAACAGTCACAAAACTCCTTAAGCCACTCCAAGAAAAAGATTTAAATAACTGTTAACAGAAATTAAAACATTTTCCATTTGAATTTTCAACAGCACGTGCTCTTCAAAAACAATGTCATTTAAGCCCCTCATTGAGAATAATACAAAATACCAACCTAAACAGACCAGGATTCTTTCAAATATTCCTTAAAAGATAAATATATATTATTTTTAGATTTCACACATTTCCTAATAGGATGCAACAAAATAAAAGTTAATGAATAAAGTGGGTAATTATCCCATTTTTAAGTCATTATAAAAGAACTACTGCAAGAAAATAAACTAACGCACTATATTTTGTTACTGTAACAAAATATTTGAGGCTCAATACATTACAAAAAAGAAATTTATTTAGCTCAGTTCTGGAAGCTGTAGACATGGCACCAGCATCAGCTGGGCTCTTTTGAAGACCTCATGGCAGAGAGCATCACAATGAATGCGTTAAGAAAGGGACAGATCACGTGGCGAAACAGGGAACAGACAGAGCTCAAAGAGAGGCCAGGCTTGCTCTTTTTAACAACTCTCTCCCAAGAGAATTATGCAGGTCCCCTGCACATTACATCAATTCCTTCCCTACACCCTCAATGACCTAATCGCTTCCCAACAGACCTCATCTCTTAAAGTTTCCACACTGGGGACCAAGCTGCCAACACATGAATCCTGGGAGGACATACTTAAAGCACATCTAAACCAGAGCAAGTGTGATCCAATTTACAAGCCATATTTGAAATAATCTATCCTTAGATAAGCAAGAGTTAGCATTCTCCTGCATTACTGTAAGCAAAAGATTGTTATAAAAAAGGCCAAAGTTCCTGCAAGCTTTTTGCACACAGTACAAAAACACTGTTAAGTGTTGAAAATGACTAGAAATATAACAAATTAGGGGTTTGAAAGAGCAGAGGTACAGAATATAGCAGGAGAGGGGTCTAGCAAATGGATTTGCAGAAAAAACTTCAAAGAGAGAATCCAGGATTGATTGAGGGGACAGCACACAGGTGTGGCATGCAGCCTCCGCTCTGGGAAGGATGCAGAGTGGTGAGCAGGGCCAGTCACAGAGCCTCCCAAGGACCCTCAAGCCTTCAGTGATGACCTATGAAGCACCAAGACAAAGCAAAGCCACACATTTCTTGTACACTGTGGGGCTGGGGAAGCTTAGCTTCCCTGCTGAGTGGTAAATACGCTCGGTGGAGATTTTTTCCCTTTACCTAAAGCTTTTTCTGTCAATACCATCCAAGTTACTTAGTACAGTATTTCTTGAGCTACAACCAAATCAGACAGACAGCCTTAACAGCTTAGTTTCCCACCTGAGGAATGTTAATAAAGGTCTTTACATGGTTATCTCTTATTTAACTAATGAAAGAATGAGTAGAATTAGGTTTTCAGTAAGGGCAGGAGAATCCATAATACACTTAAACTGTGGAACCTGACAATTGCTAGAGGTCCAGGCTCACACATAAAAAGCAATAAAAGAAACCTTTTCAGGTTCACATGCTGCACGGGAGAACCAGGCTACCGTGGTACTCCCTTACATTCTACTTCAGGTCCTGCCTCTCTCTGCCCTCTCCACCAGTCATCATCACAGCAGAGCTGAAATGCTGCATGACAGTCAGTCCCCCTCATGAAAACAAATTGCCCAAAAGGAACTAAGTACAGAAGACAAAAGCTTTTTAACAACAACAACAAAAATACAGAACCCCAACATAATCATGTGAGGAAGATAGAGAAATGACTGGAAAGCTGACTACTACGAAATACAAATTATAGGTCCTACAATTTCAAATTAAAGCAAATTTTAATTTTTACCCTCAAGATCTCACAACATATGTATGCCTTAATTCTTTTTTCTAGTGAACTCTGATTCTGTTAGCATATGTCTTTCAGTTTTATTATTCATCTAGCCAACTCTTACTATGTGCCTACCATGTGCAAGGTATGCAGGTCACATAAATGTATCCATACATAAGATACAGAGTGGTTGAATGGAGTATCTGTTATGGTTTCAATCCACAATGGCAACCCCCAAATCTCATGTGTTTAGAAGGTGACTGAATTATGGTATCTGGCTGGAATGGGGCTTTAGATGGGGTCTGGCCGGAATAGGCAAATCACTGGGGAATGGTCTGGAAGAGTTTATCTTCTTCCCCAGCTCCCCCCTCTCTCTCTGCTTCCTGTCTGCCATGCCTTAGGCAACTCTTCTCTGCCATGCCCCTCTGCCATGCTGTCTTCCCTTGAAGCCAGCCAACTATGGACTGAAATGTGAGCCAAAATAAACCTTTTTCTTTTAGTTGCAAATGCTGAGTATTGTGTCTCTGCCTCTAGGGAAGTAACTAAGACACAGTATTAACCTGAGAATCAAGCATTCTATAAACTTGGATGGGGGGATCTTTATTTTTCTAACTTCTGAATGAAAGCGAGCATTTCTTCAAGTTATGAATGATGCCCCAAAACCAAGTAGCATTCACTACAGTTCCTGTGATTTACCATCGACAGAAATCAGACATTTTTTAACGCATTGTATAATAGTTTTAGACATCTCCAAATATTCATGCTTGTCCCTTTTTTTTTTTTTCCTGGTACCAGGGATGGAACTCCAGACCTTGCGCTTGCAAGGCAGGCACCAGAACCACTGAGCTAAATCCCCAGCCCTGTCCCTACTTTTGAAGTAACAGCAACTAATAAAACCAATACCAGAATTTTTTATTTAATGTGTTAATAAATAAATATACACTGCAGGTATGGGGTTTTTTTAGTATTTTGAAAATGTCATTATATGAGATGTGATGGAAATAAGCAGAGAATGTTTAAATAAAAAAATTTATTACAGTAAAAAATACATTACCATTAATCCACCTCCAAATATTTCCCCTTTCCTCAAACACACTCATCTCATCATTCTTGTCACTTTCTGAAGCAGTTCTGGAAGTCCCCTTTCATGAGTGTCTTTACAAGGGATGATCAAAAATTCAGTGAATGATGCTCCCAAGTAGCATCCAATAGAAAGGCAGGCTCATAAAAACACACATTGTGTTCTTTTCACCTTATTCACCAGATCTGGCATCATGTGACTTCTAGCTCTTCCCCAAATTCGAAATGGGCATGAAAGTTAAAGGTTTTCGATTGATTCAGAAATATCAAGGCAGTGACAACCATGTAACTAAAGATACTCATGCTAGAGGACTTCCAGAACTGCTTCAGAAAGTGGCAAAAATGATGGGATTAGTGTGTTCAAAGCAACAGGGAGTACTTTAAGGGGGATTAATGATAGTGTGTTTTTAACTATAGTAACTTTCTTAGTTTAAACATTCACTGTATTTTTTTAATCACACCGCATAGCTGGTTTCCTTGCTAATACTATGTAGTTTATATACTGTATTTTAAAACACCTCTCAAGGAATGAATCCAAAGGCTTCACAACAATGCCGAAGTAGACTGTGCCCCCCCAAGAAAATAAGGTTAAGAACCTCTCATCTAATAACAAGCACAAGTTTGAAATAAAGACACACATTTTAAACCCAGTGGTCTACTGTAAGTCACTTACCCTATCAGAACCTCAGTTTCCTCAACAGTAAATATTCCTAAGAGCAGTGAGGATGTGATAATTAAGGAAGGAATAGGAATCAAATGTTAAATGAAGCCAGATTATGGCAGAGATGCTACAGTTAATGGCAAATATGCAGTCAGTGTGACTTTTTAAAAAAGATCTAATCAAAGTTTCAGATTCAAAGCAAAGGTAAAACATTTTACAGTTTTATAATCCAAACCCTCGAGGAAAAAAAAAGTCTTGCCCTCAGGTAATCTTAAAAAGATAATCCAAAAAAAATTAAAATGACAATCAAAATGTGAATCAAAGTCAAAGAGCTACAGCTCATTATTTCACAAAATCATTTAGATTTTTGTCACTTTAGAAATGTTAACTCATCTGAGCCGACTCAACCAAAGGAGAGCATTACAGACAATGAAAATGTAAGTGTGGTATATCCTTACACACAAATCATCCTCATTATTTTATCTTTACCACAGAGCATAAAGTCAAATATGGTAGCTTTACTTTTGGCTCCAGTAAGTTACCCACTCAGAATCATTCAGTGAACAATCACTTCAAGACACAACAGCCACGAGCTAGGGGCATAAACCTGGGGGTGGTAGGAGTAAGGGGCATAATCTGTATCTACCAGTACTCTGACACTAGGCTGGGAAAATAACATTTACATATAACTTTAACCACATCGAAGCAATAGTTTTAATCCATCACTGAGAACAAACTGAGTATGCTAAGGGTAAATTAAAAAGTAATCAAGCCAGGCATGGTGGTACACACCTGTGATCCCAGCACTCTGGAGGCTGAGGTAGGAGGATCGCCAAGAGTTCAAGGCCAGTCTGGGCTACATAATGAGTTCAAGGCCAGCCTGAAGTACAAAGCAAGACCCTGTCTCAAAGAAACAACAACAAAAAAAGTAATCAGAGTTCCACAGGGATAATCAGCATAGGCTTCCTGGAGAGGCAAGATACTACTGATTAATCAGGCCTAATGGAGAAAAGAAATGAGGGAGACTAATAAAGGAAAGGTAACCAGGAAGAAGGCAAGCAGGAATCAAGTGCTAGTTTAGGAAGTAGTACGAGATTTCCCTTCTGAATTCAGTCATCAAAATAAGTAGTCGTAGAGAGTTGGAAACTCACTATCAGGTAAAGGTAACTGCAGGAAAATATCCCCCAAAATCATTTAAAACCTCTTAAACACAACAATAGAGTATTTAGAAAACAGCAGAAACAAGTATATACACAAATTCTTTCCCAAGTTGACTTCAAAATATACATAAATCTACAAACTGAGAGAGCACTTCAGGGTGTCTGAAAGCAAGAACCATAGCAGGGGCATTCTGCAATTTGGGCCAAGAGTGGAAATTTTTTAAAATATGTACATAACTATCCTAAAATAAATGTATTAGTTTAAAGCTGTGGTGGTAAACCTATGGCATGCATGTTATCGTGTTTTCCTTTTAAGACAAAAGATGTTAATGTATGAGTTCTTTTTTTCTAAACTAAAACCTCAATATTCAGGTTTAAGTGTCAGCACTTTCCAATAAATAAGTGGGTTTGAGTTGCAGTTTGGGCACTCATCTCTAAAAGGTTCACCATCACTGGTTTAATGTTTTGGCGACTTGCCAACACAGCAATACTTTTTCAATTTTGTAGCTCTATATTTTGAAATCATTTCAAACTTACAGAAAATTACAAAATCCACACGTAACTTTTACCAAGATTTCCAAATTAACTTTCTACCAAGTAGCTTTGATCATTCTCTCTATATGCACATACACACATATTTTCATCTGAATCATGTGGAAAAAAAAGTTGCAGACATAACACCTTTTACCCTAAATATTCCATGGTGATTTCCAAAGCACAAGGACTATGTGTTATATAACTAAAATTCTATGATCAAAATTAGGAAATTAACAGTGATACAATATTAATCTATAGATCTTATTCTATTTTCATGAACTGCCTAACATGTCTCCTAAAAAATAAAAATTTTTGATTCAGAACCAATCCAGGATTATACACATTTATACACATTTTCTTTATATTCCTAGTGCTGGGAAGTGAACCGAGGGCTGCAAGTGTGATGAGCAACACATCCTCAGCCTCTTTTTAATTTATTGAAGGCAAATTTAAACTTAATAAATCCACAGAAAACAATTTATCTTACTTGTTTTTCAGTTTTTAAATGTGCAACTGTATTTTTTAATTAAGTTCAGAGAGGCTCCTTATACTTATTCAAGTATATGAAGCATAGGAAATGCTTTATCATCCATACCAAGACCCACAAGACTATGCTCTAGTCTTGTTTAACAGTACTTATTCTCATTTCTCATTCAACCACCAATACCTTGACAGTAACAAAGCATCACTTTTCTTTGGGTCTCTTAGGATTTACATATAAGTAAAAATGTTTGAAGGACAAAGTACAGGTACATTTAAAGTTTGAAAGGTAGTTCAACAAGATGAACAAACAGAACTATTCTTTTCAGGCTAAACTTTCCATTAAGATTCTCCATGAAAGACAGCAAAGAATTGTACATTAAAACAATTAGACGATAACAGTGTCTGTATATGAAACACTATGTTTAATTGTGGTGTTAACCATATACAATAAAGAAAAAGACTCCATAACCTCTGGACAGGGTCAAACTCCCTTTTATAGCTAGCATGCTGCTGCCATATTGCATTGATTCCAGAAAGACACACATGTATTCACATTTTAAAATCTCGTGTCTCTCTTATTGCCTTTGCTACCTTGTGCGTGCCACGTTGTTTCTCCTCTGCGATGCCTGCTTGCCATCTCTGGCTTGGAGCCAGCTGATTATGGATTGAAACCTCAACAAACTGAGCAAGAGACACTACCAAATGTTGAAGAGCACTGCGCATTGCTGATTAAATTCAAGATTTAGCTGGAAGCCACAGTTAAGGAGCCGTCTAAGCGTGTGGAAGAAGAAGAGGAGATAAATTCTGAGCTGACTGCCAGGGGATGGAAACTCTAAGGTGATTGTTTTGAACTGAAGAAAGAAATCCATGACCTGGAAAGAATGTTGACGAAGTCAGAGGAGAAGCATGCTATGGAGCACAAGTACTTGAAATCTCCTGGTACCACTGCTCCCAGCCAAGAGGAGGAGGCTACCAGGCTGCCCTAGCACCGCTCCCAGTGCAGAGGAAGTGAGCCGGGCTGATGCCAGGAAAAACCCCCCAGCCACCAACAAAGTGAGAAGACATGTAAAAAGAACCATAAAAACCAGACTTCCAGATCACCTACAGCAATCCCAAAGGGAAACAAGAAGGAACACTCTGATAACTCAACCACCTGGACTCCCTGAACTGGTAACAAAAGAAATTCTAGAAAAAAAGAAATCAGAAATAATTTCTCTGATAACAGCAGAGATTGTGCCCACAGTACAAGACATGATTAATAAATCTAGAGAGGACACGAATAAAAAAATTACAGGAGCTGAGGAACATGATGGAATCCCAACATAGGAAACAAATGGAATCCATAAAACAGATACAAACAGATTTCCAGGACATTAAAAACACCACTGAAAGTTTACACAACATAACGAGCCAATCTGAGGACAGAATTTCAGATATAGAAGATAAGATTGCAATTAGTGACCAGGAAAAGAAAATTTCCTTAAAATAGAAAGGGACCACAAGAAATCAATCCAGCAGCTGCTAGACAATGCAAAGAAGAATAACGTAAGACTTATCAGAGTCAATGAAGAAACAGGAGAGAGTGCAGATGACATAAAAAAAACTGTTCACAGAAGTGATGGCAGAAAACTTCCCAAGCAAGGGAAAAGAATTTCACATACAGATAACAGAGGCATTACAGAAACCCAACAGAAGAATAAAATTCTACAAGCAGTGAGAGAAAAGAAACAAATCACATAC